>CM059190.1:4340298-4724432 GCA_030323885.1 Branchipolynoe longqiensis
ACCACCACCCCACCACCCCCACCCCACACCCCACACACCCACACCCCCACCCCACACCCAACCACCAACACCCCCCCACCCAACCACCCAACCCACACCAACACCCCACCCACCCACCACCACACAACACCCCCACCACCCCACACCCACCCCCCCACACCCCCCGACCCACACCCCACCCCCACCACCCCCCCACCCACCCCCACACCCCACCACCACCCCACCCCACCAACCCACCAACCCACCCCCCACACCCCCACCCCCACCTCCACCCACCACCCCACCACACAAACCCACCCAACCCCCACACCCACCCCCCCCACACCACCCCCCACACCAACCCACAACCACACCCCACAACCCACCCACCCACACACCCCACCCCCCACCCCCACCCAACCACCACCACCCCACCCCACCCCCCCCAACCCACCCACACCCAACCACCCCACACACCACACCCACCCCCACACCACCCCCCCACCCCACCCACCCCCCACACACCACCACCCACCCCCACCCCCCCAACCACCCCACCCACCACCCCCACACCACCCCACCACCACCCCCACCACCCACCCCCCACCACACCCCACCACCCCCACCCACACCCACACCACCCACACCCCACCCCCCCACCCCACCCACCACCAACCCACCCCACCCACCCACACACCACCCCACCACCCCCACCCACACCCACCACACACACCCCACCCCACCACCCCACACCCACCACCCACCCACCACCCACCCCCCCCCACACACCCACTCCACCACCCCACCCACCCACACCCCACCACACCCCCCCCCACCACACCCCACCCACCCCCATCCACACACCCCCCCACACACCCACCCCACCCACACCCACACCCACCCACCACACCCCACACCACCACACCCCCACCCCACCACCACCCACCCACCCAACACACCCCCCACCACACCCACCCCACCCCCACAACCCCACCCACACCCCACACACACCCCACACCCCCCCACCACACCCACCCACCCAACCCCACCCCCCCACACACCCCCCACCCACACCCACCCCACCCACACCCCACACCCCACCCCACACCCACCCCCACCACCCACCCCCACCCACCACCACCCCCACACCCCACCCCACCACCACCCACCCCCACACCACCCCCACACCCCACCCCACCCCCACAACCCACCCCCCACCCCCCCACACCACACCCCACACCCACCCCCACCACCACCCCACCCCCCCACCCCACCCCACCCCACCACCACCCCCACCCAACCACCCCACCCACAACCACCCCACCCACCCCCCCCCCCACCACACACCCCACCCCCCACCCCCACCACCCCACACCCACCCCCCACACCCACCACACCCACCCCAACACCCACCCCCCCACACCCACCCACCCACCCCACCACCCCCACCCACCCCCCACCACCCACACCCACCACCCCCCCACACCCCACACCCACCACCCACCCACCCCACACACACCCCCCACCCACCCCCACACACCCACACACCCACACACCCACTCACCCACCCACCGACCAACACACCCACTCACCCATCCACACATCCACACACCCACACACCCACACACCCACACACACACACATATCCACACACGCACACACCCACACTCTCACCCACCCACCCACCCACATATACACCCACTCACACACATACACAAACGGGACGCTGCTGGAGGCTACGGGACGCTGTGGGAGGGTGTGGGAGGGTGTGGGAGGGTGTGCGATCGTGCGCGACGGTGTGGGAAAGTGTGGGAGGGTGTGGGAGGGTGTGGGAGGGTGTGAGAGGCTGTACTAAGGTGTGGGAGGGTGTGGGATTCTGAGAGAAGCTCAGCGAGGTTCAAGGAGGTTCAAGGAAGGGTTAGGAGGGCTGGCGATGCTATGTAAGGCTGAGGGAGGCTGGAGGAGGTCGGAGGGGCAGAGGGTACTGAGGGAGGTTGTGGGAGCCCAGAGAACATCAGGAACGCTAGGAATGCTCGTGTGGTTATAGGAGGCTCAGGGAGGTTATGGAGGTTGATGAAAACTCGGGTTGGGGGGAGGGGGCAGGGAGGTTTTCGGGGTACTTTAGAAGGCTTCGGGGCATTGAGGGATGGAGGGAAGGTAAGGGAGAGTGAGGTATACTGAGAGACGGTTGCGCAGGGTGAGGGAGATTGGGGGAGGGTAAGGGAGGTTGGGGGAGAGTGAGGTAGGCTAAGGGAAACTGAAGGAGGTTAAGGGAGGCTTGTGGAGACTGTGGGAGGCTAAGGGAGGCTCGGGTAGACAGAGTGAGGGTAAGGGAGGCTGAGGGAGACGGAGGGAGGGTAAGGGAGGGTAGGGGAGACTGGGTGAGGGTAAAGGAGGCTTGGGGAGACTAAGTGAGGCTAAGGGAGGCTAGGAGAGACTGAGGGAGGGTACGGGAGGCTGATGGAGACGGAGGGACAGTAAGGGAGGCTAAGGGAGACTGAGGGAGGGTAAGGGACGCTGGGGGAGACTGAGGGATGGCAAGGGGGGCTGAGGGCCACTGAGGGAGGGTAAGGGAGGCTGGGGGAGACAAAGGGAGGGTAAGGGAGGCTAAGGGAGATGGAGGGAGGGTAATGGAGGCTTGCGGAGACTAAAGGAGGCTAAGTGAAACTGGGAGAGACTAAGGGAGGGTAAGGGATGCTAAGGTAGACGGAGGGAGGGTAAGCGAGGCTGGCGGAGACTAATGGAGGCTAAGGGAGGCTAAGGGAGGCTAAGGGAGGCCAAGGGAGGCTCAGGAAGGCTAAGGACGGCTCAGGGAGACGGAGGGAGGGTAAGGGAGGCTATGCGAGACTGAGGGAGGGTAAGGGAGGCTGAGGTAGACTGAGAGAGATGGGAGGCCTTCATCAATTGGGAGGCGGAAGGGTAAGAGGGGGAGGGGGAGAGTGTAAGAGTGTGAGAGGGTAAGAGGGGGAGGGGGCGACTCTCAGGGGTCAGTGAGAGATGGGACGTGAGGGTTGGGGACTGCATGTGGATGTGGATGTAAGTGTGGGTGGGTGTGGGTGGTGATGTGGGGATCAGAGGGGGGGAGTGGGTGTTGGTGGAGTGGGTGTGGGATAGAGTGGGTGTTGGTGAAGTGGGTGTGGGATAGGTGTGGTTGGTGATGTGGGGGTCAGAGGGGGAGAGTGGGTGTTGGTGGGGGGTGTCATGGGGGTGATGAAAATGGGAAATATTGTGCCTAGAGCAGGACTCGAACCCACATCTCTTTGCATCCCAGGCCAGTGTGCTAACCATTACACCACCTAGGTTCCCTGATATCACCATACTACCCACGCCTAACTGTCTATGTGGTTACTTGCCTGAGAGGTCAGTGCAGACCACTACACCCATCAGCCTGGAATTGTGAGTCTTTTCATGCTTACAATTACATACATGCAGGCAATGCACTAACACATACGTACACAGGGTAGGTTCAACAACCATACAGCGCGTAGCTTGTACAGGATCATGGTCACAGCAACCAGTGTCGTGGGGGTGGTGAAAATGGGAAATATTGTTCCTAGAGCAGGTCTTGAACCCACATCTCTATGCATTCCAGGCCAGTGTGCTAACGATTACACCACCTAGGCTCCCTGATATCACCATACTACCCACGCCTAACTGTCTATACGGTTACTTGCCTTAGAGGTCAGTGCAGACTACTACAGTGAGGTGGGTGTGGGATGGGTGTTGGTGTTGGTGTTGGGTGTAGATGGGTGGTTGGGGGTGGAGATGTTTATGGCTGGGTGTGGGTGTGTCTTTGTGGTGGATGTATGTTGTTGGGGTGTAGGTATGTGGGTGGTGATGTGGGTGTGGGTAGGTGTGGTTGGGGTGTGGGTTGTGGGTGGGTTGTGGGTGGGGGTGGGTCGGTGTGGATGGGGTGGAGATGGTGGGTGGGTGGGGTGGGCTGTTGATGGCTGTGTATGTGGATGGGCTGGGGGTGGTGGGTGGATGGGGTGGGCTGTAGGTGGATGGGTGTGGGTGGGTGGTGGTGGTGGGTGGTTGGTGATTGTTGGTGGGGTGTAGGTCTGTGGGTGGTTATGTGGGGGTGATTGCTGGTGGAGTGTAAGTGTGTGGATGGGGTGGGGGTGGTTGGTGTCTGTGGCGGGTGTGGGTGTGGGTGGGGGTGGGTTGGTGTGGATTGGGGTGGTGGCTGTCGGTATAGTGTGGATGGGGTTGGGGTGGTGGGTGTAGGTGTGCGTGGTTGTTGCTGGGATGTAGGTGTGTGGGTGGTGATGTGGTGATGGTGGGTGTGGATGGGTGTGGATGGGGTGGGGGTGGTGGGGGTGGGGGTGGGTGGTGGGTGGTGGGTGGTTGTTGGTGGGGTGTAGATGTGGGGGGGGGTGGGTGTGTGACGGGTGTGTGACGGTGATGGCTGTAGGTGTGGGTGGTGGGTGTGGGTGGGTGTGGGTGGTGGATTTGGGTGGGTGTGGGTGGGTGTGGGTGTGTATGGGTGGTGGATTTGGGTGGGTGTGGGTGGTGGGTGGTTGGTGGTTGTTGGTGGGGTTTAGATGTGTGGGTGGGTGGCGTGTGGGTGTGGGTGTGGGTGTGGATGTGGGTCGTTGTTGGTGGGGTGTAGATGTGTGGGTGTAGATGTGTGGGTGTGGGTGGTGGGTGTGGGTGGTGGGTGTGGGTGTGGGTGGTGGGTGTGGGTGTGGGTGTGGGTGTGGGTGGGTGGGGATGGGGTGGGGGTGGTTGGCGCGCTCTCTGGGTGGTATCCTTATGTGGTTATCAGATAACGTGAATCAAGTGGGGCAAGGCTTCTGTATTATAAACAGACACGGTTAGACCCACATCCCACTCTCCTCCCTCCTCTCTCCTCTCTCCCTCCCTTCTCCTCCCTCCTGCCCTCCCTCCCCTACCATCCCACCCTCCACTCCCTTTCCTCCCTCCCCCTACCTCCCTTCCCTCCCCTCCTACCCTCACTCCCCTCCACTCGCTTGCCTCCCCTTCTCTCATGTCTTCCCCTCCACTCCCTCCCCTCCCCCTCCCCTTTCCCTCCTCTCCCCTCCCTCTCTCCCTCTCCCCCCCCCCCCCCCCCCCCTGACACTACGGGGCCCAGTCCGACCGGTGGGATATCGTTACTGCTGCGCTACTACTGCTAGACACGTAGAGCGCGCTCATTTCTCACTGGGGGAGGGGGGCGGCGTGAGACCTCTTGAGTGGACCGAAGTCTTTTAATTGGATGGAGGGGTTGGCCGGGGTGTGACGGCTATGGCTAGTTCTCGACAGGTTGTGCTTTCTGATGGTGGGGTGTGAACCTTGGATGCCCTGTCCATGTGTGCACCTGATGGAGTGAAGGGTGATGGTTGTTGTTCCTGCCGCGTCCCAGCCTCCCATGGCCGCGCTGTGCCCCCCTCCCCCTCCCCCGTCCCCCCTCCTCCTCATCCCGCGCGCTGGGAGTGCTCCTCCGCCGACTACGCGCCTTAATTTGCGTATGTTAACTCAACGCGACGCCAAATAAAACCATTTCCGCACTTCCCAACACCATCTCACCCACACACCCAAAACCTGCTACTAAAAAAACATTTTTGGGCGCAGTTTTGATATTTTTCCGGGCGCTCCTTGGGCGCGGGTTTGGCGCCCGATTTGCGGTGACGTCAACGGGCGTGTTGTGGGCGCCGCGCGGTGACGGGCAAGGCGAGCCCTGATTGGTCGGAGGCGGGCGACGAGCGGCGGTCGGCGGTCGGCAGCCCGGGCTGTGGCTTCATTATTCATGACCGACTTTGCCGGGTGCAAGTCGCGCACTGCGCCGACACAGCACGGAATGGCGCCAGTCCCGGTCGCTCGCCCCGCGCCGTCCGCAGCCTGACGGAGCCGAGGCCGCCTCGCGCCGACAGAGGACCCGCCGGAGTTTAGGGCCCGGGCCCGCCGTCACCCCATCACCCCGTCACCCCTTCAACCTGCCGTCGCCGCGCTTTGAAACCATGTGAGAGCCAACCGCCCTCCCGCCCCCGGAGGTCGCTAGCTGGTGGTAGCAGGAGGAGGAGGAGGAGGCTGCTGCTGACGGACTCTGCCCAGAGGAGGGCGGCGTGAGGGACTGCGCCACCCGCCCTCCCTTCACACGGACCCCCGCCCTCCATCCCGCCCTCCCGCCAACCAACCAACCAACCAACAAACCAACCCGCAGACATTTGAGTTGATTCGCATACACTTGTACTAGTAGAGGCAGGTAGGTAGGAAGGCCTTGTTGTTGGCTTCCCGGACCTCGACCAACAACCATCTCCCATCTGCCTCCCTTCCCAGGCGCTGCCCGCCTCAGTTACAGCCGGCACAGCGTGCACGCACGGGGCGGGGCGCGCGGGGCGCCCGGGGACCCTCCGTACGGGTGCCGCGTGCCGCGTGCCGGGTGCCGGGTGCCAGGTGCCGGGCGGTGGCGGTGCCTACGCGGCTGGAGTCGGCCTGTGTCTGCCTGCGCGCTCACACACACTGCCGCACTCCCACGCGTCCACACACTGCCGCGCTCGTGCACGGCCACCGCCCGGGGTCGGCCGCCCGCCCGCCCGCCCTCCCTCCAGCCAGCCCGCCCGCCTTGTCGGCCGATCCGCCGCGCGTCGGCCGGTGCGCTCTTGTCGGTGTCGGTGTCGGCCGGTGCGGGAGGGAGGGAGGTAGCGGGAGGTAGGGCTCGCCCTACTGCCGGGGAGGCATCGACTGCTTGCCGGGTAAAGCGCGGCGTTTCCGGCCGCCGACCCGGGCTGGGCGGCCGGCCTTACCTAATAGGCCGTCCCGCCATTGAGCTGCTCGGGCTGAGCCCCGGGATGGTCGCCCCCAGACCCGCCCACAGCTGAAGCAGGTCCCCACACGCGCACACACGCGCACACACGCGCACACACGCGCACACACGCGCACACACGCGCACACACGCGCACACACGCGCACACACGCGCACACACGCGCACATACACGCGTAGCCCCAGCTGCGCGCGCAGCTGCTCGCGTCATGTGGCCGCGCGACCGGTGGGCGTGGCCTGGCCGGGTGATTGACAGCAGCTCGTCGAGTTCAAACTGCGACTCGCGGGAACCAGCTCGAAACTGTAACGGGTTGAACCTTTGTAACTAAGGCGTCCCCCGTAAGTAAGCACAGACCACGTGACACACAGTCACCAAGT
Organism: Branchipolynoe longqiensis; assembly: GCA_030323885.1. Classification (NCBI taxonomy): domain Eukaryota; kingdom Metazoa; phylum Annelida; class Polychaeta; order Phyllodocida; family Polynoidae; genus Branchipolynoe; species Branchipolynoe longqiensis. The sequence continues at coordinate 4,347,420 of CM059190.1, forward strand.
ACGCAGCCCGACACAACACATCGCACACTGTCAGTGACAGATAGCCCTGCAACATAGTGTGTAAACACTGTCAGTGACAGACACTCTGACCACCCGCCATATACCATGTAAACACTGTCAGTGACAGACACTCTGACCACCCGCCATATACCACATAAACACTGTCAGTGACAGACAGTCTAGCAACATACTGTGTAAACACTGTCAGTGACAGACCCCCCACCCCCACCCTGACAATAAAATACCACGTACACACTGACAGTGACAGATAGTCCCACTGCAATATTCAATGTAAGCATTGTCAGTGACTGACAGCTCCCCATAGCATACCAGTTAAACACTGTCTGACATATAGCTCAGTCACAACATACCATGTAAACACTGTCAGGGACAGAGATTCCCACCGCAATACACCATGTAAACACTATCAGTAACTGAACTGACACCCCCTACAACGAACCATGTAAGCACTGTCAGTAAGAGATAACCTCCCACAATAACCATGTAAACTGTCACTGTCAGTGACAGACATCCCCATCACCAATAACGCATAAGCATTGTCAGTGACAGACAGCCACTCCTATAATATACCATGTGATCACTGTCAGTGACAGACAGCCAACCACTAACACCATGTAAACACCCTCAGTGACAGACAGCCAACCACTAACACCATGTAAACACCCTCACTGTCAGACAGTCCACTCACTTCATACTGCATAGCACACTGTCACTGATCAAGCATCCCCACCACCTTCCCATTCTGTGTAGTGCACACCTGACAGCCAACCCTTGCACACTGTGGAACTCACTGTCACTGTCACTGTCACGGTAAGTGACAGCAGAGCCCGCCACCCCATACTGCTCAAACACCGTCAGTGACAGACATCCGCACCACCCCACATATTGCACGAAACACTGTCAGTAACAGACAGCCCTCACCCCATATACCGCATAGCACACTGTCAGTGACATACACACAGACAGACCCCCCCCACCCCCACAACACACACCACGTGACCCCGCTAGTGGCACACACACACACCCCACCCCCTGCACCCGCCACGTGACGGTGAGATCCCGCGCTAAACCGTCACCTCCACATACTACTCACACCCGCCTTGCTCACTACCTCCATCCACCATCCACCCCCCACACCCCCACCCCTCGCGGCAGCGCCTGTAACTAAGGCAACCAGGCAGGTCAGGGCGGGAGGGGCTGCGAGCGCAGCTGGAGCCGCAGCTGGGGTCGCCCTCTGTTGGCGACTGAAGGACTCACGGCGGGCGGGAGGGGGCGCCACCCACCCTCGGGCGGTAGGAGGCGCTAGAGACTGCGGGCTCCCGGGCGCCATCTTTGTTGGTCTCCCAGTGAACGGGGCGGCAGCAGCTGCAGCAGCAGCAGCTGGCCCGTCAGGCATTGCGAGGGATGCACCGGAAGTGTGGACTGGCGCGGACGGAGCGCGAGTCGACGAGCGGCGGCCCTGGCGGGCGGGCGGCCAACTTCCGGTTCCTCTACCATCACAGGCCCGGCTGTCACGTGACGCGCCGAGCAAAGAGCGTGGGCGACGCGATAAGAAGTGACACGCTGCCAGGCGAGGCGAAGCACCAAACCAGACGGCGGGGAATGAGCGAACCCCGGTGGCTGGTGGAGCCGTGTTGAAATCTAAGGATGATGAATTCTTTGCAATTATTAGCGATACACAAGCCGGGCAGTCGGTCGGTGATATGAGCATCGACAAGAGCGACTCGCAGCGGCAGCAGTAGCATTTGCGACACTCGGCGCACTCGCCAGGGGGCGTAGTGGTGACACGGGTGTCGACGACCGACAAGAACCGACATTACGCAACCTTTTAAAACAACACGGTCACACTTACCGACCTGCAACGTGCACAAACCACCCACACACAAACAAAATTCTTTTTTTTTGTAATGACACACAACCAATAACTAAATCAACAGTCAGGTGATTTAAACAAAATTATTTGTTTATTTTTTAAATCAAGAAAAAAAACCTATCAGAAACTAAGCATTGAGGTGATTTTGGTGTGTGTTTTTGTAATTTAAAAAAAGAAACCCCATACTAAGCAACCACCAAGGTGTATAGGCGATCAGTGTATGGCCGACCAGGCAACGGGCCTCCGTGTACGAAAAGCGTAAACCCACATTGTCCATTCTATAAGAGAACTATTTTTGCGACCGCGGCGCGCGGCGGCCTTCCTAGTTCAGCCCGCACCCGCTATCCCCAAATGTGGCGCGCCGTTCTCCGTGACGGGCGCGTCCAATCCACCACCACCACCACCACTACCACTACCACTAACACCACCGCGACGCCCCATGTCACCATGACAACCGCGGCAACAGACCGTGACGCGATGTGCGTGTGTTCCGCAGGATGTCCAGTTTTGCGGCGGACGGCGCGTGCGGGACGGGCAGAATGAGTCGTGGAACGGGCGCAGCGGCGGGCGGCGAGACGGGCCGCGCCGCCAAGCGGTCGCTGGGCATGAGCCTGCCGGGCGTGAGCGGATCCATGACGCGGTCCCTCTTCATCTTCAGCGACGAGAACTTCATAAGGAAATACGCCAAGCTCATAATAGAATGGGGATATCCTTTTGCTGAACCAAAAAAAAGTTTCAATTAATTTTTCTTTTTAAATGTGAATAATTAGAATGGGGGTTATCCTTTTTGCTGGTATTTATTTTATTTAAACAAAATATGTTTCAATTTAAAATTGTTTTATTTAATGTGAATAAGTAAAATGGGGATATCCCTTTTGCTGTTATTTATTCAGCAATTAAAGACATTTTAAATCATTTATATTTTAATAATTAAAAAAGAATATTTTTAATCATATTTGTTAAATGTAGTTTTATTTTTTAATCGCACAAGAATCTTATAAAAATATGTTGCGCTGTATTATTGAAAGCAGCTGTCTGCGACTCCATGCCCCTGTCATTGTTATTTAAATCGGGAGGGGGGGCAGGACTTTGTGTAGAGGTCTTTTAATTTAATTTATTTCCTCAGCTGAGCTCACATTTTTTTTGTGATATTAGCAATATCCATATCTATTAGAAATTGGTCGCACAGTTGTGATGGTAGCGTCGCTCTATAAATAAAAATATATTCATATATCTGAAATTTATTTTATTTAAAGAAAGTTGCTATATATTAAAGCATTTCTCTCAGCTCTCACACATATTATAATGTCAACATTGTTTTTGTATTTATTAAAAAATATCTAAAATGTATTTGCTTTAACAAAAACTTTATCTCTGTTAAGCTCTTTGTCTCAGCTGACCTTTCAATTTTCTGATATTATACCTGTTTACTTTGAAAATAACATGAAGAATATATCTCCTTTTACCAAATTTATTTTTGCTAAGGTTTTTTGTAGAAACATTGTTGGTGATGTTGAAGCTTGGTGGTACGACCTGCTTTGCAATTACTTTTAAATTGTCATGCATACCTTTTTATCAAATTTAGCCATTCGCATTTTACTCTCGTTTAAGTAACTGTCAGGGGCATGGTGCTGGTTAATATAGCAATGTTATTACAATACTTATATCCATCATATATATCACATATATATCACATATATCCCACATATATCACAACCAGGGACGCTCTGTGACTTCCATTCTGTTGCTAGGATACGCGACACACTTGACTTTATCCGCGAGGTTTCTCTAAGTTGAAGGAGTTTAAGTTGGCGTCCCGCCCCCCACACTCCACGCCGTCACTCACTGCTGGACTGTGACGTCACGACCGCTCCTCTGACGTCACACGGCACCGTGTCACAAGGTAGGTGGCGTTCATTTGCACTTGTTCCCGAATCCTGCTTCACTACAGAACCAGGCAATGCTAAGGCGCGTTTAGGAGATGAGCCACGGATAAGGTAAGGTGGTGAGTTATGTGAGTTATGTAAGTGAAGCATTGAGTAATGTGAGTTATGTACACCAAGCATTGAGTGATGTGAGTTATGTACGTGAAGCATTGAGTGAGGTCAGTGATTTGAGTTATGTGCGTGAAGCATTGAGTGATGTGAGTGATGTGAGTTATGTATGCAAAGCATTGAGTGAGGTGAGTGATGTCAGTTGTGTATGTGAAGGATTGAGCGATGTGAGTGACGTGAGTTATGTATGTGAAGCATTAAGTGACGTGAGTGATGTGAGTTATGTATGTGAAGCATTGAGCAATGTGAGTGATGTGAGTTATGTAGGCGAAGCATTGAGTGACATGAGTGATGTGAGTTATGTATGTGAAGCATTGAGCAATGTGGGTGATGTGAGTTATGTAGGCGAAGCATTGAGTGATGTGAGTTATGTATGTGAAGCATTGAGCGACGTGAGTGATGTGAGTTATGTATGTGAAGCATTGAGCGATGTGAGAGACATGAGTTATGTATGCGAATCATTCAGTGATGTGAGTTATGCATGTGAAGCATTGAGTGATGTGAGTGATGCTTTGAAGCTTTGAGTAACATGAATGGTGTGAGTTATGTATGTGAAGCATTGAGTGACATGAGTGATGTGAGTTATGTATGTGAAGCATTGAGTGATGTGACTGATGTTAGTTATGTATGTGAAGCATTGAGCGATGTGGGTGATCTGAGTTATGTAGGTGATGCATTGAGCGATGTGAGTGATGTGAGGGAGCGCACACAGTGTGCATAGTGAGTGATATAAGGGAAGCCTTGAGTGGTGTGAGAGATGTCATGTGAGTGACACATTGAGTGGTGTGAGTGACGTGAGTGAGTGATATGGGAATCAGTGAGTTACGTGAGTGACTTGAGTGAGTAGTGTGAGTGTCATGAGTCTGTTGTGTGACTGATGTGAGTGACGTGAGTGACTGACCTGAATGAGTGACTTGGGTGAGTTATGTGAGTGAAGGTCTGAGTGAGTGACGTAAGTGACCTGAATGAGTGACGTGAGTGAGTGACCTGAGTGACCTGAGTGAGTGACGCAAACGAGTGACCTGAGTGATGTGATTGACGTGACTGAAGTGAGTGACGTGAGTGATCTGAGTGACTGACGTGAGTGAGTGGCACTAGTGACGTGAGTGACCTGAATTAGGTGAATCATGTGAGTCAAGTCAGTGAAGACGTGAGTCACGTGACTGACGTGATGTGAATGATTTTCAGTTGGCTGATTACTTCACCTTCTGTTTACACCTCTACACGTTTACAACCATGTATAATACACGAGGCCCTGTAACTGTGCGCATGCGTGCTGATGGTGGAAACAAGATGGCGGAAGGACGCCCTGCGTTGTGTAGAATTCGCTCCATGTACAATCCCGACTGTGGGGTGAGACTGAGTGAGCTGCAGCTGGGTGGTAGTGCCAGGCTGGGGTTTGAATCGGTTTGAACCCGACACTATTACACCATGTCACCGTGACACCATGTGAGCATGTCACCATGGAATCATGGCACCATGACACCATGTCACCATGTCAGCATTACACTATCACAACAATGACACTATCACAGCATTACACTATCACCATGACACTATCACAACAATACACTGTCACCATGACACCATAACACCATGTCACCATATCACCATGAGACCATCACAACATGTCATTATGACCACTATGTCACCATTACACCATGAGAAGACACCATGTCACACTGATGATATGTCACCATGATACCATGTCATCGTGTCACCATGCCACCATGACACTATGAAACCAACACCATTACAACATGACACCATGTTACCATGACAACAAGAGATAATGTCGCCATGCCACCATGCCACCATGTCCCCATGATACCATGCCACCATGTCCCCATGACACCATGTCACCATGACACCATGTCACCATGACACCATGTCACCATGTTACCATGTCACAATGACACCATGTCACAAGAGCACCATGTCACTATGATACTATGTCACACATGACAACAAGACACTATAACTCACAACCCAGCTGTTGCAGCTGTTGTAGTTGTTGCAGTTGTTGCAGCTGTTGCAGCTGTTGCAGCTGTAGCTATGCAGCTGTTGCAGCTGTTGACAACAAGACACTATAACTCACAACCCAGCTGTTGCAGCTGTTGTAGTTGTTGCAGTTGTTGCAGCTGTTGCAGCTGTTGCAGCTGTAGCTATGCAGCTGTTGCAGCTGTTGACAACAAGACACTATAACTCACAACCCAGCTGTTGCAGCTGTTGCAGCTGCTGCAGCTGTAGCTATGCAGGTGCAAGGCCCTTGTGGGGGCTGCAGTCTGTAACACAGGGCAGCACCGTGTTGTAGACAGGACAGTGATGCACACTGCAACGCACGAGCTGCAGACAGCACAGTGTTGCAGACATCACAGTGTTGCAGACAGCACAGTGGTGCAGACAGCACAGTGGTGCAGACAGCACAGTGCTGCAGAAAGCACAGTGCTGCAGACAGTTCTGTAGACAGTACAGTGATGCAGACAGCAAAGTGCTGCAGACAGCACCGTGCTGCAGACAGCACCGTGCTGTATGCATCAACTCGGGGCTGGTGGTGCCCGGTGGTGCCGAGGGGTGCCGGGGGGTGCCGGATGGTGCCGGATGGTGCCGGGGGTGCCGGGTTGTGCCGGGTCGTGCGGGTCGTGCCGACCGGTTCCTGGCGGTGCCGGGTTGTGCCGGATTTTGCCGGGTTGTGCCGGGTTGTGCCGGATTTTGACGGGTTGTGCCGGGTTGTGCCGGGTTGTGCCGGGTCGTGCCGGGTTGTGCCGGGTTGTGCCGGGTTGTGCCGGGTTGTGCCGGGTCGTGCGGGTCGTGCCGACCGGTTCCTGGCGGTGCCGGGTTGTGCCGGATTTTGCCGGGTTGTGCCGGGTTGTGCCGGGTTGTGCCGGGTTGTGCCGGGTTGTGCCGGGTTGTGCCGGGCCGTCTACTCGGCTGCTGGTATTGATCTTGTATTGACTGCAATCTGAGAGCAGCCTTGGCGCTCACTGGGGTGGGGGGGGGGGTCACAGACACGCGGGGGGAGGCAGGGTACAGGCAGGGTAGAGGCAGGGTACAGGCAGGGCACACACAGGGTACAGGCAGGGTACAGGCAGGGTACAGGCAGGGTACAGGCAGGGTACAGGCAGGGCACACACAGGGTACAGGCAGGGTACAGGCAGGTTACAGGCAGGGTACAGGCAGGGTACAGGCAGGGTACAGGCAGGGCACACACAGGGTACAGGCAGGGTACAGGCAGTGCACAGGCAGGGTACACACAGGGTACAGGCAGTGTACAGGCAGGGCACACACAGGGTACATGCAGGGTACAGGCAGGGTACAGGCAGGGAACACACCGGGTACAGGCAGGGTACAGGCAGGGAACACACAGGGTACAGGCAGGGTACAGGCAGGGAACACACAGTGTACAGGCAGGGTACATGCAGGGCACACACAGGGTACAGGCAGGGTACAGGCAGGGTACAGGCAGGGCACACACAGGGTACAGGCAGGGTACAGGCAGGGTACAGGCAGGGCACACACGGGGTGCAGGCAGGGTACAGGCAGTGTACAGGCAGGGTACACACAGGGTACAGGCAGTGTACAGGCAGGGCACACACAGGGTACAGGCAGGGTTCAGGCAGGGTACACACAGGGTACAGGCAGGGTACAGGCAGGGAACACACAGGGTACAGGCAGAGTACAGGCAGGATACAGGCAGGGAACAGACAGGGTACAGGCAGGGTACAGGCAGGGTACAGGCAGGGTACAGGCAGGGTACAGGCAGGGTACAGGCAGGGTACAGGCAGGGAACATGCAGGGCACACACAGGGTACAGGCATGGTAGAGGCAGGGTACAGGCAGGGCACACACAGGGTACAGGCAGGGTACAGGCAGGGTACAGGCAGGGAACACACAGGGTACAGGCAGGGTACAGGCAGGGTACAGGCAGGGCACACACAGGGTACAGGCAGGGTAGAGGCATGGTACAGGCAGGGAACACACAGGGTACATGCATGGTACAGGCATGGTACAGGCAGGGAACACACAGGGTACAGGCAGGGTACAGGCAGGGAAGACACAGGGTACAGGCATGGTACAGGCAGGAAAGACACAGGGTACAGGCATGGTACAGGCAGGGTACAGGCAGGGAACACACAGGGTACAGGCAGGGTACAGGCAGGGTACAGGCAGGGCACAAGCAGGGTACATGCAGGGTAGAGGCAGGGCACAGGCAGGGCACACACAGGGTACAGGCATGGTACAGGCATGGTACAGGCAGGGCACACACAGGGTACAGGCATGATACAGGCAGGGTACAGGCAGGGCACACACAGGGTACAGGCAGGGTAGAGGCATGGTACAGGCAGGGAACACACAGGGTACAGGCCGGGTACAGGCAGGGTACAGGCAGGGCACACACAGGGTACAGGCAGGGTACAGGCATGGTACAGGCAGGGCACACACAGGGTACAGGCAGGGTACATGCAGGGTACAGGCAGGGAACACACATTGTACAGGCAGGGTACAGGCAGGGTACATGCAGGGTACAGGCAGGGTACAGGCAGGGTACAGGCAGGGTACAGGCAGGGTACAGGCAGGGTACAGGCATTGTAGAGGTAGGGTACAGACATGGTACAACAGGGTACACACAGGGTACAGGTATGGTAGAGGCAGGGTACAGGCATGGTACAAACATGGCACAGACAGGATACAAGCAGGGTACAGGCCGGGTACAGGCAGGGCACGGCAGGGTACAACATGGTACACACAGGGTACAGGCATGGTACACCAGGGTACAGGCATGGTACAGGCATGGTACATGCAGGGCACATGCAGAGTACAGACATGGTACAGGCAGGGTACAGGCATGGTACCGGCACGGTACAGCATGGTACATGCAGGGCGCATGGGGGTACAGGCTGGGTACAGGCATGTTACAGGCAGAATACAGGCGGGGTACATGCAGGGTACAGGCGGGGTACAGGCTGGGTACAGGCATGGTACAGGCACATACAGGGTACAAGCAGGGTACGGGCAGGATGCATGACGCCAGTGACTTCCGGTATTGAGACGCTGACTTCTCCCATTCCGGGCCGATCTGCACAGCGATGGTTCGCGATGTGCACCGTGTGTGTTGGGGCGGGAGGCAGCCATGTTTGTAAACACGGCCTGGCAACCTTTGTGGTCTTCTCTGTGGCGGAGTGGTTAGAGTGTCTGACTTTTTTCTAGGTCGGACTCCTAATCTGAAGGTCGGTGGTTCGATTCCCCGTGCCCCGATCTCTGCCAATTTGGATTTCCACCGCTGTGTATAACTTACAGCGTCATCAAAGGCCAGTTGCTCTCATACCATGTCTATGTGGTGTGGGAGGTTAAGAATCCCTTGGGTCGGTAAAAGTGTAGGCTCGGGCTTTCTATCGACAAACTGTCTAATGGTGAAAACAAGCCTATTCAGGCTTATCCATGATAGGCAGTAAAAATCTTCAACAACAAATCTTCAACAACAACAAAAAAGTGCAAGGGCGGGCGAGCGGCGTCCCTCCCCTCCCTCCCCTCCCCCTTCCCTCCCATCCCCCCCTCCCCTCCCTCCCTCCCCTCCCTCCCTCCCCTCCCTCCCCTCCCTCCCCTCACTCCCCTCACTCCCCTCCCCCCTTCCCCCCTCTATCCCTCCCTCCCCTCCCCCTCCCCCCCTTCCACCCCCTCACTCCCCTCCCTCCCCTCCCTCCCCTCCCTCCCCTCCGCTCCTGCCCCCCTCCCCTCCCTCGCCTCCGTCCCCTCTGCACTCCCCCCTCCCTCCCTCCCCTCCTGTTCCTCCCCTTCCCTCCCTCCCCCCCCTCTCTCTTCCCCCTCCCCTCCCCTTCCCTCCCTCCGACCACCATCCCCCCACCTCCCCCACGACCCCTCCCCAGCCAATAGACGGGTTGCTGGGGTCGGGTCGTTTTGTACACGGTGTATTTTAAGACTCCACTCGCGGTGTTCGATTTGAAATTCTAGCAAATCGATATTGCACTCTTCGATTAGATCCACGCCCCGGTTGGGAAGGTTCACTAATTGGCCCGGGTCGGTCCGTTTCTGTCTCTAGTCACGTGAGTCCCTTTGTCAATACCATCCACCTGCACGGCCTATTTAAAGCGGAATGTAGGTCACTCATCCCTCGGCCTACCTAGGCAACAACAACAAATCAAATGGGAATAAAAGTCAGGGTCGGGCGGACGTTTTTTTTGTTTTATTAAATTATTTTTTACGTAGATGTAATACATAACCAGACACGATGGCCGAATAGCATGAATTGAGAGTCTGCCTCACGTTCTGGTAGGTCGTGGGATTCGTGGGATTCAAAGTCCTGGGTTCGAAGCGAATGACTTAAAAATTGATACAAAAATTGAATTGCTGCTAGCCCAACGCATTTTTAACAGTTTTGTCTACAACTTTTTTTTTTTAAATTAACAACATTCAGAGGTGGACGATTTATCAGGCACGGGCGTGGACGATCACCAATTTAAAAATAAAAAGTATTTGACCTTAATTAAACTAAATGGAATTGAGCAGCAGAAATAGCTGTGCCGGCGGCTAAATGTGCGCCCTTCCGGTCCCCACCTCCCCGTCCCCATCCTGCCAATGCTTACCCATGAATCATCCCCCATTATCGCTCACTATCGGGAACTTTAAGAATCAAGATGGCTGACATTTGCCGATGCTGGACGCGGTTTTGTTTTAAAAACAAACAATCTTTTGTTTACTTTTTGGTAGTAATTCACCAACTAGTTTGGAAAATTTTCCATGACAATCGGGAGATTGGTGCCATCTATAACGGACGACAATGAGCGTGTGGGTGTTGTGTGTATAACAAACGACAATCAGCATGTTGGTGTTGCGTTTATAACAGATGACAATCAGTGTGTTGGTGTTGTGTGCATAACAGACAACAATCAGTGTGTTGGTGCTGTGTGTATAACAGACTACAATCAGCGTGTTAGTACTGTGTATAACAGATGACAATCAGTGTGTGGCTGCTGTGTGTATAACAGACTACAATCAGTGTGTTGGTGCTGTGTATAACAGACGACAATCAGCATGTTGGTACTATGTGTATAACAGATGACAATCAGCTTGTTGGTACTGTGTGTATAACATATGACAATCAGCTTGTTGGTGCTGTGTGTATAACAGACGAACATCAGCATGTTGGTGCTGTGTGTATAACAGACAACAATCAGCGTGTTGGTGCTGTGTGTATAACAGACAACAATCAGTGTGTTGGTGCTGTGTGTATAACAGACAACAATCAGCATGTTGGTGCTGTGTGTATAACAGATGACAATCAGCATGTTGGTGCTGTGTGTATAACAGACAACAATCAGCATGTTGGTGCTGTGTGTATAACAGACGACAATCAGCTGTTGGTGCTGTGTGTATAACAGACAACAATCAGCATGTTGGTGCTGTGTGTATAACAGACAACAATCAGCATGTTGGTGCTGTGTGTATAACAGACAACAATCAGCATGTTGGTGATGTGTGTATAACAGACAACAATCAGCATGTTGGTGCTGTGTGTATAACAGACAACAATCAGCGTGTTGGTGCTGTGTGTATAACAGACAACAATCAGCGTGTTGGTGATGTGTGTATAACAGACAACAATCAGCATGTTGGTGCTGTGTGTATAACAGACAACAATCAGCGTGTTGGTGCTGTGTGTATAACAGATGACAATCAGCGTGTTGGTGCTGTGTGTATAACAGATGACAATCAGCATGTTGGTGCTGTGTGTATAACAGACAACAATCAGCATGTTGGTGCTGTGTGTATAACAGACAACAATCAGCATGTTGGTGCTGTGTGTATAACAGACGACAATCAGCATGTTGGTGTTGTGTGTATAACAGACGACAATCAGCATGTTGGTGCTGTGTGTATAACAGACGACAATCAGCATGTTGGTGCTGTGTGTATAACAGACGACAATCAGCATGTTGGTGCTGTGTGTATAACAGACAACAATCAGCATGTTGGTGCTGTGTGTATAACAGACAACAATCAGCATGTTGGTGCTGTGTGTATAACAGACGACAATCAGCATGTTGGTGCTGTGTGTATAACAGACAACAATCAGCATGTTGGTGCTGTGTGTATAACAGACAACAATCAGCATGTTGGTGCTGTGTGTATAACAGACGACAATCAGTGTGTTGGTGCTGTGTGTATAACAGACAACAATCAGCATGTTGGTGCTGTGTGTATAACAGACGACAATCAGCGTGTTGGTGATGTGTGTATAACAGACGACAATCAGCATGTTGGTGCTGTGTGTATAACAGACAACAATCAGCATGTTGGTGCTGTGTGTATAACAGACAACAATCAGCGTGTTGGTGCTGTGTGTATAACAGACAACAATCAGCATGTTGGTGCTGTGTGTATAACAGACAACAATCAGCATGTTGGTGCTGTGTGTATAACAGACAACAATCAGCATGTTGGTGCTGTGTGTATAACAGACAACAATCAGCATGTTGGTGCTGTGTGTATAACAGACGACAATCAGCATGTTGGTGCTGTGTGTATAACAGACAACAATCAGCATGTTGGTGCTGTGTGTATAACAGACAACAATCAGCATGTTGGTGCTGTGTGTATAACAGACAACAATCAGCATGTTGGTGCTGTGTGTATAACAGACAACAATCAGCGTGTTGGTGCTGTGTGTATAACAGACAACAATCAGCATGTTGGTGCTGTGTGTATAACAGACAACAATCAGCGTGTTGGTGCTGTGTGTATAACAGACAACAATCAGCATGTTGGTGCTGTGTGTATAACAGACAACAATCAGCATGTTGGTGCTGTGTGTATAACAGACAACAATCAGCATGTTGGTGCTGTGTGTATAACAGACAACAATCAGCATGTTGGTGCTGTGTGTATAACAGACAACAATCAGCATGTTGGTGCTGTGTGTATAACAGACAACAATCAGCATGTTGGTGCTGTGTGTATAACAGACAACAATCAGCATGTTGGTGCTGTGTGTATAACAGACAACAATCAGCATGTTGGTGCTGTGTGTATAACAGACGACAATCAGCGTGTTGGTGCTGTGTGTATAACAGACAACAATCAGCGTGTTGGTGCTGTGTGTATAACAGACAACAATCAGCATGTTGGTGCTGTGTGTATAACAGACAACAATCAGCATGTTGGTGCTGTGTGTATAACAGACGACAATCAGCATGTTGGTGCTGTGTGTATAACAGACAACAATCAGCATGTTGGTGCTGTGTGTATAACAGACAACAATCAGCATGTTGGTGCTGTGTGTATAACAGACAACAATCAGCATGTTGGTGCTGTGTGTATAACAGACAACAATCAGCATGTTGGTGCTGTGTGTATAACAGACAACAATCAGCATGTTGGTGCTGTGTGTATAACAGACAACAATCAGCATGTTGGTGCTGTGTGTATAACAGACAACAATCAGCATGTTGGTGCTGTGTGTATAACAGACAACAATCAGCATGTTGGTGCTGTGTGTATAACAGACAACAATCAGCATGTTGGTGCTGTGTGTATAACAGACAACAATCAGCATGTTGGTGCTGTGTGTATAACAGACAACAATCAGCGTGTTGGTGCTGTGTGTATAACAGACAACAATCAGCATGTTGGTGCTGTGTGTATAACAGACAACAATCAGCATGTTGGTGCTGTGTGTATAACAGACAACAATCAGCATGTTGGTGCTGTGTGTATAACAGACAACAATCAGCATGTTGGTGCTGTGTGTATAACAGACAACAATCAGCATGTTGGTGCTGTGTGTATAACAGACGACAATCAGCATGTTGGTGCTGTGTGTATAACAGACAACAATCAGCATGTTGGTGCTGTGTGTATAACAGACAACAATCAGCGTGTTGGTGCTGTGTGTATAACAGGCGACAACCAGCGTGTTGGTACTGTGTGTATAACAGATGACAATTAGCATGTCGGTGCTGTGTGATTAGCAGACGACAATCAGCGTGCTGGTTGCGCCTATGTGCGCCTGGTGGCGGTTTTTGCGAGGTGCGCTGGTTCCCGCCTTGTGGGGACTGGCGCCTGCGCACTGATGAGATCTGCTGTCAGCCCTTTATGGCTGCCTGGTATCCATGCCCGCCCCGCCTCATTCTAGTAACGAACAGTCCCATGATGCACGGGTCTGCAAAACCCGGAAATAAACAGTCAGAGCTGATGGCTGAGAGGGACTGTCACAACACACATGTAGACACAGAGATACACACATTCAGATATACACACATGCACAAACAGATACACACACGGATACATACACGTATACACACATTTGATTATACACAAACAGATACATGCATTCAGAGATACATATGATATCTACTCATATACACTCATATATACACAGATACCCACAGGGACACACACGGATAAACACACGGATACAGACACTGGTGGATACACACATTTAATTATACACACACATATACACGCATTCAGAGATACACATAGATTCGCACAGATACACACATTCAGAGATACACACATATGTACACAGATACACACAGATACACACATACACACGCCGATATACACACTGATACATGCACATATAGACACATACATACATTTAAGGATACACACAGATATACAAATGGATACACACAGATAAACCACATATCCACATACATATACATGCATTTAAAGATACACACACAAATACACACATGCATACATTTAAAGATACACACATATATACACGGATACACACAGCCACACGCATTTAAATACACACAGAGATTGACACAGATCAGCACACAGACATACACACATATCCACACACACACCCTCACACTTTGTTGTTGTTGAAGATTTATACTGCCTATCATGGATAAGCCTGAATAGGCTTGTTTTCACCATTAGACAGTTTGTCGATAGAAGCCCGAGCCTACACTTTTACCGACCCAAGGGATTTTTAACCTCCCACACCACATAGACATGGTATGAGAGCAACTGGCCTTTGATGACGCTGTAAGTTATACACAGCGGTGGAAATCCAAATTGGCAGAGATGGGGGCACGGGGAATCGAACCACCGACCTTCAGATTAGGAGTCCGACCTAGAAAAAAGTCAGACACTCTAACCACTCCGCCACAGAGAACTACGTCTGCTTTATTTGCAGCCCAAAGTTAGCATAATTTGATGTTGGTTACAATTTCACGTGGAATGAAGAACCAGAACTTCCAAAGAAAATAAAGTAGAGGGACGTGTTTGTTTCTGTGTGTACTGTTCGAGATGACAGCAACACTGACACTGCAGCACTGTAGGAACAGTACTAACAGATGATGGTGTCAGCTGTCACTGACTACTTCAGTGTCTCCGGGGAGAGGTGGGCTTGCACACTGCACGCAGCCCAAAGCATCAGCTCCAAGACACGGCCGTGTGGCCGCGCAGCTGTGTGTCTGTCCGTGTGTTTCTTGGATACAGGGCTACCCTGTATTCTGTACCACCATGCTTCTAGTCATGTACCACCATGCTGCTCGTCCTGTACCACCATGCTGTTAGTACTGTACCACCATGCTTCTAGCCCTGTACCACCATGCTGCTCGTCCTGTACCACCATGCTGTTAGTCCTGTACCACCATGCTGCTAGTACTGTACCACCATGCTGCTAGTCCTGTACCACCATGCTGCTAGTCTTGTACCACCATGCTGCTAGTACTGTACCACCATGCTGCTCGTCCTGTACCACCATGCTGCTAGTCTTGTACCACCATGCTGCTAGTCCTGTACCACCATGCTGCTAGTCTTGTACCACCATGCTGCTAGTACTGTACCACCATGCTGCTCGTCCTGTACCACCATGCTGCTAGTCTGTACCACCATGCTGCTAGTCCTGTACCACATGCTGCTAGTCTTGTACCACCATGCTGCTAGTACTGTACCACCATGCTGCTAGTCCTGTACCACCATGCTGCTAGTCCTGTACCACCATGCTGCTAGTCCTGTACCACCATGCTGCTAGTCCTGTACCACCATGCTGCTCGTCCTGTACCACCATGCTGCTAGTCCTGTACCACCATGCTGTTAGTCCTGTACCACCATGCTGCTAGTCCTGTACCACCATGCTGCTAGTCCTGTACCACCATGCTGCTAGTCTTGTACCACCATGCTGCTAGTCCTGTACCACCATGCTGCTAGTCCTGTAGCACCATGCTGCTAGTCCTGTACCACCATGCTGCTAGTCCTGTACCACCATGCTGCTAGTCCTGTACCACCATGCTGCTAGTCCTGGACCACCATGCTGCTAGTCCTGTACCACCATGCTGCTAGTCCTGTACCACCATGCTGCTAGTCCTGTACCACCATGCTGCTAGTCCTGTACCACCATGCTGCTAGTCCTGTACCACCGTGCTGCTAGTCCTGTACCACCATGCTGCTAGTCCTGTACCACCATGCTGCTAGTCCTGTACCACCATGCTGCTAGTCCTGTACCACCATGCTGCTAGTCCTGTACCATCATGCTGCTAGTCCTGTACCACCATGCTGCTAGTCCTGTACCACCGTGCTGCTAGTCCTGTACCACCATGCTGCTAGTCCTGTACCACCATGCTGCTAGTCCTGGACCACCATGCTGCTAGTCCTGTACCACCATGCTACTAGTCCTGTACCGCCGTGCTGCTAGTCGTGTACCACCATGCTGCTATTCCTGTACCACCATGCTACTAGTCCTGTACCACCATGCTGCTAGTCGTGTACCACCATGCTGCTATTCCTGGACCACCATGCTGCTAGTCCTGTACCACCATGCTACTAGTCCTGTACCACCATGCTGTTAGCGCTATACCACCATGCTGCTAGTCATGTACCACCATGCTACTAGTCCTGTACCACCATGCTGCTAGTCCTGTACCACCATGCTGCTAGTCCTGTACCACCATGCTACTAGTCCTGGACCACCATGCTGCTAGTCCTGTACCACCATGCTGCTAGTCCTGTACCACCATGCTGCTAGTCCTGTACCACCATGCTGCTAGTCCTGTACCACCATGCTGCTAGTCCTGGACCACCATGCTGCTAGTCCTGTACCACCATGCTGCTAGTCCTGTACCACCATGCTGCTAGTCCTGTACCACCATGCTGCTATTCACGTACCACCATGCCACTAGTCCTGTACCACCATGCTGCTAGTCCTGTACCACCATGCTGCTATTCCTGTACCACCATGCTACTAGTCCTGTACCACCATGCTACTAGTCCTGTACCACCATGCTGCTAGTCCTGTACCGCCGTGCTGCTAGCCGTGTACCACCATGCTGCTATTCCTACCATGACATTCCCTCTAACTGAGTGTGGGGTGTGTTTTTATTGCTGAACTGCGCATGTGTAGACCTGGCTTCCGGCGTCTTGTGCACGCGGGAACCCTGCACACGTACACCAATATGGCCGCCATGGTGGACGCAGCAGACGACCCGGTACCAGCAGGGGGAGGTGGGGGGGGGGCGGCAGGAGGGGGCGGGTGCGTGTAGGAATACTCTGTGCTGTAGGAGTTGTCGATTGGGGGCAGTGTACAGTGAGCGTGGTCGAGGCGTTGCAGGGCGGTGCGATCTGGGAGCAGGGAAGGAGTGTGTGCAGTGACAGTGGTCGAGTAGGTGCAGTGCGATGGGGCCTGATGTGGGAGCCGGGTAGTGTGCGGTTGGTGGTTCGAGGCGGTGCAGTGCCGACCCGTGTGGTGTGGTAGCCGGGCAGTGGGCAGTGGGCGGTGAGATTGGTCGAGGCGGTGCAGTGCGGTGCCGGGTAGGGACTGGGCAGTGGGAAGTGGGTGGTGAGAGTGGTCGAGTGGTTGCAGTGCGGTGCGGTGTGGGAGTCGGGCTGGATCAATAGACAGGGAGGCCGGTAGGAGGGGGCAGGATGGGGTTGAAGGGGGGGGGGGAGGGCAGGATGGGGGGGGGGGGGGGAGTGGCAGTGGCTGGAGAGCCCAGGGCGGCTTTGTCTGTGAATATCAGAGACACCTGCACCAGGCACCAACCTACAGACGGACAGACGCCAGTGTGCTGACGGCCTGCCACACAGCACCACACAGCACCACACAGCACTACACAGCGCCACACAGCACCACACATCACCACACAGCACCACATAGCACCACACAGGACCACACAGCACACCATGCACAGCACACAACACCACATAGCACCACACGGCACCACCCAGCACCACACATCACCACACAGCACCACACAGCACCACCCAGCAACACACAGCACCACACAGCACCACCCAGCAACACACAGCACCACCCAGTACCACACAGCACCACACAGCACCACACAGCACCACACAGCACCACACAGCACCACACACAGCACCACACATCACCACACAGCACCACATAGCACCACACAGGACCACACAGCACACCACGCACAGCACACAACACCACATAGCACCACACGGCACCACCCAGCACCACACATCACCACACAGCACCACCCAGCAACACACAGCACCACACAGCACCACCCAGCACCACACAGCACCACACAGCACCACACAGCACCACACAGCACCACACAGCACCACACAGCACCACACAGCGGCACACATCACCACACATCACCACACAGCACCACACAGCAGCACACAGCACCACACAGCACACCACGCACAGCACACAACACCACATAGCACCACACGGCACACACCAGCACCACACATCACCACACAGCACCACCCAGCAACACACAGCACCACACAGCACCACACAGCACCACACAGCACCACACAGCACCACATAGCACCACACAGCACCACACCGCACCACACAGCACCACACACAACACACACTATACACAACACACATAAAATACACACACACCACACCCAGGCGCGTCAGGCCGGGTCTGCAGACAGACTACCGCCTCACGGCACTGACTAATGTCGGGTACCGTGATGCACCACGGTACCGTGGTGTACCACGGTACCGTGATGTACCACGGTACCTT
This sequence comes from Branchipolynoe longqiensis, assembly GCA_030323885.1. Classification (NCBI taxonomy): domain Eukaryota; kingdom Metazoa; phylum Annelida; class Polychaeta; order Phyllodocida; family Polynoidae; genus Branchipolynoe; species Branchipolynoe longqiensis. The sequence continues at coordinate 4,366,361 of CM059190.1, forward strand.
GATGCCACACTGCTATGGTGCATGCGCACCCTGCCTACAGAACACGCCTGCCTGTGTTGTATCCCTGCCGGGTAGTCGGGTACCAATGTCTGCCAAGTGCAAAGCCTTGTCTGCCAAGTGCAAAGGCGTGTCTGCAATGTTTAAAGGCGTGTCTGTCAAGTGCAAAGGCTTATTTCCAAAGTACAAAGGCTTGTCTGCTAAGTGTAAAGGCTTGTCTGCCAAGTGCAAAGGCTTGTTTGCCAAGTACAAAGGCTCGGGACTTTGCAGTTCTTGTTGCGCATACAGTTTGTTCATCGAGGCCCTGCCAGACACGTGCCGATACAACTAGCGTACACGGGTGTATTACATATCATATCTCATCTATACAAGTATGTGATGTATAACGAATTATGCGAGTATAAAAATACAATGGGAATTGTTCCCATTATATATTATATTATTATATTATAGTTATTTCCATTGTTATTCTCTGTAAGACTCCACACTTGACTGGTGGCGCCACCTGTGCCCCAGCTCCCCTCCAACGGGTGTTGACAAGTGTCAGTCGGGATATATATATATATTTATATATTATATATAATATATATATATATATATATATATATATATATATATCTATATATATATATATATATGAAGAGTTCAGGTGCAAAACCACGTAAACGCCAATCCAAATATGTAGATTAAATAAAGAATTGTTCCCTGAATATGATTTTAATTCTCACTAATTATACTTGATTGATTTGTGAACTTGGAATGCAGCCCTGACTGAGCCTGAGTTTGAGTAGTATATAGAGGCGGGGCATTGCCGCTGGTCACGGCGTTACACTCAGTTAACATGAGAACTGTCTGCCGGTAAGTCACTGTGTCCAGCATACACTAATCTAGCCAACCAAAGGTCCACAAAGGGTTCATCAAAGACTGTCGCATGTGCTGTGCTGTCTGTAGGAAAGTGCATATGAAAGATCCCTTGCTCCTTATCGGAAAGAATAGCCTATGTGGCAGCAGTGCGTTTCGTCCAAAGAAATATGTCAGAATGACCATGTGTTTGACATCCAATAGCCAATGATACGAAAATCAATATGCACTAGAGGCGTCGTTAAATAAAGCAAGCTGTACCCTCATATGTTAGGCCACACAGTGCACCGGAGATAACATGCCAGACAGTGCACACTGGTCAAATATGCCACACAGTGCACACTGGTCAAATATGCCACACAGTGCACACTGGTCAAATATGCCACACAGTGCACACTGGTCAAACATGCCACACAGTGCACACTGGTCAAAGATGCCACACAGTGCACACTGAGATAACATGCCACACGGTGCAGACTGGCACCCACAGAGGCTGCCCCAGGCGCCCAAAGGCACTGCCCCAGGCGCCCTCAGGGGCTGCCTCAGGCGCCCACATGGGCTGCCCCAAGTGCCCTGTTTCTGGTTAAAAGAGCACGACAGGCTGCAGATATGACGTTTAATCACGTGAACAGACCGCGCTGGTCACGTGATGTGCTCTGTTAATCAGGCGAATAGGTCATCTTAATGAGGCGAATAGGTCGGTAATCTTAATCAGGCGAATAGGTCATTTTAATCAGGCGAATAAGCCATCTTAATCAGGCGAATATGCCATTTTAATCAGGCGAAGAGGCCATCTAAATCAGGCAAATAGGCCGTTTTAATCAGGCGAATAGGCCATCTTATTCAGGGGAATAGACGTCTTAATTAGGCGAATAGGACATCTTAATCAGATGAATAGGTCACATTAATCATTTGAATAGGCCATATTAATCAAGTGAATAGGCCATCCAAATTAGGCGAATATGTCATCTTAATTAGGCGAATAGGTCATCTTCATCAGGCAAATAGATCATCTTAATCAGGTCAATGGGCTATCAGGTAGATAGGTTATGTTAATCAGGTCAATGGGCTATATTAATCAGTTCGTCGGGCAATAGGTTATGTAAATTAGGTCAATTGGTTATACTAAAGCCCCAGTCAAACCTACCCGGATCAGGGGCCGGACGAGCCCCGGACCGTGATCCGGCGTCGTCCGTGGCGATCCGGCGTGATCCGTAGCCCATCCGTGGCTGGTCCTTGGTGATCCTTGGGGATCCTTGGCTGGTCCGGCCTCATCCGGGGTCTGCCCCGGATGTTTTAAAATGTTTACAACATCAGAGGCGATCCGGGGAATATTGCGATCCGGGTCGATCCGGCATCGGTCCACTTCAAGTCCGGGACTGATCCGTGACTACTCCGTGGATACACCGGGTAGTCCTGGGGTGGCCAGAAGAAAACATACGTTGCTTTTGTGTAAATCGAGATATTGTACATGTAAGACCTTAGATGTTGCCAGGACGTAACCCTCCAACAACCAGTCAGTTAACACTCCACTCCCCAACCGACTGCTGACTAGTGCAGCGTCTACAGGCTCTTCTTGCCCGATATGAAGCTTGAGGCTCGACGGTCTGAGGGTCCTGTATTGGTTAAGCTGAAGTTGATATATTGCTGCTAATTTAACAGGACCCGAAATGAAAGTTGATTAAGCTCTAAATTAACCTGATCAGGTATTCATTAAATTAATTTAATTTGTGTCGAGCTGTTGCTTTAATGTTTAACTGGACATTCGGAAACAGAAACTGACGTCATTACTTTTGGTGGACTGGGCAGCCGGCCAGTTCGGGCAGTGTGGCTTAGAAGTTTGTTGTCATCAGTACTTCGACATTTAGTATGAGCAGATTGAAGGCATGCAAGGTGTGCTGACATTTAGTACATGTGGGTACAAGGCAGACAAGGTTTGTTGACATTTAGTGCATGCGGGTACAAGGCAGACAATGTATGTTGACATTTAGTGCATGTGTGTACAAGGGAGACAAGGTGTGTTGACATTGAATACATGTGGGTACAAGGCAGACAATGTTTGTTGACATTTCGTACATGTGGGTACACGGCAGACAATGTATGTTGACATTTAGTGTATGTGTGTACAAGGGAGACAAGGTGTGTTGACATTTAGTACATTCGGGTACAAGGCAGGCAAGGTGTTTTGACATTTAGTACATGTGGGTACAAGGCATACAATGTTTATACACATTTAGTACATGTGGGTACAAGGCAGGCAAGGTGTGTTGACATTTAGTACTTGAGTGTACAAGGCACACATGGTTTATACACATTCAGTACATGTGGGTACAAGGCAGGCAAGGTGTGTTGACATTTACTACTTGTGTGTACAATGCAGACAAGGTTTATACACATTTAGTACATGTGTGTACAGGGCAGGCAAGGTGTGTTGACATTTAGTACTTGAGTGTACAAGGCACACATGGTTTATACACATTCAGTACATGTGGGTACAAGGCAGGCAAGGTGTGTTGACATTTACTACTTGTGTGCACAATGCAGACAAGGTTTATGCACATTTAGTACATGTGTGTACAGGGCAGACAAGGTGTGTAATTAGTTAGTATAACACAAACCTTGGAACGCTGGCGTCGGGGTTGTCAGACAAGCCATGTGCACATTAATATTCCATAAACCCACGTGTGTTCGACTGCTGGCAACCAGCGTTCTAACCGCCAGTAAGTAGGTCACAGACCGTGCTCACCTAACGGACCTACTCTTGCCTCACTCAATGTCGCCTCACCAACGACCGGCAGGATGTAGTCTGAGTATTCTCAACAATTTGCAGGCATTCCTACTCTGTCTATAAGAATATACATTACAGAAAGGGGGATGGTTGGTTGTTGGAATTTTACGTCCTGGCAACATCTAATGTCATGTCAGGACGGGTACCGACTTGCGACAGTGCGCACTCATGGCAACGTGATAGTGCTGTCCCACTGGGAGACCGGGCCGCCGGTACCAGGGCCTGATATACCAATCCATCAAATTATCCGAACACTGAGCTAACCAGTCCTTTCCCTATCCTAATAATCCCAAGGTTAGGTAGCGACAAGTATCAATATTGTAAGTCATTGGTTTGACTCGGCCATGGTTTGAACTCCCGATCTTCCACACAGGAAGCCTGCCCTCTACCGATTCGGCCAAGCAAGATGTAATGACTATTACTAATTATTATCCAAAATCATAGCCGTGTAGAGGATGGCATTGTGAAAATAGCTCGAAACCAGGCATAAAATGAACGTCTGATGAAAGTGTGGATGTGCATCATATGAAGTGGGAGACACGACCTCTAGGGGGCCATGACAGGTGCTGGCGCCCCCTGTTGGCCACCAGTGTAGGCACACGTCCAGTTAACCACTGTGAATAGATTGGATTCAGTATTTCTTTGTTTTTTTTGTACATTAGTTGTTTAAACAGGGGAAATTTCATTCGTGGATGATTGGTCTTCCTCATTCCACTGCTCCTTGCCTTATCCTAATAATGCTGAGCACCTGGCTAGGAAGCGGCAAGTATCAATTTTTAAGTCATTGGTTTGACTCGACCAGGGTTTCAACCCACGACGCCACGATCTACCAGTACAGGAGATGGATGCTCTAACTCATTCAGCCATCTCATCTGGTTAAAGATATCCATTTGTTTTATTTCAATGGACCTGTAAAGACCAAGTATAAAAGTGATGCCGGGGTTCAGCTTGGGCGATATCACTGATGTCATCTCCAAGACCAGACGGGATGGCCAAATACGTTGAGCGTCCGTCTCCTGTTTTGGGAGATCGGGGGATCCGAACCCATGGGTTTGTGGTTTTGAACCCTTGTCGAGTCAACCCAATGAATTAAAAATTGACACTTATTGCTTCCTAGCCAGGCGCTCATCATTATTAGGAATCGGCAAGGACTGGTTGGCTCAACGTCAGGATAATGTGACTTAGTCGGATATCAGATCAATGAGTATGAGTGTGCACTGTCACAAGTCGATATCCATCCTGATATGATATCAGATGTTGCTAGGACGTAAAACAATAACAAAGCAACATGTGGACTGGAATCTTCTGTACCTCAAGCAGTCATCCCAAACTCTCAGATCATCTAGTCGGATATATCAGTAATATGTTAGCGTAGCCACAGTCAAATCACACGGTGATTGTGCCTTTTGGGTGGCAGACCCCACCCATTTTGTGGAAAAGGTTGACAGAGGGTGAAAAGCCCTGGTCACATAGCCATTAGTGGACGTAGGTGAACGTAGGTGAACGTAGGTGAACGTAGGTGAACGTAGTGGAGGCTAACATGGGTCAAACGTGGTGTAAGTTTGTTGAACTATGTTGAAATACGTCAAATGATACGGATAAATATGTTATGGTACGGATGCCGGTATGTTCAACTACATGCAACTACGTTCAACTATATTCAACTACTTTCAACTATGTTAGCCTCCATTACGTTCAACTATGTTCAACTACGTCCACTAATGGCTATGTGACCACGGCATGCGAGACGTGGAACTGCCATGGTTTTGTGCTGGTCAAAGTACGCTAGAGTATGTTAGATTATGCTAGAGTACGGATGAGTACATTAAGATGTATATTATACTACATTAGAGAATGCTAGAATATGTTAGCATCACAGATGCAAATTCAGCCTCTAACATACCGCTCTTTTGAACATGTCCAAACATTTAATCAGAGATCATAGCTCACCTACATTATTACCAAGTTAACATCACGGACAGGTATGGATGCCGGTACGTTCAACTACGTGTAACTACTTTCAACTATGTTAGCCTCCACTACGTTCACCTACGTTCAACTACACCCAGTAACGGCTATTTGACCGAGGCTTAAGAAAAGCAAGATCTCTTGTAACTATGTAACCTCTGCAAGAGTATGGGTTTTAAATGCAGTTTTTGTTACAAATGAAATGTTTGCATCCTTCAACTATTTTAACCAAGTTGTCAATATGTCGTCTGCTTTTATTGTACAGTGCCTTTTAAAATGGCCTCTGCCACTAAAGGTGCCCTGTTCAATTTACATTATTGTGATTGTTCTGTGAGCAGCTTAGGGTGGCTGACGGTGGGGGGCTGGGGGCTGGGGGCTGGGGAAGGTGGGCTGGGGAAGGTGGGCTGGGGAAGGTGGGTTGGGGGAGGCTGGGGGAGGCTGGCTGGGGGAAGTGGGGGGAGGTTGGGGGAGGCTGGCTGAGGGTGGCTGGTTGGGGGAGGCTGGAGGAGGCAGGCTGGAGGAGGCTGGAGGAGGTTGGGGCAGGTTGGGGCAGGCTAGGGGAGGGTGGATCGGGGAGGGTGGATAGGGCAGGCTCGAGGAGGTTGGATGGGGGGAGGCTGGATAGGGGAGGGTGGTGCGGGAGGCTGGGGGAGGTTGAGGGAGGGTGGATCGGGGAGGGTGGATAGGGGAGGCTGATGGAGGCTGGGGGAGGCCGGGGAGGGGGGCCTGGGGGGTGGGGGAGGGCTCTGGGCTGGGTAGTGGCGGGCAGGCCGGTACGGGGCCGACACGATACGCCCGCCGCCCGCCGCCTCCCCAGCCAACATTCGCCCCTCCAGTACGAAGAGCGGTACAGGCGTCTGCATACATAATGGTGCCGGCCTGGTCTGCCCGCAGCGCAGCCTAGCGGCCTCCAGCACATACACACCCCTGTACACACCACCACACCACTACACATACCACCCCTCCACACACCACCACTCCACCAACACCCCCTGTACACACCACCCCACCACCACACCACTACACATACCACCCCTCCACACACCACCACTCCACCAACACCCCCTGTACACACCACCACACCAACACACCATCACACCACTACACACACCACTACTCCACCAACACCCCTTGTACACACCACCACACCACTACACACACGACCACTCCACACACCACCACTCCACCAACACCCCCTGTACACACCACCACACCACCACACCACCATATACACACCACAACACCACACCACCACTACACCATCAGCCGTGGTACCAGCATCACACTGAACACCACCACACACCACCACTCCACAAACACCCCCCTGTACACCACACCATCACACCACCACACACACCCGCACCGCGAACAGTCAGTGACCTCAGCTCGGACCATTCGTCTCCAGTTTCTCCTGGTCCCCTGTTCCATCTGACATCCTAGAAGGATAACACTCCCGTCTGTGTCTCACACACACGTCACACGCACTCACTTCCACGCTCACCACACCCTCACACACATTCACACACTCACACACACCCAACCTCATACATTCACACACTCATACACACACTCACACACATACACACATCCCTCACACATTCACACACTCATACACACATCCCTCACACATTCACACACTCACACACATCCCTCACACATTCACACACTCACACACACCCTCACACATTCACACACTCACACACACCCTCATGCATTCACACATTCATATACACGCTCACACTAATGCACACTCACACTCACACACACATCCCTACACACTCACACTCACACTCACACACACAATCACACACATCCCCACACACTCACACACACTCACGCTCACACACTCATCCCCTCACACTCACACTCACACACAATCACACACATCCCTCAGACACTCATACACACATCCCTCACACATGTACACACTCACTCACACCCTCACACATTCACACACTCACACACACCTTCATATATTCACACACTCACACACACCCTCATACATTCACACATTCATATACAATCTCACACTAATGCACACTCACACTCACACACCTCCCCACACACACACACACTCACACTCACACACAATCACCCACATCCCCACACACTCACTCACACACATCCCCCGCACACTCACATTCACACCTACTGTTCCATTGTTCCATCTACCCTAGCTAATCCCTTGTTCCATCTCACACCTACTGTTCGCTTGTTCCATCTACACTTGATGTCCCCTTGTTCCATCTCACACCTACTGTTGCCTTGTTCCATCTACACTTGCTGCTCCATTGTTCCATCTCACACCTACTGTCTCATTGTTCCATCTGACACATTATGTTCCATTGTTCCATCTACTCTTGCTGATCCCTTGTTCCATCTCACACATACTGTTCCCGTGTTCCATCTACATGTGATGTCACCTTGTTCCATCTCACACCTACTGTTCCCTTGTTCCATCTACACTTGTTATTCCTTTGTTCCAGCTCACGCATACTGTTCCCGTGTTCCATCTGACACCTACTCTTCCCTTGTTCCATCTACACATGTTCCCTTGTTCCATCCCCAGGTCTCTCCTCACACACAACCCGTTTCCGATATCCCCTACATCAGTAGTCGACTGCTCTTTTCACCAATTACTTTGTTTATTATTGCTCTACGTCCTAGCAACATCTAAGGTCATATCAGGACGGGCACCTACTTGTGGCAGTACGCACTCATGGTGATTGTATAGTGCTGCCCCACTGGGAGACCAGGCCACCAGCATCATGACCTGATACCCACCCCACTCAGTCACATTGTCCTAACACTGAGCCAACCTGTCATTGCCCTATCCTAATAATGCCGAGCGCCTGGCTACGAAGTGACAAGTATCAATTGTTATGGCATTGGTTTGGCTCCACCAGGGTTCGAACCCACAAACCCATGGATTCGGATCCCCCAATCTCCCAAAACAGGAGACGGATGCTCAACTCATTCGGCCATCCCGTCTTGTCCATCAATTACTTCGCGATCTCCTGTTCCCTGAACCGTTACGTCTGCCATCTCCTGTTCCCCGAACCATTCCCCCATTCCCCCATTCCCCCCGCTCCTCCACCCCCCCCCCACACACACACACTGGAGTGGTGCAGATCGGGTCGGTGCGTGTCGGCCGTAGGTTGGACCCCGACAGACGGGTAGGACCGAGTGAATCAATGAGCTTGTGTTGGAGATGTGCGTGTCAGGGGGGCGGCGGGGGGGCGGGGGTCGGGGGGGGGGGGGGCTGCAGCTCGCCCCATCCCCCCGCTCCTCCTGCCTCAGTCTCAGTCTCAGCCTCCGCCGACACACAGCGGCGCGTTCGGAAGCTGCACGGCGCGGTACGGACGCGGCCAGCTTTCAGCTTTCCGAACGCGCCGCCCCCCCCCCCACCCCCGCCCCCGCCCCCACCCCACACCCCCCCCCCCCCCCGCCCCCCGCGCCCGCCGTGTGGAGGCGGCAGCAGACGACACTGTGTACCCGGGCGTGTTCGGTGAAGCGACTCGGGCCGCAATGACTGATGAGGCTGCGGCGGGACGCGGCGGGCTGTTCGCGAACACCCCCGCCACTCAGCCCTGCAGCGTGATGACCGGGTGTACAGGAGGGGCAAGGGGGGAGGACGGAAGGGGAGGGGAGGAAGGGAAGGGAGGGAACAGGAAAGGGGGAGGGGGAGGGGAGGGGAAGGAGGGGAGGGGGAGGAGGGGAAGGGATGGAGGGAGGGGGGGACGGGGGAGGGGAGGGAGGGGGGGAGTGGGACTTGGCAGGGAGGAGGGGGGAGTGGAGGGGAGGAAGGAGGAGGGAGTGGAAGGGAGGGGGAGGAGGAGAGGGAAGAGGGGGGGCCGGACGGGGGGAGGGGGAGGGAGGAAGGGAGGGGGAAGGCACTGGGGGAGGAGGGTTTAGGGAAGGGGAGTGGAACTTAGCAGGGAGGGGGGAGGAGGGAGGAGGGGGGAGGGAGGAGGAGGAGGGAGGGGGAGGAGGGGGAGGAGGGGAGGGGGAGAAGGAGAGGTAAGAGGGGGATGGAGGGTGGGAGGAGGGGAGGGAGTAAAGGAGAGGAGGGAGTGGAAGGGAAAGGGAGGAGGGGGGGGGGGAAGAGGAGGGAGTGGAAAGGAGCGGGATGAGGGGAGGGAGGAGGGGCAGGAGGGAGGGGGAGGGGGGGGGAGGAGCGCAGGCTTCAGCTGTACCTGGTGTAGCACACGGTAGCACGGCCAGCACCGGTCCAGGGACACTACAGGAGGCATTCTGCAGCACAGTAACACCGAGCAGCACACAGTAAGGCGGGCCAGTGTAGTGTGAACCATTGATACTAGCTTGTAGAAGCACAGTAACGCAGTGGTACACAGCTATATCGGAACACACGCTAATACCTGATTGTACATGGTGACACCCGGTAATATATAGCAACATACGGTAATGCAGAGTAAAACAATGCACACAACAACATGGGCCAGTGTAGTGTGAAGCATTGAGACGTGCTCAGACAGAGCAGCACAGTAACGCAGTGGTGCACAGTGTTATATAATAACACGGTAATAGTTGGTGGTACGTGGTCAGATATCCACATTGGTAATGGTAGTACATAGTGACACGCAGTATTACATAGTGACACACAGTAGTACATAGTGACACACAGTAGTACATAGTGACACACAGTATGTAATACATGATGGTAGATAGTGACACACAGTAGTACATAGTGACACACAGTAGTATATAGTGACACGCAGTCTGTAATACATGATGGTAGATAGTGACACACAGTAGTACATAGTGACACACAGTAGTACATAGTGACACACACTATGTAATACATGATGGTACATAGTGACACACAGTATTACATAGTGACACACAGTAGTACATAGTAACACACAGTAGTATATAGTGTCACACGGTAGGAGACAGGGGGAGACAGGGACAGTAGGAGACAGGTGGAGACAGGGGCAGTAGGAGACAGGGGGATACAGGGGCAGTAAGAGACAGCGGAGACAGGGGCAGTAGGAGACATGGGGAGACATGGCAGTAGGAGACAGGGGGAGACAGGGCAGTAGGAGACAGGGGGAGACAGGGGCAGTAGGAGACAGGGGGAGTCAGGGGCAGCAGGAGACAGGGAACACAACGGACAGTAGGAGACAGGGGGAGACAGGGCAGTAGGAGACAGGGGAGACATGGCAGTAGGAGACAGGGGGAGACAGGGGCAGTAGGAGACAGGGAGACAGGGGCAGTAGGAGACAGGGGTAGGCAGGAGCAGTAGGAGACAGGGGTAGACAGGGGCAGTAGGAGACAGGGGAGACATGGCAGTAGGAGACAGGGGCAGTAGGAGACAGCGGTAGGCAGGGGCAACAGGAGACAGGGAACACAACGGACAGTAGGAGTCAGCGGGAGACAGGGGCAGTAGGAGACAGGGGTAGGCAGGGGCAGCAGGAGACCGCGGAGACAGGGGCAGTAGGAGACATGGGGAGACAGGGGCAGTAGGAGACAGGGGGAGACATGAGCAGTAGGAGACAGGGGCAGTAGGAGACAGGGGGAGACAGGGCAGCATGAGACAGGGGAAGACAGGGACACTAGGAGACAGAGGGAGACATGGGCAGTAGGATACAGGGGTAGCCAAGGGCAGCATGAGACAGGGGTAGCCAGGGGCAGTAACAGGCAGGGGAAGGAAGGGGCAGTAGGAGACAGGGGAGACATGGCAGTAGGAGACAGGGGGAGACAGGGGCCGTAGGAGACAGGGGGAGACAGGGGCAGTAGGAGACAGGGGTAGGCAGGGGCAGTAGGAGACAGGGGAAGACAGGGGCAGTAGGAGACAGGGGCAGTAGGAGACAGGGGTAGGCAGGGGCAGTAGGAGACAGGGGAGACATGGCCGTAGGAGACAGGGGAGACATGGCAGTAGGAGGACAGGGGCAGTAGGAGACAGGGGTAGGCAGGGGTAGTAGGAGATAGGGGTAGACAGGGGCAGTAGGAGACAGGGGCAGTAGGAGACAGGGACATGACAGGGGCAGTAGGAGACAGGGGGGACAGGGGCAGTAGGAGACAGGGGTAGACTGTGGCAGTAGGAGACAGGGGGAGACAGGGGCAGTACGAAACAGGGGGAGACAGGGGCAGTAGGAGACAGGGGCAGGACAGGGGCAGTAAGAGACAGGGGGAGACAGGGGCAGTAGGAGACAGGGGTAGACCGGGGCAGTAGGCAGGGGCAGTAGGAGACAGGGGCAGTAGGAGACAGGGACATGACAGGGGCAGTAGGAGACAGGGCTAGGACAGGAGTCATGAGTAATAAGAGATATGAGATAAAGTGAGGCGGTGATTTAGCTGTGTGTAGTGGATATGTATATAGTGATCGGGCAATAGGCAGATCACGTTGTTTGACGGTGACCTGATCACGATTGATAAAGGATTCTTTTTACAAAAAGAAACAAAGAAATGAAAACTGATGAAGCCGCGTTCTGTGTGGTGCGTCAAAGCGGTCTCATTCGGGATTCGTTTGCTGTCTGGTTTAAGGCACGACATTATTCTAACACTGGTTGATACCTTGCACTGGGTCAAGGGTCAGGGGTCAGGGACAAAACTCGACTTTGCCTCACAAAGTCAGGGGTCAAGGACACTAACTTGGCTTGAAGGACCTCCCACCACCGCCCCACCTCCCCACCCCCCCGCCCCTCATCGTCCCACCCGCCCCTCCCCTCCCCACCTCACTACACCCCACACCGCTCCCCCCGCCTCGCCCCATACCGCCCCACACAGCCCCACCGCGCCCCGCCCCTCTCCGCCCCCGTCCCGTCCCTGTGACGTCACTGTGAGAGTGTAAGTAGTAAACAGAGTTGGTGGTTTGCAGCTGGTGTCGTGTGGTGGCCATTTGGTCGCCGGTCACCAGCCCCCACCGGCCCCAACCAGCCCCCACCTCGCACCAACAGCCACACCCAGCCCCCACTGGACCCCAACGGCCCCACCAGTCCCCACTAGCCTTCCCCGCTTGCACCAGCCCCCACCACGCCACACCAGCCCCCACCAGTCCCCACCCGCCTCCACTAGCCCCCACCCGCCACTACCAGCCCCCGCCACGCCACACCAGCCCCCACCCGCCACCACCCGCCCCCACCCGCCCCCACCCGCTTGCACCTGCCACCACCCGCGACCACCCGCCCCCACCAGCCCCACCCACCCCCACCCGCCCCCACCAACCCCCACCCGCCCCCACTGACGTCCAACCAAAACTTACTCGGCTGACTCGTGGACAATTTGCATTTTGATAAAAGTGATAACAAAAAAAGTAGAATGATGCACTAACGGATTCTATTACATTGAATCAGTGTTCCCTTCTACGTGGCAACACATGCGTAATAAGTGCACCAGTATCGACGTCAGGTATATCGACTCAAATCTAGATAATTGTTTTGGTTTTGACAATTTAATGCTTCAACAGATTATGAGGTTTTAAGGAGATCTTCACATTTCAGTGATGTTGAACTGAGTGCTATGGTGTGTGCTTGTGGTGTTCTTGGTGGTGTTCTTGGTGGTGTTCTTCGTGGTGTTCTTGGTGGCAGAGTGGCTAGAGTGTGTGACTTTTTTTGAGGTCCGACTCCTAATCTGAAGGGCGGTGGTTCGATTCGCCATGCCCCCCACCGCTGCCAATTTGGATTTCCACCGCTGAGTATAACTTAGTGTCATCAAAGGCCGACTGCTCTCATACCATGTCCATGTGGTGTGGGCGGTTAAAAATCCCTTGTGCTGGTCAAAGTGTAGGCTTGGGCTTTCTATCGACAAACTGTCTAATGGTTAAAACAAGTCTATTCAGACTTAGCCATGATAGGCAGTATAAATCTTCAAGAAAAAAAGAATTAACAGAAATGACAGCAACAAAATGCTGGAAATTCAGCTATGAAAGTCCTCCGCGATCTTTTGCAATCTGTGTCTGTGGCCTTGGCTCTTACTGACGGTTGACATTGGGACCCCAGCCGGCCAGCGTTCGGCGTTCTACGCATTTGCGGACGTGGATATCTGCGAAAACGCGGAAAGTCTTCCACAGGCTAAGCGCTGTCAGGGAATCATGGGAAATTAGCGGAAGTTAGGCGTCATCCAGTGCTCTCCAAGCATGGTCTTAGTGCCATGGCTTTATTTACTGGGCGTAACAGACTCTGCTTGGAGAGCATTCTGCTGTCAATTTTGTGATTCTTATTTTCAGCTACCTCTCTGTCGATTTCCGTTTTTTTGGTTTTTTTTTGTTCGAGACCACTTTCATCCTTGGAAATTGTCGGACCCTGATGGGGTTTAAAGCAGGGTGTCATCAACAGCACTCCGCCCGCATGGTGGCAGCACCTGCCTCACCACCTGCGGACATGGACGCCCACACCCACACACACACTCACACACACACACACACTCACACCCACACACTCATCCACCCACACACACATAACCACACCGACCCACACCCACGCACACTCACACACACGCGCACATACATCCACTCACACATCCACGCGCACACGCACCTACCTCACCACATGTGTACATGGACTCCAACACACACACACACACATACACACACACTCACTCACCCACACACGCCCACACATCCACGCACCCACCCACCAACACACACACACACACCCACACACTCACACCCACACACCCACCCACACACACACATAACCACGCCTACCCACACCCACACACACTCACGCACACACGCACATGCATCCACTCACACATCCACGCACACACGCACCTCCCTCACCACCCCCACACACGCACACACATCCACGCACACATAACCACATCTACCCACACACCCACACACACACATATATACACCCATGCACCCACTCACCCCACACGAACATACACACACACCCGCACATGCATCCGCACATACCTAGACACACGCCCACACGTACATACATCCCCACCCACACACACCAACACGCATCCACACACACACGTGGGTGAGGTGACAGCGACACACACTGACAGTGTCACTGTGGGTGAGGTGACAGTGATGCACACTGACAGTGTCATTGTGGGTGAGGTGAGGTTACAGTGACACACACTGACAGTGTCATTGTGGGTGACGTGACAGTGACATACACTGACAGTGTCACTGTGGGTGAAGTGAACTGACAGTGACACATACTGACAGTGTCATTGTGGGTGAGGTGACGTGACAGTGACACACACTGACAGTGCCATTGTGGGTGAGGTGAGGTGACAGTGACACACACTGACCGTGTCACAGTGGGTGAGGTGAGGTGACAGTGACACACACTGACAGTGTTACTGTGTGTGAGGTGATGTGACAGTGACACACACTGACAGTGTCATTGTGGGTGAGGTGAGGTGACTGTGACACACACTGGCAGTGTCACAGTCGGTGAGGTGAGGTGACAGTGACACACACTGACAGTGTCATTATGGATGAGGTGAGGTGACAGTGACACACACTGACAGTGTCATTATGGATGAGGTGAGGTGACAGTGACACACACTGACAGTATCATTATGGATGAGGTGAGGTGACACTGACAAACACTGACAGTATCATTATGGATGAGGTGAGGTGACACTGACAAACACTGACAGTGTCATTATGGATGAGGTGAGGTGACAGTGACACACACTGACAGTGTCACTTTGTGTCTGCTGGGACCGGAAACTCCGGGGGCGTCTTTCTGTACAACAAGCAGGGACTGAAGGGGAAGTCCCCTTTTATGGGAACACCCCCCCCCTCCCACACCCACACCCACACATACACCCACACCCACACACATACACCCACACACTTAAAACCACTGTCATTTGCGCAGCCTGCACTGGGTGCTTTGTGTGTGTCCTTTATTGAGGTCAATAGCTGCCGCTGGTGCCTGCCGTACCACATTGTGTAACCGCCTGGGATGTCTAGTCACACAGGGTACTGTATATTTATATATATATTATATACACCTACTGTATATATGTCCCATTAGACGCACACTGCGCGAGTGCAGACACATGGATGCACGTATATTCAAACTCAAAGTTAAAGAATTCCATGGATTTGTTTTTGTCGTGCCTCTGAAATAAAGTGGGATTGTCTTATTGTATGTGCATTCAGTCTGAATATGATCGTAAATTTTGATTCGTTCTTGTTCTGCCTATGAAATAAAGTGGGATTGTCTTATTTTATGTGCATTCAGACTGAATATAATCGTAAATTTGTACCTGCTTTCAATCTTGAAATGGGGTGTCTGCTTCTATTGGGTAGTATGCTTCTATTGGGACATATAAGGTATATATATTTACTTTTAATTCTATAGGCCCGGGTTATCAAGTGAATAGCTAGATGCCGCAGGCTGGCCCTCTTTGCATGTGTGCTCTGTAATCTATTATGGGAATATAAACAAGGACACTACCACTTATCAGTTATCTTCTATATATTAGTAATTACCTACTATCCTACCGTCATTAGACTCAATCATTATGGGCAGGATAACTGGGGGTGGGGTAATCATCATGTATGTATATCCAATGTATAACGTATTATGCAAGTATAAAGATATGTAATGGAATTATTTTCATATTGTTGTACTCATTAAGACCCAACACTGTACCAGTGGCGCCACCTGCAGTCAACCTCACCTCCACAGATATTGACAAATGTCAGTCATATATGTGACTTATAACGTACTATGCACGAATAAAGATATATAACAGAATTATTATTACCGTTATACTCCGTAAGACCCAACACTGTACCAGTGGCGCCACCTGTGGCCTCCTCCTCTCCACAGACCAGTGTCAGTCGCATATATGTATATATGTGGGTGTATTGTTCGGCATTAAACTAAAGTATGGGTGTAGGCACGTGCGTCTGTGGCTGAGTGTGTCACATGTGTGTGTGTGGGGGGCGGGGGGTTGACATTAAGCGGGCAGCAGGAGACTGCATACAACACCCATGACTAATCCTATTAATAACACATGTCAACATTCTCGGGAAGTGCATCAACCTCTCTGGTCGATTTCTTTACATTATAACAATTTTCCAGTGCAATAGTGACAGTATTCGCGGCACTGGTAGCGGTGGGGGGGGGGGGGGGTGACGCCACCTGTCCCACAGTGAAGATGGATCACCCATAAAGTAGTACACAACATCAGGGTAGCCAATAAGGAATATTCCCTTATGCGCAATTATACTCGCATATACGTTTTATACATCATAAATAAGTACATTAGGTACCGAATTAATGTATGCTGAATTAATGTATGCCGAATTAAACTATATACCGAATAAATTTATGTTAATTAATGTACACAGAGTTAATGCATATAAGATAAAATATTTATTTCCACATGATCATTGTACATACAAGCTGATATTTATATCAGTAATGTTTCGCATGGAAAGGAGAAAGCAGAAGTGAGACTGTGAGAGTGTGAGACTGTGAGAGTATGAGACTGTGAGAGTATGATACTGGGACTGTGAGACAGTGAGGCTGTGACACTGTGACACTGAGTATGTAAGTATGTGACACTGTGAGACTGTGATACTGTGAGACTGTGATACTGTGACATGTGACACTGTGAGTATGTGAGTATGTGACACTGTGGGTCTGTGAGACTGAGTCTGTGATACTGTTAGACTGTGACACTGTGACACTGTGACACTGTGACACTGTGAGTCTGTGACACTGTTATAGTGTGACACTGTGATACTGTGAGAATGTGACAGTGTGAGTATGTTAGTCTGTGACAGTGTGACACTGTGAAAATGTGACACTGTGAGTATATGAGTGTGTGACACAGTGACACACTGACACAGGGACACTGTGACACAGTGACATTGTTAGTCGTGACACAGTGACACAGTGACACAGTGACATGGTGACACAGTGACACAGTGACACTGTGACACGGTGACACAGTGACACTGTGAGTCGTGACACAGTGACACAGTGTCACTTTGACACGGTGACACAGTGACACTGTGACAATGTGACACTGTGAGTCGTGACACTGTGACACAGTGACACAGTGGCACTGTTACACAGTGACATTGTGAGACTGTGAGCTGCTCGTGCTGAGGTTCCAGCTGCTCGTGCTGAGACTGCGGTGCGATGGTGGTCTTGGCGTGAAGTCGGCTAGAGGCGGTGTCCCGATGTATTTATAGACTCGCCCCGCCGTACAAGTGGGCCCAGTGTACGGCATGGGGTGTGAAGTAAGGTAGGCGGCCGGGGGGTGGGTTGTGCGGTCTTTTGGTTGTTTAAGGGTGGGGTGGTTGTCAGCTCGCACTTCCTCTCCGTAGACTATCTCGCTAGGATCGATATCTCGATATTTAGAATATATTGTGGTTACTGTATCGATATATCTAGATATCTTTTGATCTATTGTGGGATATGGTATCTTAGATATATATCGCTCTATAGATAATTCTATTGATTATGTGGACCTATCATCTAGAAGACAAGAGAACGCAGGAACAGCCAGGAAGGCCACTAGGCACCAGCGAAAGGGTAGCAGGGCCGACGAAGAGAGGGATAAGGAAAGAAGAAAGCACGGGCAGTAGGAAAAAAGCAAGACAAAACAGACACACGCCAGGACACGCCGACCGGGGGGGACTCCGAAGAGAGACAGGACAAGCCGCCGCCGGCACAAGTCTGTCAGAAGACGATGGGCGCTGCCGTTGAGCCTCGCCCCCCCCCCCCTCCCCTCATCCTTCCCGTCCGCCCCCTCCTACCCCCTGCCGGGTCCTCCCCTCCTACCCCTTCCGGTACATCCCCCTCCCCTCCCCCTCCGCCTTCCCGGGGCCTGCTCCGGGGCCTGCGCGCCCGTGCCCGTCCGCCCCCTCCCCCCTTTTCCACCCCCTCCCCCCCTTCGCGCTCAATCCCCGCCTCCTGCCCCCTTCTCCTTCCCCTCTCCCTTCCCCTCCGCTCCCCGACCCTGACTAACGGTGACTGTATCCCTACAATGGAACATTGTCTTACATTGATGTTAACGTTCGCCTAAGGATGAGTCGGGAACGCGGCGCTGGGAGTGTGTGTGTGTGGTGTGTGTGGTGTGCACCCACTCTGTGTGTAGTGTTGAGGTTGTAGAGCAGGCCACCCACGCTGTGTGTAAGTGTTGGAGGTTTGTAGGATGTGGTGCACCCACTCTGTGTGTAGTGTTGAGGTTGTAATAGTGTGCACCCACTCTTTGTGTAGTGTTGAGGTGGTATTAGTGTGCACCCACTCTGTGTGTAGTGTTGAGGTTGTAATAGTGTGCACCCACTCTTTGTGTAGTGTTGAGGTGGTATTAGTGTGCACCCCCTCTGTGTCTAGTGTTGAGGTTGAGTGAGGTAGCGTGGCACCCTACTCTGTGTGGTAGTGTTGGGTGGTAGGTAGCATTCCCACCACTCTGTGTGTTAGGAGTGTTGAGGTGGTAGTAGTGTGCACCCTCTCTGTGTGTAGTGTTGAGTTTGTAGTAGTGTGCACCTACTCTTTGTGTAGTGTTGAGGTGGTAGTATTGTGCACCCTCTCTGTGTGTAGTGTTGAGTTTGTAGTAGTGTGCACCTACTCTGTGTGTAGTGTTGAGGGTGTGGGTAGTTGTAGCGTTGCTGCACCCACTCTGTGTGTAGTGTTTGAGGTGGTAGTAGCGTTTGCACCCACTCTGTGTGTAGTTGTTTGAGGTTGTAAATAGTGGGCACCCCACTCTTTGTGTAGTGTTGAGGTGGGTATTAGATGTGCACCCACTCTGTGTGTAGTGTTGAGTGTGTTGTAGTTACGTGTGCACCCACTCTGTGTGTAGTGTTGAGGTGGTAAGTATGCATTCACCCACTCTGTGTGTAGTGTTGAGGTGGTAGTAGTGTGCACCCACTCTGTGTGTAGTGTTGAGGTTGTAGTAGTGTGCACCCACTCTGTGTGTAGTGTTGATGTGGTAGTAGTGTGCACCCTCTCTGTGTGTAGTGTTGATTTTGTAGTAGTGTGCACCTACTCTTTGTGTAGTGTTGAGGTGGTAGTATTGTGCACCCTCTCTGTGTGCAGTGTTGAGTTTGTAGTAGCGTGCACCAACTCTGTGTGTAGTGTTGAGGTTGTAGTACTGTGCACCCACTCTGTGTGTAGTGTTGAGGTGGTTGTAGCATTCACCCACTCTGTGTGTAGTGTTGAGGTTGTAGTAGTGTGCACCCACTCTGTGTGTAGTGTTGAGATGGTAGTAGTGTGCACCCACTCTGTGTGTAGTGTTGAGGTTGTAGTAGCACGCACCCACTCTGTGTGTAGTGTTGAGGTGGTAGTAGCGCGCACCCACTCTGTGTGTAGTGTTGAGGTGGTAGTAGTGTGCACCCACTCTGTGTGAAGTGGTGAGGTGGTAGTAGCATGCACCCACTCTGTGTGTAGTGTTGAGGTGGTAGTAGCGTGCACCCACTCTGTGTGTAGTGGTGAGGTGGTAGTAGCGTGCACCCACTCTGTGTGTAGTGTTGAGGTGGTAGTAGCGTGCACCCACTCTGTGTGTAGTGTTGAGGTGGTAGTAGCATACACCCACTCTGTGTGTAGTGTTGAGGTGGTAGTAGCGTGCACCCACTCAGTGTGTAGTGGTGAGGTGGTAGTAGCGTGCACCCACTCTGTGTGTAGTGTTGAGGTGGTAGTAGCGTGCACCCACTCTGTGTGTAGTGTTGAGGTGGTAGTAGTGTGCACCCACTCTGTGTGTAGTGTTGAGGTTGTAGTAGTGTGCACCCACTATGTGTGTAGTGTTGAGGTGGTAGTAGCATGCACCCACTCAGTGTGTAGTGGTGAGGTGGTAGTAGCGTGCACCCACTCTGTGTGTAGTGTTGAGGTTGTAGTAGCGTGCACCCACTCTGTGTGTAGTGTTGAGGTTGTAGTAGTGTGCACCCACTCTGTGTGTAGTGTTGAGGTGGTAGTAGTGTGCACCCACTCTGTGTGTAGTGTTGAGGTGGTAGTAGTGTGCACCCACTCTGTGTGTAGTGTTGAGGTTGTAGTAGCGTGCACCCACTCTGTGTGTAGTGTTGAGGTGGTAGTAGGTACAGTGCCACCCACTCTGTGTGTAGTTGTTGAGGTGGTGGTATAGTAGTAGCGTGCACCCACTCTGTGTGTAGTGTTGAGGGTGGTAGTAGCAGTGCACACCCACTCAGGTGTAGTTAGTAGGTGTGGTATGGTAGTAGCGTGCACCCACTCAGTGTGTAGTGGTGAGGTGGTAGTAGCGTGCACCCACTCTGTGTGTAGTGTTGAGGTTGTAGTAGTGTGCACCCACTCTGTGTGTAGTGTTGAGGTTGTAGTAGTGTGCACCCACTCTGTGTGTAGTGGTGAGGTGGTGGTAGCGTGCACCCACTCTGTGTGTAGTGGTGAGCGCTAACCTTTGCTCACCTCCTTTTTACCGCTACATTAATCATCCAGTCGTATTTATGTAATCTGAGCGCAGCATTAGGTGACTGGATTTTGTTTTCATTCCTGGTGTTGCCATCATCTATTTGTGGGAACACGCTCTGGGCAAGGGTGTTAGACAAACAAACATGTGGTGTCTGTGTGAGGTGGTGTACAACAAACACATAGTCTCTCTGTGAGGTGGTGTGCATCAAACATGTGGTGTCTGGGTGAGGTGGTGTACAAAAAGCACAAGGTGTCGGTGTGATGTGGTGTACAACACACACATGGTGTATGTGTGAGGTGGTGTACAACAAGCACAAGGTGTCTGTGTGAGGTGGTGTACAATAAACACATTGTGGCTGTGTCAGGTGGTGTATACCACACACAAGGTGTCTGTGTGAGGTGGTGTACAACACACACAAGGTGTCTGTGTGAGGTGGTGTACAATAAACACATTGTGGCTGTGTCAGGTGGTGTACACCACACACACGGTGTCTGTGTGAGGTGGTGTACAACAAACACATGGTGTCTGTGTGAAGTGAAGTACAACAAAGACATGGTGTCTGTGTGAGGTGGTGTACAACATGCACAAGGTGTCTGTGTGAGGTGGTGTACAACAAACAAAATGTGTATGTGTGAGGTGGTGTACTACAAACACGTCGTGTCTGTGTGAGATGGTGTACTACAAACTCAAGGTGTCTGTGTGAGGTGGTGTACATCAAACACATGGTGTCTGTGTGCGGTGGTGTACAACAAACAGGTGTCTGTCTGAGGTGGTGTACAACAAACACATGGTGTCTGTGTGAGGTGGTGTACGACAAACACATGGTATCTGTGTGAGGTCGTGTACAACAAACACATGTTGTCTGTGTGAGGTGGTGTACAACAAACACATGGTGTCTGTGTGAGGTGGTGTACAACCAACACATGGTGTCTGTGTGAGGTGGTGTACGTACAACAAACACATGGTGTATGTGTGAGGTGGTATACAACAAACATGTGATGTATGTGTGAGGTGGCAAGCAGGAGGCAGGATGCGAGAGGAGGGAGACGAGAGGTGGGATGTTGGAGGCGGGAGGTGGGAGGCGGGCGGGAGGAAGGAGGTGGGAGGCGCGAGGAGGGAACGGGATGTGGGAGGACATACATACACACATACATACATACATATGCACATACATACACAAATGCTCATGCATACATATAACACACATGCATACACACATACACCTGGGTACCCTCGTCCACCACATGTCCAGCCACACCTGTACGTAAAGTGTGGTGTGGTATGGTGTGGTGATGTGGTCAGTTGTGGTGTGGTGTAGTGAGGTGAGGTCAGGTGAGGTCAGGGGATGTGTGGTGAGGTGTTGTTTGGTGTGGTGAAGTGTGGTGAGGTGTCATGTAGGGTGGTCGGGTGTGGTGTGCTGTGGTCAGGTGTGGTCAGGTAATGTGAGCTGAGGTGTGGTGAGTTGTGGTGTGCTGATGTGTGGTGTGGTGAGGTGACATGTGGTGAGGTGGGGTGTGGTGAGATGTGGTGTGGTGAGGTGTGGTGATGTGATGTGAGTTGTGGCGAGGTGTTGTGTGGTGAGGTGTTGTGTGGTGAGGTGTGATGCGGTGAGGTGTGGTGTGTTGTGGTGTGATGATGTGTAGTGTGATGAGGTGTGGTGTGGTGGTGTGATGTGATTTGTGGTGAGGTGTGGTGTGGTGAAGTAGGGTGTGGTGAGGTGTGGTGTGTTGTGGTGTAGTGATGTGTGGTGTGATGAGGTGTGGTGTGGTGATGTGATGTGAGTTGTGGTGAGGTGTGGTGTGGCGAGGTGTGGTGTGGTGTGGTGAGGTGTGGTGTGGTGAGGTGTGATGATGTGTGGTGTGATGAGGTGTGGTGTGGTGCTGTGATGTGAGTTGTGGTGAGGTGTGGTGTGGTGAGGTGTGGTGTGGTAAGGTGTGGTGTGTTGTGGTGTAGTGATGTGTGGTGTGATGAGGTGTGGTGTGGTGATGTGAGGTGTGGTGAGGTGTGGTGTGGCGAGGTGTGGTGTGGTGAGGTGTGGTGTGGTGTGGTGAGGTGTGGTGTGGTGAGGTGTGGTGAGGTGTGGTGATATGTGGTGTGGGGAGTTGTCCCGTGGTGTGCCGCTGTGTGCCGCTGTGTGCCGTGGTGTGCCGCTGTGTGCCGCTGTGTGCCGCTGTGTGCCGCGGTGTGCCGTGGTGTGCCGCTGTGTGCCGCTGTGTGCATGCCTCCTGAGGTCGTCTTTTAACTCACCAGTCCCTTACAAATCATTCACCAAATGGCTCGTTGTACTAACTAATATTCACAGTCTCAGCTTTCATGAACCACACCTGGGACCAGGACGCGGAGAACTGGGGACCAGGAGAGACAAACAGGGCCACGTCCCAGAAAAAGAGAACAGGTAGGTTCAACCCGCGGGTAGCCAACTACTGCCCCGTCCGCGTAGCTGTACAGCTATTATCTAGAGACTTACTGTATCGAAGAGATTAGATAAGTAGATATTAAGTTATTGCATATTTATGTGGGCACTTCATCATATTAATGCGTTTGGAGGGTTCAGGCGCATAAAGCGACAAATGCCATCCAGGCCAAAATGAAATCATGACTGCCACGTTTGAGTTGAAGCTGCCATCATTCCGATAATCAAATTCATTTTCTCCCAGAAGCTGCCACATCCCCTATATAATAAATACACTTCTCGATATGAAATTGCTAGACTTTAAGTGGGAAAATAAATGTTATTTTACAGAATACAATTAGAATGGATTTGTCGGTTTTTGCGGCTGAAGCAGTCGTTGTTTATATTAATGCATAATTATATACTCCATTGGAATATAAACATTATGTTGAAAAAGATAGATATTCTTAATACAGGCATAGCTATACCTAAGGCAAAGCATATTGATATAAGTGTATTTTGCTTTACGATATATATGATGTATACCGCATTATGTAACCTGGTATAAAGATACGTAAGGTAATTATTATTTTAATTATTGTTATACTCCGTAAGACCCAACACTGTACCAGTGGCGCCACCTGTGGCCTCCTCACCTCCACCGGATGTAGACCAGTGTCAGTCGCACGGGAGGATTTTTGACTATAGATAAAGTATAAAGTAGAATATGAATATGTGTAGCATTGCCTGCAAGGCGGTTCTTTTGTTCAATGAACTATAGCTGAACTTGCTGCGTGTGAGGTATTGATCTGGTAGTATTGATTGTAATGTTCCCTATAATTAGTTTCATCTACTAAGGCTCGGCACACCGTTCTCTGCATCTGTGTATCTAGGTCACACTGCTTTCCTCTGCTGCTCACCTTCTTGTAAAGTTCGTGCTGTTCATTAGCAATGCATGCACTCCCTCATCCCTCACCTCACTCCCCCTCCCCGTCTCCCCTTCCCTCCTCCCACCTCTGCCCATCTCTCCTCCCACCTCTCCCCCTCCCACCCCCCCATACGCCCTCACACCTCTCCCCCTCTCACCCTCACACACTCACACCCCTCACCCCTCACCACCTCTCCCACTCACAACATCACACCCATCACCCCTCACCACCTCATCCCCTCATTCCCTCATCCCTCACCCCCTCATCCCATATAAACCTCCACTCCCTCACTCCTCACCCGCTCAGCTCTCACCCCCTCTCCCCTCCCCTGCTTCTCCCTTCACCCCATCACCCCTCACTTCTTCCACCCCCCTCTCCCATAACTTTCAACCCTCCCCTCTCTTCCCTGACCTCCATCCCTCTCACCAACCTCCCGCTCTCCCCATCCTTTCCCTTCCCCCCCACCCCTCTTTCCCCCTCTTCCCCCTCTCCCTGTCACCCCCCCTCTCCCCTCACCCCTCCTCCCCTCTCTCTCCCCCTCCCCCCCCCTCACCCCATCATTTCCCATCCTCCGTCCCCCTCTCCACTTTTCTTCCTACGTTCCCACTTTCCCACTCTTCCCACTCTTCCAATGTCCTTACTTTTCTCATGTCCCACTTTTCTCACCCACTTCTTTATCTCTAACCCCACTCTTTGACCTTCGTCCAATTCTTTACAGCGCACTACTCCTGGGCCTGCTTCATTAACATCTAATACCACTTTTCTACTTTTCTTTTGGCAGGTGTCCTGGGCCTGCTTCACTAACATCTAATACCACTTTTCTACTTTGCTTTTGGCAGGTGTCCTGGTGGCGGGAGCCAGCAACTGGCAGGTGTGAAATGCAGAATTCACATAGTGAAGTGTGTACAGGTCTCTCACTGGGAGGTGTGTACAGGTCTCACACTGGGAGGTGTGTCCAGGTCTCACACTGGGAGGTGTGTACAGGCCTCACACAGTGAGGTGTGTACAGGTCTCTCACTGGGAGGTGTGTACAGGTCTCACACTGGGAGGTACGTACAGGTCTCTCACTGGGAGGTGTGTACATGTCTCACACTGGGAGGTACGTACAGGTCTCACACTGGGAGGAACGTACAGGTCTCACACTGGGAGGTATGGACAGGTCTCACACTGGGAGGTGTGTACAGGTCTCACACTGGGAGGTACGTACAGGTCTCTCACTGGGAGGTGTGTACAGGTCTCACACTGGGTGGTACGTACAGGTCTCACACTGGGAGGTGTGTACACACCAGTGTCAATCCCATGTCAGTGTCACTCTCCTGTCAGTGTCACTCTCCTGTCAGTGTCACTGCCCCATAGCATGTGACACCCACGTCTGAGAGTAGCTGACCTGTCGCAGAGCAGATCGTGTCAGCGTAACTAACACAACGTTGGGAGTCGGCCCGACGCCGTACTCCCAGACAGCGCAGTCTGAGCAGACTCTGTGATGTCAGCAGATACTTTTGACGTTATGACGTTATTAAGTGGGTTATGTTGGAACGAAGCTGTGGCAACGTGTAACCCTGACACTGTGACGTGTCATGCACTGTGACGTTATGAGACGTTCCAGGGCACCTTGACGCACAATGCTGGGACACCACAGGATAATGTACCTCCGCACGGTGACATCCTAGGACATGTCATGGTGCCCTGACGTAAAACATATCACAACACAGTGACGTCATGGGGACCTACCACCACACCGTGACGTCATGGTACATGCCATAATAGGACATAGCATTACACTGTGACGTCATGGGGACCTACCACCACACCGTGACATCATGGTACATGCCATTATAGGACATACCACCACACTGTGACGTCATGGGGACCTACCACCACACTATGACGTCATGGGGATCTACCACCGTACTATGACGTCATGGAGACCTACCACCACACTGTGATGTCATGGTACATGGCATAATAGGACATACCACCACACTGTGACGTCATGGGGACCTACCACCACACTGTGATGTCATGGTACATGCCATAATAGGACATACCACCACACTGTGACGTCATGGGGACCTACCACCACACCGTGATGTCATGGTACATGCCATAATAGGACATACCACCACACTGTGACGTCATGGGGACCTACCACCACACCGTGATGTCATGGTACATGCCGTAATAGGACATACCACCACACTGTGACGTCATTAGAACCTACGACTACACCATGGTACATACGATGGTGCCAGGATGTAAAAGGAAAGACCACCACACTATGACGTCATGGGGACCTACCACCACACTATGACGGCATGGGGACCTACCACCGCACTATGACGTTATGGGGATGTACCACCGCACTATGACGTCATGGGGACCTACCACCACATCGAGATGTCATGCTATAGAACTCACCGCCGTGACGTCACACGCGCTGCCCTTTCAGAACTGCCCGTGTGTTCGCTGTATGAGTGACGCTGAGTGACCTGCACTGACCTGGACTGACCTCCATTGACATGCAGTGACCTCAACTGACTGCACTGACCTGCACTGACCTCTATTGAATGCAGTGACCTGAAGTGACCTGCAGGCATTCCACAATTAACTGATTCTTTGCCTGCTGACTGTCTGTCATGTCAGATAGCATTCGACAACTGACTCAATCTTTGCCTGCTGACTGTCTGTTAGTCAGATGGTGTTCCGCAACTGGCTGAATCTTTGTTTGCTGACTGTCTGTCATGTCAGATGATATTCGACAACTGACTGAATCTTTGCCTGCTGTCTGTTAGTCAGATGGCATTCGACAACTGACTGAATTTTTGCCTGCTGACTGTCTGTTAGTCAAATGGTGTTCGACAACTGACTGAATCTTTGCCTGCTGACTGTCTGTTAGTCAGATGGCATCCAACAACTGACTAAATCTTTGCCTGCTGACTGTATGTCAGTCAGATGGTGTTCGACAACTGAGTGAATCTTTGCCTGCTGACTGTATGTCATGTCGGATGGCATTCGACAACTGACTGAATCTTTTACTGACAATGTAGCGTTGAAAACTCAGTTCCAAACTGAGGCTCATCAGGACCTGGGCAGGAGGAGACAGACCTGCTGTAAACATTTCAACATAAATAACAGCCATGAATATAAATAACCTTTGTTGTCGAAATGGCATCAGGCTAGCGCCGTCTGTGGCTGGAATTGGCTGACTGGTCAGCAGGCCAACTGATCGCCTGTTTTAGCTGAATGTGGGGTTTCAGAATACTGGAGGCAGGTTCTATGCCTGCCTTAGACTTTAAAGGTACTTAACAGGACCAAAATAGTTCACTTAGTCACAATTATTAGAACATGTACGAATAGTAATTATTTGTTTATCTTGAAACGTTGTATATCTTGAAGCAATCTATTTTCTATAAATATTTAGGGCCAAACCATGGCTGTCCTGGGTGAACCATGGTCTGAGGGTCACGGTGGGACTGTTGCTGTCAGTTAGCGTTCATCACTGTCCTCAGTGAACCATGGTCTGAGGGTCACAGTGGGACTGTTGCTGTCAGTTAGCGTTCATCACTGTCCTCAGTGAACCATGGTCTGAGGGTCACGGTGGGACTGTTGGTGTCAGTTAGCGTTAATCACTGTCATCAGTGAACCATGGTCTGAGGGTCACAGTGGGACTGTTGGTGTCAGTTAGCGTTAAACACTGTCCTCCATGTTGACACAGCGCATTGGGTCTGAGGGTCATCAGGACTGGTCTAGCACATGACTGCTTGTCTGAGGGTCAGTCATGTTGCAAGTTCAGTTGCATGGTCCGATGGCATTTGAATTTGTTAGTTATATTTTAGATAAATAGCTCAGGTTGACCATTATATCCTAATAATCATTAGTCCTGAGTAACTTTGATGGAAAATGGCTAGTTTTGGAGCAATTTGAGCTGAAAGAACCCAACAATAATTGTGACAAGCTTGCCAAAAGTCCTGTGGATATGACCCAGATGGTCATCTCGCAGTGACCACGTGATGTGAGATGACCTACTAATCCTGGAACCTGACAGGGCTGTAGGTAGGTATTTCTGTTTGGGGTTGGAACATTCTGGGAATGGATTGGTGCCATAGGTCCCTGGCACTAGGGTTTTTAACCAAATATTATTTTGTAGGAAGGTTAATTTGATTTATATCTATTGAATTGACCAAGTAGTATCGAATATCTAACATCACATATACATTGGTATATGATTTACATCATCCCAATGGCAGAAATTTCAAAACATCAAACTATGCAACCATCCACCAAACTGCATATTCTATGATTCAGCCGGGCCTGAGCATTAATGGTTTGACAGGACCCGTCGCAATTGCGCAGGTTTCTGGGTTTAATGCTATGATTGCAGCAGCCGTTCTGGTTATGCCTATGTGTTATCATTTGGACGGGATCCATCGCAAATGTGGCATTCTACAGCATATGCGTCGGAGAACGGCCTGAAGTCATAGTACCATATCAGTTTCTACACTCACCTATAACGAACTGCACGATCTGCGATCCCGAGCCATCCGCCAGTGCATATGCTGCAGAACGGCTGCTGCCATCATACCATTAAGCCCAGAACCAGGTGCATTTGCGATGGATCCCGCCCAAACGATAACACATGACCAGAACAGTTGTTGCCATCATAGCAATATACATTACACCTGGATATCTGCGCATTTGCGGCGGATCCTGTCAAGCCATGAATGCTCAGGTCCGGCTGGATTGTAGAATGTGCAGTTTGGTGGGTGGATCCTCACATACATTTAGACCGCCAAGGATATGCATACTGCTCACATACGATATGCGTAGACACTATGTATATGGCAATAGCCTGAACTGAGACCAGTAATTATATGTGGCCTCTGTAGTCTAGTGGTTAAAGGGTTGAAATTGTAATCTGAAGTCATTGATCTTGTGGGTTCAAACCCCATACAGTCCACTACTTTTTACATTCAACAACAACAAAAACCTTGTCATTCTATATG
Source organism: Branchipolynoe longqiensis (assembly GCA_030323885.1). NCBI lineage: Eukaryota > Metazoa > Annelida > Polychaeta > Phyllodocida > Polynoidae > Branchipolynoe > Branchipolynoe longqiensis. The sequence goes on from CM059190.1 coordinate 4,395,635, forward strand.
TTTCTGATTGAATTATTCAATGTAATTGTACTAACATATATATGTAACACCCTAACCACTAGACTACAGAGGTCACATGAGGTGGTTGACTCAGTTCAGGCTATATGTATATACAACGTCATATATAGAAGGTGTATGTATGCATGCATGCATGTATATACCTTGTATGCATGATGTCATATATACAAGTTGTATGTATGCATGCATGTATATACCTTGTATATACCCTGTATATATATTTGACGTATATACTAGTGCATATATAAAATGTTCTAAAGATTGTGTGGTGGCCATGCATTGAACATGCAACATGAAGTGGGGAGGGGGCAACATCCACTTCATTTCCTCTTCCCCTCTATGGCCCTGCACAGTAGGCCTCCTTGGTCACGGGAGGCTAATGAGGTCACAAGATTGGCCTAATTGGTTAATGGCCTCCGTGCATTATGGATCTTTCAAAGTGAGTGTCCAAAGGGGTGAGGTTATAAATTCATCAGTTATTCTGTATATGCTGTCCCAAATCATTAGCTCGTGCACCAGTATCTAAGTTGGATATATAGGATCAAATGTAAGTAGTTTTAATTTTGACAAAATTATATTTCATCAGGCCATGCAAATTTAACTTTTGCCCCTCCGCCTTCCCATCCCCATGCCCCTCCCCCTCCCCTCCCCATCCCCATGCCCCTCCACACCCACCTCCCCTTCTCCCGGCCCCGCTGCCCCCTCCCCCTCCCCCTCCCTCCTCCCCCGGTCTATTAATAGCGCCGCCTGGTGGCGTTCGTGTCTATTTCCGTGCAACCCCTAATTGCCATCTTCCCTGCACGTGTTGATTTCTCTCGGACGTCGTGTCTATTTATAGCGGTGCATGCGCTGTGTACCGCCCGCTTCGCACAGCACCCGTTCCGTACGAGTTAACCCTCTGTTCACCCTCCGTAAAGTAATTCACACGCATTGAGGTCATATCAGGATGGGTACCAAATTGTGACAGTGGGCACTCATGGGGACTTTATAGTGCTGTCCCATTGGCAGACCAGGATGTAAGCGCCATGACCTGATATCCCACTAAGTCACATTATCCTGACACTGAGCCAACCAGTCCTTGCCCTGTCCTACTCCTAGTAATGTCGAGCGCCAAGCTAGGTAGCAACATTATTCTACTGAGAGAGAGGAGGGAGGAGTGAGGAGAGAGGGAGAGAGGGGAGTGAGGAGTGAGGAGAGAGGGAGAGAGGGGGAGAGGAGGGAGGAGTGAGGAGAGAGGGAGAGAGGGGAGAGGAGAGAGGGAGAGAGGGGAGAGAGGAGGGAGGAGGGAGGAGGGAGGGAGAGAGGAGGGGAGAGGAGGGAGGAGGGAGGAGAGAGGGAGAGGGAAAGAGGAGGGAGGAGTGAGGAGAGAGGGAGAGAGGGGAGAGGAGGGAGTAGTGAGGAGAGAGGGAGGGAGGGGGAGAGGAGGGAAGAGGGAGGGAGAGAGGGGAGAGGAGGGAGGAGGAGAGGAGAAGGGAGAGAGGGGGGGAGAGGAGGGAGGAGGGAGGAGGGAGGTCGGAAGAGAGGAGAGAGAGAGAGGAGGTTGAAGGGGCCAGAGAGGATGGTAGGAGGGGCAAGGAGGGAGAGACAAGAGAGGAGAGAGGAAAGGATGGAGAGCGAAGGGAAGAGGGAGGGAGACAGGAGGGAGAAGAGAGGAGAGAGGTAGAGGAGAGAGGAGAGGTGAGAGGAGAGGAAGGAGAGAGGAGATGAAGGAGAGAGGAGAGAGGAGATGATGGAGAGAGGAGAGATGAGAGTGCAACGAAAGACTCCTGAGCGAACACAATGGTACAAGGGCAGTGTACAGGCGCGGATACGTGGAGGTGTGTGAGTGTGGGGGGTTGCGAGTGTGTGTGGGGGGCGGGAGGTGTGCGTAGGGGTGTCGGGGGGAGATGGGGGGGGGGGGCTTGAGCTCGATCCCAAACAGTGCCTAACACCAACATTCAGTTGGGAAAGTCCAGAAATCACCATAGCAGGTTTTGGGGCAGACTATAGAGCAGGCTGTGGAGAAGGCTGTAGGGCAGGTTGTGGGGAAGGCGGTAGGGCAGGCTCTGTGGCAGCATGTGGGGCAGGCTGTGGGGCAGGCTGTGGCGTAGGTTGTGGGACGGGTTGTGGGGCAGGTTGTGGGACAAACTGTATGGCAGGCTGTAGAACAGGTTGTGAGGCACTCTGTAGGGCAGGCTGTAGGGCAGGCTGTAGGGCAGGCTGTAGGGAAGGTTGTAGGGCAGGCTGTAGGGCAGGTTGTAGGGAAGGCGGTAGGGCAGGCTGTGGGGAAGGTTGTGGGGAAGGTTGTGGGGCAGGTTGTGGGGCAGGCTGTGGGGTAGGTTGTGGGGCAGGTTGTGGGGTAGATTGTGGTGCAGGCTGTAGGCAGTCTGTGGGGCAGGATGTAGGGCAGGCTGTAGGGAAGGTTGTAGGGCAGGCTGTAGGGCAGGTTGTGGGGAAGGCTGTAGGGCAGGTTCTGGGGCAGGTTGTGGGGTAGATTGTGGTGCAGGCTGTAGGCAGTCTGTGGGGCAGGATGTAGGGCAGGCTGTAGGAAAGGTTGTAGGGCAGAGCTGTAGGGCAGGTTGTGGGAAGGCTGTAGGGCAGGATTTGGGGACGGTTGTGGGGAAGGTTGTGGGGCAGGTTGTGGGGCAGGCTGTGGGGAAGGTTGTGGGGTAGGCTGTGGGGTAGATTGTGGTGCAGGTCTGTAGGGCATGCTGTAGGGCAGGCTGTAGGGCAGGATGTAGGGCAGGTTGTGGGGAAGGCTGTAGGGCAGGTTCTGGGGCAGGCTGTGGGGAAGGTTGTGGGGCAGGTTGTGGGGTAGATTGTGGTGCAGGCTGTAGGCAGTCTGTGGGGCAGAATGTAGGGCAGGCTGTAGGGAAGGTTGTAGGGCAGGCTGTAGGGCAGGTTGTGGGGAAGGCTGTAGGGCAGGATTTGGGGAAGGCTGTGGGGAAGGTTGTGGGGCAGGTTGTGGGGCAGGCTGTGGGGAAGGTTGTGGGGTAGGTTGTGGGGTAGATTGTGGTGCAGGCTGTAGGGCAGGCTGTAGGGCAGGCTGTAGGGCAGGATGTAGGGCAGGTTGTGGGGAAGGCTGTAGGGCAGGTTCTGGGGCAGGCTGTGGGGAAGGTTGTGGGGCAGGTTGTGGGGTAGATTGTGGTGCAGGCTGTAGGCAGTCTGTGGGGCAGAATGTAGGGCAGGCTGTAGGGAAGGTTGTAGGGCAGGCTGTAGGAAGGTTGTAGGGCAGGCTGTAGGGCAGGCTGTAGGGAAGGTTGTAAGGCAGGTTGTGGGGAAGGCTGTGGGGCAGGCTGTGGGGCAGGTTGTGAGGCAGGCCGTGGGGCAGGCTGTGGATCAGACTGAAGCAGGCTGTGGGGAGGCTGTATGGCAGGATGTAGGGCAGGCAGTAGGGCAGGTTGTAGGACAGGTTGTGGGGAAGGTTGTGGGGCAGGCTGTGGGGCAGGCTGTAGGCATGAGTGTCCTGGCGGGTGCGGTCGTAGAATCAATCGATGGCCAGTTCGATCAGAGTACAAACAGCACCACATTCCCACACACCAATCTCCGCCCTCCTCCCTCCCCCTCTCCCCCTCTTCCCTCCGCCCTACCCTCCTCCCCCCTACCCCCCCCCCCCCCCCCCCCCCCCACACACACACTCTGCCGCCGGGCGGGCGGGCCGATCAGCGACACGAAGACTACAAACAGGCAGCTCACGTTAACTCAGAACGAGACAACCGGAGGCCGGCACCCGACCCATATAGCCGGCCCTCTGGGGGCTCCCTCTGGTGGCAGCCCTCTGGTGCCGCCCTCTGGTGGCAGCCCTCTGGTGGCAGCCCTCTGGTGGCCACACAGCTCGTAGGTAGGACGCGGAGTGGCGACAGATGAGGCGCAGGAGGGGGAGGAGGCGGAGGAGGAGGGGAGGAGGCGGAGTAGGGGAGGAGGCTGAGGAGGGGGAGGAGGCGGGCGAGGGGGGGGGAGGGGAGGAGGTGGGGGAGGGGGAGGAGGAGGCGGGGGAGGGGGAGGAGGCGGACGAGGGGTGCGTGTGTGTGTAGAGGTTTGTGTGGTTTATCTAGGGGTGTGTGGGGGGTGGGGGGTGGGGGATGCAGGGTGGTGGTGGAGGGTGGAGGGTGTGGGGGGATACCTTCGGGTGTGAGTACCAGCTGGATTGAATCACCAGTCAGCCTTCATTAGTACAGGCGCTCACTACGTTGACCAGCCTGCATTGGTACAGGTGCTCACTACGCTGAACAGCCTGCATTGGTACAGGTGCTCACTATGCTGAACAGCCTGCAGTGATATAGGTGCTCACTATGCTGACCATCCTGCATTAGTACAGGTGCTCACAACAATGACCAGCCTGCATTGGTACAGGTGCTCACAACAATGCCCATCCTGCATCGGTACAGGTGCTCACCACGCTGACCAGCCTGCATTGGTACAGGTTCTCACTACAATGACCAGCCTGCATTGGTACACGTGCTCACACCACTGACCAGCCTGCATTGGTACAGGTGCCCACCACGCTGACCAGCCTGCATTGCTACAGGTGCTCAGTATACAGGTGCTCAGTATACAGGTGTTCACAAAAATGACCAGCCTGCATTCGTACAGGTGCTCACTACAATGACCAGCCTGCATTCGTATATGTGCTCACTACAATGACCAGCCTGCATTGGTACAGGCGATCACTACAATGACCAGCCTGTATTCGTACAGGTGCTCACACCAATGACCAGCTTGCATTAGTACAGGTGCTCACTACAATGACAAGCCTGCATTAGTACATGTGCTCTCTACAATGACCAGCCTGCATTCGTACATGTGCTCACTACAATGTCCAGCCTGCATTATTACAGGTGCTCAGTGCAATGACCATCCTGCATTGGTACAGGTGCTCACTACATTAACCAGCCTGCATTAGTACAGGTGCTCACTACAATGACCAGCCTGCATTCGTACAGGTGCTCACTACAATGACCAGCCTGCATTCGTACAGGTGCTCACTACATTGACCAGCCTGTATTAGTACAGGTGCTCACTACATTGACCAGCCTGCATTAGTACAGGTGCACACTACAATGACCAGCCTGCATTGGTACAGGTGCTCACTACAATGACCAGCCTGCATTGGTACAGGTGATCACTACATTGACCAGCCTGCATTAGTACAGGTGCGCACTAGAATGACCAGCCTGGATTGGTGCATGTGCTCACTACAATGACCAACCTGCATTGGTACAGGTGCTCACTACATTGACCAGCCTGCATTAGTACAGGTGCGCACTACAATGACCAGCCTGCATTGGTACATGTGCTCACTACAATGACCAACCTGCATTGGTACAGGTGCTCACTACATTGACCAGCCTGCATTAGTACAGGTGCGCACTACAATGACCAGCCTCCATTCATACAGGTGCTCACTACATTGACCAGCCTGCATTATTACAGGTGCTCACAACAATGACCAGCCTGCATTAGTACAGGTGCGCACTACAATGACCAGTCTGGGATGTGGGGGGGAGTTACTGCACACCAACCTCTCCTCACCGCATACACACAAGCATGTTTGTGTGTTTGTTTGTTGTTGTTTTACGTCCTAGCAACATCTAAGGTCATATCAGGACGGGTACCGACGTGTGACAGTGCGCACTCATGGCGACTTTATAGTGCTGCCCCACTGGGAGACCAGGTCACCAGCACCATGACCTGATATCTCACTCAGTCACATTATCCTGACACTGAGTCAACCAGTCCTTGCCCTAATGTGATAATGCAGAGTGCCTGGCTAGGAAGCAACAAGTATCAATTTTTAAGTCATTTGTTTGACTCGACCACGGTTCGAACCCTAGATCCGATGGTGTACCCCAGTGTCTACCCCTGTGTCCACCCGTGTATGTACCTCTGTATCTACCCCTGTCTCTACCCCTGTCTCTACCCCTGTCTGTACCCTTGTATGTACCCTTGTATGTACCCCTGTATGTACCCCTGTATGTACCCCTGTGTCTACCCCTGTATGTACCCCTGCATGTACCCATGTCTGTTCCCCTGTGTGTACCCCTGTATGTACCCCTGTCTGTATCCCTGTCTGCAGCCCTGTCTGTACCCTTGTATCTAACCCTGTGTCTATCCCTGTATGTACCCCTCTCTGTACCCCTGCTTGTACCCCTGTATGTACCCCTCTCAGTACCCCTGTATGTACCCCTGTATGTACCCCTGTATGTACCCCTGCCTGTACCCCTGTATGTACCCCTCTCTGTACCCCTGCTTGTACCCCTGTATGTACCCCTCTCAGTACTCCTGTATGTACCCCTGTATGTACGCCTCTCTGTACCCCTGTATGTACCCCTGTATGTACCCCTGTATGTACCCCTGTATGTACCATGTATGTACTCTGTATGTACCCATGTATGTACCCCTGCCTGTACCCCTGTATGTACCCCTCTCAGTACCCCTGTATGTACCCCTGTATGTACGCCTCTCTGTACCCCTGCCTGTACCCCTGGATGTACCCCTCTCAGTACCCCTGTATGTACCCCTGTATCTACCCCTGTATGTACCCCTGTATGTACCATGGATGTACTCTGTATGTACCCCTGTATGTACCCCTTCCTGTACCCCTGTATGTACCCCTCTCAGTACCCCTGTATGTACCCCTGTATGTACGCCTCTCTGTACCCCTGCCTGTACCCCTGGATGTACCCCTCTCAGTACCCCTGTATGTACCCCTGTATGTACGCTTCTCTGTACCCCTATATGTACCCCTGTATGTGCCCCTGTATGTACCATGAATGTACTCTGTATGTACCCATGTCTGTACCCCTTTCTGCACCCCTGTATCCATCACCCAGCTCACACGGCCAGTCTTGGCTACCAATCGATAGCCCGTTGCCTGGCAACGAATGGCGGAGGAAGGTTCCTCACTAGAACAGCACCCCCACGCCACAACATCCCCCCCACACACACACACACTGCACACAGAGAACGGCACATAGCTGTACATACATCACACACCCACACATCACACACCCACACATCACACATCCACACACATATCCAGACACATTTCCACAAACATTTCCACACACATATCCACACACATATCCACACACATTTCCACACACATATCCACACACATATCCACACACATATCCACACACATATCCACACACATATCCACACACATATCCACAAACATGTCCACACACATATCCACACACATATCCACACACATGTCCACACACATATCCACACACATATCCACACACATTTCCACACACACATCCACACACATATCCACACACATATCCACACACATATCCACACACATATCCACACACATATCCACACACATATCCACACACATATCCACACACATATCCACACACATATCCACACACATATCCACACACATATCCACACACATATCCACACACATATCCACACACATATCCACACACATATCCACACACATATCCACATACATATCCACACACATATCCACCAACATATCCACACACATATTCACAAACATGTCCACACATATATCCATAAACATATCCACACACATCCACACCCACACAGCACACGTTCACACACATATCCACACACACACATATCCACACATACCCACACCCCACACCACCCTCCATACTCACACACCATATATCCACACACCACCCACACACCCGCACACCCCACCACACCACCCTCCACACCCACACATCATACACACCACATATCCACACACATATCCACACACCCACACGCATTCAAACCCACACACCACACATATATCCACACACATATCCATACACATATCCATACACATATCCATATACATATCCACACACATCCACACCCACACACCACACGTCCAAACGCATATCCACACACACAGCCACACACATATCCACAAACACCCTCCACACTCGCACACCATACACCCACCCACCACACCACCCTCCACACCCACACACCACACATCCATACACAAATCCACACACACACACTCCCCACTCCACCTTCCACACCACACACCCACCCACACCCACCCACACCCACCCACACCACACACACACCCTTGATGTCTAACATCTCCCTACTCCCGTTTTATGCCGCTTCCACCAGCAAGACCAGCATTGTCCGCCCTGGGGAAGGGGGGGGGGGGGCAAGGAAGGTGGGATGGAGGGGAGAGAGCGGGAGAGGGGAGGGGAGGGGAGAGGGGGAAGGGATGGGGGAGTGGAGGGAGAGTTGAGGGGAGGGGGGAGGAGGGGGAATGGAGGGGAAGGGGGGAGGGGAGGGAGAGGGGGAAGGGATAGGGGGGTGGAGGGAGAGTTGAAGGGAGGGGCAAGAGGAGGAATGGAGGGCAAGTGGAGGGAGAAGGATGATGAGTAAGTCTCCCTCTCACACTCACCTCTACCCGACCCCGCCTGACACCAGTCAGTGTAAGCCACCACTGCCCAGGGCCACCACGACGCATGCGCACATAGCTCCCAGAGACGCACGCTGACCCTGTACCCCCCCCCCCCCCCCCCCCCCACACACACACACACCTTCTTAGCTGTGCCCTGGTCTAGGCTCCTGCAGCACTATAAGGCTGTGTGCATGTGCATATATATAGACACACAGACAGTATGATGATAAGATGACCATGTGAACACATAGACACACATGTGTGGTGTGGTAATATCGTGGGGGTTCACGGGGGTAGCATGCTAACCATTACACTACCTAGGCTTCCCAATGCAATCACCCTATCCAGACCTACCTGTCTAAGTAGCACATTGCCTGAGAGGTCAGTGCAGACTACTGCACTCGTCTTGTCCCCCCTGGAATTGGGTTACATCCATAAGTTATTTAATGCTTACAATTACAGACATACAGGCAATTTCACTTGCATATAATATAATATATATATACATATACATACACAGGGCGGGTTTTTTTTCTTGAAGATTTATACTGCCTATCATGGATAAGTGTGAATAGACTTGTTTTCACCATTAGACAGTTTGTCGATAGAAAGCCCAAGCCTACACCTTTACCGACCCAAGGGATTTTTAACCTCCCACAACACATAGACACGGTATGAGAGCAACCGGCCTTTGATGACGCTGTAAGTTATACACAGCAGTGGAAATCCAAATTGGCAGATGTGGCGGGGCATGGGGAATCGAACCACCAACCTTCAGATTAGGAATCCGACTTAGAAAAAGGTCAGACACTCTAACCACTCTGCCACAGAGAATACCATACAAGGGTAGGTTCATCAACTATGCAGTGTGTAGCTTGTATGGTATTTTGGTCATGGCACCAGTGTCATGCGATATATATATAAGACATTAAGACAATTGTTTATTCACAATTTCTGTACATTATTCCACAAACATATTATTCTGCTAACAATAGAAATTGTAGGAACTGTGTAACCATTAATGGTTGTCTTGTAGGAACTGTGTAACCATTAATGGTTGTCTTCCCACTTCCCCTTATAAACAAAATAATCCACAAAACTAAATCATGAGCGCTGGAACTAATATACAAATAACTTACAGACTGCTCTTTAAGGAAAACAACACACACACGCCCAACTCTACTGCTGATTTGGAATTTCATGGATCCGTTGAAATGATCCCCAGATCTTATTTAACAGTGTGAGCGGTCTCTATAAGTAGGTCAAATAAAGAATCTTTTATTTGAGGGTGAGATTCGTGTGTTGCCATCATGAGGTACAGAAGTGTTTTTTAAAGACATTATTTTACATTTGTAAATAAATAGACACTGCCTTCTCACAGAGACGAACAGGCAGACATTGATGTGAAATAATAATGAAGTTGACAGTGGGGTTTACATATGGCATTACGACTAAGTGATTGTTATGGCAATGACAGTGTCATGACAGTGACAGTGAGAGTGATAGGGACGTTGCAGAATCGGTGACAGTGATATCATAGTCATAGTACCAGTGACAGGGAAGTTACAGGTTCAGTCACAGTGACGGTGACATCACAGTGACAGTGACAATTACAGGAAAGTTAAAGGTTCAGGGACAATGACATCAACATGATCATGACGGTGATAGTGAAGTTGCAGTGACAGTGAAATCACCAGAAATCTACCAAAACCGGGCCGTTTTAACGCAATGCTGCAGTTCTGCAGCCGTTGTCCGTAAGGTCACAAACCCCCCATCAAGTTCAAGATGCCCCACGGAAAATGGTGACGTCATACCTTTAGACGGATGGCTTCAGCAAACTCAAGGGCAGACCAGTGAACTTTAATTTAACGCAACATTGGTTGCTCAGCTAGAAGATCACTCCTTCGGGGTGCAATACTCACCTTACTACATGTTTGTGGTTAAATATAACTCAACTCAGTTGTGTCGCTCTAAGCTCTCCATAATTGCAAGTCTGCATCGTCACTGGATGTTCAGGCAGCCATTGTTGGGCGATTCAGGAGGGGAGGGGGTGGGAGGAGGCATTGCTCGAGCAAGTCAGGAAGCGGCTTCTGGAAAAGGTGCTTAAACTCTGCCCAAACTGTGATCACGTGACCGATACTCTGCGCGCTGATTGGACGCTGGTTCCGCTGGGCGTTCCCGCGCTGCGGTGACGCGGGCACCAGCGAGGACGTGCCGCGCGTGTGTGTGTGTCAACGTGTGTAAGGTGCCGGAGCCAACACACAGACGCGCATGCAGTGTGACGACGTGTGGCGGGAAAACCTTACCAAACACGGAGGACTCACGGCGGGCGTGGCGGGAACAAAAGTGTGTGATTGTCGTCTGCTGGGAGTTGCTTGCTTGCTCATGGATACCGGTGACGACTGGCGCGTTGTGTTCGGCGCATGTGTGAATGCAGACAGGTCAGCATTCTGTGTGCTTTCTGGATGACACACCGAATGTCGTCTGCTCTGGATGGACAGCTTTGGGACTTACGACATCCGGACCGGAAGGAACTCTCCGGCGGCCGATGGGGAGGCGGAGAAGCTGCAGTCTGGAGTACATTTGAGGGTTTCCCCGCGCGCGCCTATCACTAGGTGAGTAATTAAATATTTTGTTTGTCAAATGTGGTGGATATGAGGTTGCTCATAAACCTGTGTGTGAATGTGTAGCGATTGAGGTAACAATTGGTTGGTTGTTGGTTTTGTTGGGTTTGTTTAAAAAGAAATTACAATCGTTAATTAATGTTGCATAGTCCGAAGGTTTTGACTTTCTGTCATTTTCTGAAATACATATATTAGGCAGATCGTTATAATCTACCTTACTTCACTTTGAAGTTACTTTTATTTTCAATGGCTAACTTTTTAGATATTTGAAGGGCAAATACGCCAAATTAATGTTGGCAAGCACGCCAAAACTCTGACACCATAGGTTTCTGCAGTAACAGGTTCTATTAAATTGACCCAGTTTTCCCTTCTGTGCAGCGATAACTATTTAATCAATGAATTACATATGTAGAATCAAATCTAGATATTTATTTTGGTTTTGAAAATTTGATGTTTTATCGGACTATGCAGTTTTAAGCGGGGCAATTTCAATCATGGACAATAAAGTTGTGCCCTGTCGGGTCAGAAGCAAACTGTGTGCTCTGCACTCTGACGCGCCTGAGTGTTGTGAGTGCCAGGGTACATAACCCGAGTGTCCATCATATAGCCACTTGTGATATGCTGTATTTTCTAGCTGAAGGCCGTGACTGATATAGCATTATCAGTTGGTTAGTTGTTGGGGTTTTACGTCCTGGCAACATCTAAGGTCATATCAGGACGGGGCATTATCATTAAAACAATGCACTGACCTGTAGATTGTTTATATTGACATAACCTGTCAGGAAATGGGCAGATGCAGAATGATGGCAGCAGCACCTGGTGGGAGAAGCGGGAAACAGAACGGTGCCTGCCTAGTAGTAGTAGCAGACCAGTTCGCTTGCCCGCTCCCAATATCGCTCACTGCCTCCATCAAGGAACTCAAATAGCAGTGGGATGTTATAGTAGTTAGTTGACATATATCAGCACAATTACAGATAGAGTAGATAGCAATTACAATTACAAGACAATTCATCATCATCATCATGCTGTCGGTCGCAATGCGACAAAGACTGCTTTTATTTCTTAAGCGCCGCTATTTTGTGCGGTTGTGCATTTGATAAAAGCTGCTTGCAAAGTGTTGAAGTGCTGCTGGCTTTTGCAAGTTACTAGCAGCACTCTCTCGGGCAGCAAATAAACGTCTCACACCGGCAAGAACATGTCAAGACAGGCGCAAACTATTTGTCCCTGCAGTGGCTGGTCGGGAGATGTTGGGAGTTCCATTCATCACCACTATTAATGCTGCCACGGAAGCATGGTTTTCTGTTAGGGTTTGCTCCCTTAGCCTTTGGTTCTATCAAGTACCTGTACACCCCAAGGCAGTGGTTTATAACTTTGCAAGGCAGGGGCGTCAAACTCCCTGAGGTATTTTAGCAGCTAGGTACTGTTATACCCGCATACCCACAAGACAATTACATCATTAATAATACGCATATAATAAATTGATACCTTCCATGCCACTATGTAGGCTGGGACCTTACAAGCGTCACCCCCTTACTTACACACATACGCACACAGGCAGGCAGGGTGCAGGTGGCGAGCTGCTGGTTCGGCTGGTGCTTCGCTGGATGGTGCAGCAGCTGCAGCCTGTACCGGCGTGTGTCGGACTGACAGGATAGGATAAGGAGGTGTGTTGGGAGGGGTAAAGGAGGAGGGAGTGAGGAGGAGGTAAGGGGGATGAAGGTGACGGGGTAAGGGGGTGAGGGGGAGTGAGGGGGTGAGGGGGAGGGGGGGAGGCGATGGAGGTATGGGGGTGAGGGGGTGATGTGGAACGGGGGAGGGGGAGGGGGGAGGGATGGAGGTATGGGGGTGAGGGGGTTATGTGGAGGGGGTGATGGGGAGGCGATGGAGGTATGGGGGTGAGGGGGTGATGTGGAACGGGGGAGGGGGAAGCAATGGAGGTATGGGAGTGAGGGGTTAGGAGGGGTCAGGAATGAGGAACGGAGGAGGCAGGCAGTGGGCAATGGGGCCTGGTAGTGCCTGGTGGTGCCTGGTGGTGCGTGGTGGTGCCTGGTGGTGCTTGGTGGTGCTTGGTGGTGCCTGGTGGTGCCTGGTGGTGCCTGGTGGTGCCTGGTGATGCCTGGTGATGACTGGTGGTGTAGGAATGTAGGAAGTTGAGGGATGCTGTAATGTATCCATGAAGCACAGCGGCCTGTAATGCAGGAAGTTGAGGGATTCTGTCATGTAACCATGGTGCACCGCGGCCTGTGATGCAGGAAGTTGAGGGAATCTGTCATGTAACCATGATGCACCACAGCCTCTAATGTAGGAAGTTGCGGGATTCTGTCATGTAACCATGGTGCACCGCGGCCTGTGATGCAGGAAGTTGAGGGATTCTGTCATGTAACCATGATGCACCACAGCCTGTAATGTAGGAAGTTGAGGGATTCTGTCATGTAACCATGATGCACTGTGGCCTGTAATGTAGGAAGTTGAGGGATTCTGTCATGTAACCATGATGCACTGCGGCCTGTAATGTAGGAAGTTGAGGGATGCTGTATTTTAGCTGTGGTGCACTGCGGCTTGTAATGTAGGAAGTTGAGGGATTCTGTAATGTAACCATGATGCACTGCGGCCTGTAATGTAGGAAGTTGAGGGATTCTGTAATGTAACCATGATGCACCACGGCCTGAATGTAGGACGTTGAGGGATTCTGTATTGTAACCATGTTGAACTGTGGCCTTTAATGTAGGGAGTTGAGGGATGCTGTATTTTAGCCAGGGTGCACTGCGGCCTGTAATGTACGAAGTTGAGGGATGCTGTATGTTAGCCATGGTGCACTGTGGCCTTTTATGTAGGAAGTTGAGGGATGCTGTATTTTAGCCGTGGTGCACTGTGGCCTGTATTGTAGGAAGTTGACGGATGCTGTAGTTTAGCCGTGGTGCAATGTGGCCTGCAATGTAGGAAGTTGAGGGATGCTGTAGTTTAGCCATGGTGCACTGTGGCCTGTAAAGTAGGAAGTTGAGGGATGCTGTATTTTAGCCGTGGTGCACTGTTGCCTGTAATGTAGGAAGTTGAGGGATGCTGTATTTTAGCCGTGGTGCACTGTGGCCTATTATGTAGGAAGTTGAGGGATGCTGTATTTTAGCCGTGGTGCAGTGCGGCCTGTAATGTAGGAAGTTGAGGGATGCTGTATTTTAGCCTGGTTCACTGTGGCCTGTAATGTAGGAAGTTGCCCAGGATGCATCTCGGCCTGCGTCCTGCGGCCTGCGCCTTGCCCCTGTTTTCATACACTACTCACCCCCCGCTGCCTGCACCGCCGCCCACTTTGCACACACTACTCACGGCGCGCCGGCCCGTCCCGGCCCATAGAGCTGGTGTAGGACGTTAACTAGCGGTATTTTACACACTAGAATCTTTATAGGAAATATAACCCTAACTTCTGTGTGTGGAGGCCGGAAAGCACTAATGTATGATATTACTCAAGCGATGATCCGCTTACTGTATCTGCTTACTATATCTGCTTACTATATCTGCTTACTATATCTGTTCCAAGAAATATCAAACCAACAGAAATTAAGTGTGGTAAAGTCTAGTAGGGAGGGGTGGCTGGCTCCTCCTGCTGTGCTGTCTCCAGGTCATCTGCCTGCCACACCCCCTGCCCAGCTCTTTTATTCAGATTCAACATTCAAAAATACAGGTACACAGTTGCTGGGAGTCTCCTCAGTCAGAGAGTGTCACATGGCATTTCATTGGCTGAACCCCTCCAGTCAGTGGTGGGGGGGTGGGGTGGGGGGGCCAACCCACCCACCCCAAGTCAGATACATATTTTTCCATCAAGTTCACCAATTACACTTATATGGGAATATCAACCCTGTTTATATTTACATAACACCCGTGGTCACCAGTCCCTTAGATTGGGACAACTCCAAAATAGTAGGAGTTTCTACATGCCTTACTTTGAGAATTACATATTTATCATCTTTAGTTCAGCAAACTGCCACCAGGTGGGGCAGGGAGGGCTCACCACACACACACACACACACACACATACACACTCCTCCCACCTCCAGCCTGACACCTGGCTTTGGCAGGTCCTGCAAACACTCACACACACACACACACACAACCCCCATGCATTGTCACCTGTGTGCTAACACTCCCTCAGATACTGGCATCTGTAAGTCATACCATAACAATAACAGGCACACAGAAATTCTTGACTTAATTATTATACCCATTATGTGGCATTCTTCACAGACTATTTGTCTGGGTGAAGAAACCAGTCTGCATCAACTGTATATGCTGCCCTTAGTTTCAGCATTTACCTCCTTTCATACAATATATAATACAAACAGACTTCAATTCAGTAATACATGTAAATATACCAATACAGTCATAATTTTCCAGAGTTCTTATCTCCAGTGGTTATATTTGATGTAGAACCTTAGAACAATCTGATATTAATTATCACTTCACTTAATATACATAATCTACCATGGTTTCACAACTTGGTTTGAATATTATGCATATGTATTTAGCAACATGATAGAATGAATTAGGTATTATTAGAGAGGTTTTATAGTGGTACTTATATAATTTGAATATTATTATAATGACTTAATAGAAATAACGGATGATTTAAATATGATTAAAACAGTTTTCTCAATGCTTCACATATGAGTTTATGAAAGGGGATATTTTAGAATTTATTACAACTATTATTATTTATGAACCGGAGCCCTAAAAGTCAGAATATTTTACAGACGTTCAAAACACTATCACGCTAAGTGGCGGGTATGATATGTGTAGATATGTGTGAGTGCGGTAACAGCAGTTGGCTATACACGACGTACTATGATGTTTGAAGCATGTATTAGTAGTATATGCTGATAGTGCTGCAGCGTCTAACCACGTATTGGTATACACTGATAGTGCTGCGGCATTTAACAACATGTTAGTAGTACTAGTAGGCATATACGCTGATAGTGCAGCAGCATCTGCACCATGTATTAGTATACACTGATAGTGCTGCAGTGCCTAACACCTATTATTAGTATACACTGATAGTGCTGCGGCGTTTAATAACATATTAGTATATGCTGATAGTGCTGCAGCATTTAATAACATCTTAGAAGAGCAGACAGGATGGCCGAATGAGTTGAGCATCCCTCTCCTGTTTTGGGAGATTGGGGGATCCGAACCAATGGGTTTGTGGGTTCGAACTCTGGTCGAGTCAAACCAATGACATAACAATTGATACGTGTCACTTCCTAGCCAGGCGTTAGGCATTATTAGGGTAGGGCAAGGACTGGTTGGCTCAGTGTCAGGATAATGTGACTCAGTGGGATATCAGGTCATGGTACTGGTGGCCTGGTCTCTCAGTGGGGCAGCACTATAAAGTTGCCATGATTCTGCACTATCACAAGTTGGTATGTGTCCTGATATGAGCTTAGATGTTGCTAGGATGCAAAATAACAACAACCAAAGACAAGCAAACTTCCCCAACCTATTGCCCCACTGGGTGGCCTATTCGGTAGAGTGGGCCTCGCGTGTGGAAGGTCGGGAGTCCGGTTCCCAGTCGAGTCAAAACAATTACTTAAAAAATTATACTTGTCGCTTCCCAGCTTGGTGCTCAGCATTAATAGGACAGGGCAAGGTTTGCTCAGTGTCAGGCTAATGTGACTGAGTGGGGTATTGGGCCAGTGGCCTGGTCTCTCAGTGGAGCAGCAATATAAAGTCCCTTGAGTGTGCACTGTTACAAGTCGGTACCCATCCTGATATGACCTTAGATGATGCTAGGACGTAAAACAACGTCCAACAACAACCCTACTGACCGACCTTACTATATACTGCCCCACCGTAAGAAAATAGAGTAATGTTTTGAACTTAAAGGTAGTGTTTTGAACTTAAGGATAGCGTTTTGAGCTTGGCCACAGTAGCATTTTGAACCTACCTTCAACCAGGTTGAAAACACTACCGTAGTGTCTTGAACCTAGGTTGAAAACACTACTGCAGTATTTTTGTTGGGTAGTGTTTTGAACTTACTACACCGGCCCGGATCCGGCGCGCCGGGGCGTACGCCGGCGCATGCCCGAGTTGAATGGCCGACAAGTTCGACACAAGGTTGGATGGACGGTTGGTTGGTTGGTTGGTTGTCGGAGTTTTATGTCCTGGCAACATCTAAGGTCATATCAGGACGGATTCTGACTTGTGACAGTGTGCACTCATGGTGACTTTATAGTGCTGCCCCACTGGGAGATCAGGTCGCAAGCACCATGACCTGATATCCCACTCAGTCGCATTATCCTGACACTGAGCCAACCAGTCCTTTCCCTATCCTAATAATGCAGCGTTTCTGGGTAGGAAGTGACAAGTATCAATTTTGAAGTCATTGGTTTGACTAGACCATGGTTCGAAGCCGTCGGTTCGTAATCCCATGATTTACCAAAACGGAAGATGGACGCTCACCTCATTCGGCCATCCCGTCTTCCCGACACAAGGCAGGCTTGTCTGCGTTACCCGCTCCTAGCCCGGGGCGCTGGTCCGGGACGCTGGTCCGCGATGCTGGCCCCGTCCTCCATCTGATGTCCGTTTGCTTAGACTGGCCTATTGACTTTTCCGGTCCTAGTAACATCTAAGGGCATGTCAAGACGCGGCGGCCATGAGCGACCCTGTGCACTCATGGCGAATGCCACCGGCACCATTGCCCAATATCTCATTCAATCACATTATCCTGGAATTGACCCAACCGGTCCTGGGACTACCCTAGTAATGCCATTTTTCAGGATATGGAGCGACAACTGTTGTTTTTGTAAACCTTTAGTCTCACTGGGATGGGATTGATCCCGCGACCTTCAGAGTAGGAAGCTGGCTCCCTACCGACTCAGCCAGTACTGGTTTGGTAATTGTGAGAGTTCTTAGCTTGTCAGTGTCGTCCCAAGGGGTTAGCCGTCTGGTACCATGTGACTACATAGAAGATGTAAATTCTAGCAATATTTCTAAGTTTCCTGAAATCTGAATCTGATCTGGGTGGCAATGGCATAACGCCGCTATTAAACCTGCACTTCAATGGGGGACCTCCGACTTTTTAGTTCAAATTCCTGCCGTTCGCATCGCCACTGAACCAGTGGGCCTATTCGGCACACTGTCACACTGCAAACCCAATGGCTATGAGCAATCTTCATACAGAAAAAGTCAAATATCTCTAAAACCACAACACCTACAGACAAACCGCTTGGTATACATATAGAAAACATACAACGAATAGATTATATTAAATTTATAAGGTTAGGGTTCTGTATTTCTATTAACTTTGAATGAAATAGACGTTTTTTCACTGCGCGTACCGACAAACTCAATGCATTGTCAATGGCAGTGAACAATCTTCATACAGAAAAAGTTTAATATCTCTAAAACCACACCACCTAGTAGCAACCCGCTTGGTATACATATAGAGAAACATACAACGAATAGATTATCTTAAATTTATTAAGGTTAGAGTTCTGCATTTCTATTAATTTTGAATAAAAATTGACCTTTTGCACTGCGCGTACCGGCGAACTCAGTGCATTGTCAATGGCCGTTTAGGACCACTGGTACCGATGCGCCATCTAGTGTCAACAAATGAACTACCCCGGATGTCCCCCATTATGTTGAATTCAATTATTCTAAGATAATTCTATTTCATGGCAATCCAATGTGATGTTTGTCATGTGCACAAAATGTGGGACATAACCACACACCCAAGGTCAAGTCTCAGGTCACGTGTCATATTGCCTCATGGATATCTAAGTTCCATAGTCCGATTATTCATGACTTTCTGTCACTTAAAACAAAATTATATTAACGTTGCATGGTCTGATGAAATATATATTTTTCTAAATGAAAATAGTGATCTAAATTTGATTCATTATACCCAACTTAGATATTGGTGCATTAACTAGTAGTTTGCGACAGCTAACACAGAATAATCAGTGACTTTACTACCTGGTCCCATTGGACACTTACTTTGAGGAAGCCATTATGCACGGAGGCCACATACGAATCAGGTCAATCTCATGACCTGATTTGTCTTATGGGGCTGTCACACTACGACGTAACAACGTCAACGTAGGGAGAACGTGAAGAACGTTGAATCCCTTTATTCTCGGCGTAGTATGCAAATTTGGGCAGAAGTTAAACGTGGATGCAGCGATAGTTGGACGAGATGAGTAACGTCGGTAAAGCGTAGTGATAACCGTCGTTCGACGAGCAGAGCGTGACACGTAATGACGTGTGACTCGGAACGCGATGAACATCTATTCCATCGTCAGACAGAACGTTACGTGAGGTTAGCTACGTCATGAGACGTTGAACGTACGTTGAATTTGCATGTACTCCTGCAACGTTCTCCTGACGATCTTATCCTTACCGTCTGCTACCGTTGTACTGTCGTTCACCACTTACGGCCAGTGGGGCAGTTTGCACTGTGGTTTTGTACATGGGGGTTCAACGTAGTGGGGATACGTTGGTTGGACGTAGTGAGGGAGCGTTGGAATAACGTCTGTTATAACGCCAATGGACGTTCGCTGTGAACGTGAACAGAACATACGGCGAACGTAACCCTTACGTTCGAGCTCGTCGAAACGCCTTTGAACACATGTCCAAAACCCTTGACGTATCTCGACGTAACACGACGTAATGTGATGTAGCTCGATCGTCACTCTTACGTCATTATGACGTCATCATAACGTAATCCAACGTACATCAACGTAATGACGAAATATCACCACGTTAGGCTCACGTTGGCTCATTACGTCGTAGTGTGACAGGGGTATTACCCTCATTCCCAATACCATATATGGCATTAGTCAGGTTCTAAGACATACATACAAATTAGTAGGTCAACTGACACCACATGACCATTGTGAGTTGGTAATCTGTGTCATAGCTACAGGACTTTTGGAAAGCTTGCCGAAATGATTTTGGGTTCTTTCAGCTCAAATTACTCTGCAATGAGCAGTTTTCATCAAAATTACTCCGGAATAATGATTAGTAGGCTATTATGATTAGCTTGATATATTTATCTAAAAATAATGCAAAAATTCAAACGCCATCAGACTATGCAAGTTAAGTTAATCGTTAAAATCGACATTACTTTAGTTTGGAGCAACTTTGGTTAAAAATAGCTAAATTTCGAGATATTTAAAATGAAAACACTTTTAAAATATTTGGTGTGCACACCGAAATGATGAACATGAGAGGCATGCATCACGTGACTAGCAGCAGAGACGGGTTCTATTTAATTGACTTGATATTCCTGGTATGCATCAATATATGTTTAATGGGGGTAATAGTATATGAGTTAGATGTTTAGGATCAAATATAGGTCAGTATTTTGGTGCATAGGATCAAATTTAGGTCAGTGTTCTGATGTGTAGGATCAAATGTAGGTCAGTGTTCTGATGTGTAGGATCAAATGTAGGTCAAAGGTTTGGTTTGTATGATGAAATGTAGGTCAGTGTTTTAGAGTGTAGCATCAAATGTAGATCAGTGTTTTGGTGTGTATGATCAAATGTAGGTCAGTGTTTTAGATTGTAGCATCAAATGTAGGTCAGTGTTTTGGTTTGTAGGATCAAATGTAGGTCTGTGTTTTAGATTGTATCATCAAATGTAGGTCAGAGCTTTGGTTTATAGGATCAGATGTAGGTCTGTGTTTTAGATTGTAGCATCAAATTTATTCAGTGTTTTAGATTGTAGCATCAAATGTAGGTCAGTGTTTTAGATTGTAGCATCAAATGTAGTTCAGCATTTTGGTCAGTGGTTTAGAGTGTAGCATCAAATGTAGGTCAGCATTTTGGTGTGTATGATCAAATGTAGGTCCGTGATTTAGATTGCATCATTAAATGTGGGTCAGTATTTTAGATTGTAGCATCAAATGTTGGTCAGAGTTTTTGTTTAAGAAGCTGCATGGTTTGATCAGACTGTGCAGCTTTAAGTAAACACTTGAATGAGACTGGAGCCTCCAAGGGGCTACAGTCAGACATAGTTCTTATAACATATTCCTTGTTTTGATGCCATGTTCTAACTGCTTGAATCTGTGTAAGCAGCTCACACCGTATCATCTTACTGAGACGATGTGTTAGAAGGATTCAACGTCTGATCAGAAGTCTGCGTCATATTGTAAAAGCGGTGAAGATTTGTTGCTCGTCTTCATTCAGTGTGGTTTTAGATGACGTCATGAGATGACAAAAGCAATCGTGGGACATTTAATGGAACATGGTGAGAGATAGGTGGAGGGACATGGGGACATGGTGAGACATGGGGACATGGTAGTACATGGGACATGGCGGGACATGGGGACATGGTAGGACATGGGACATGGTGGGACATGGGGACATGGTGAGACATGGCAGAGATATTAAGATGTAGCAGACTACGAGATTTAACGGAACATGGTGAGAGATACGTGGAGGGACAGGAAGGACATGGGGACATGGTGAGACATGGGGACATGGTGGGACATGGGGACATGGTGAGACATGGTGGAGATAGTAAGATGTAGCAGACTGCGAGATTTAACGGAACATGGTGAGAGATAGATGGAGGGACAGAAATGTGAGACATGTGGACATGGTGTGACATGGAGACCTGGTGTGACATGGAGGGGCGCAGAGGGACATGGAGGGACATGGAGGGACTTGGAGGGACATGGAGGGATGGGGAGGGACATAGAGGGACATGGATGGATATGGAGGGATTTGGAGGGACATGGAGGGACATGGAGGGACATGGAGGGACATGGAAAGACTTGGAGGGAGATGGAGGGGCATTGAGGGAGATGGAGGGAGATGGAGGGACTTGGAGGGAGATGGAGGGAGATGGCGGGACTTGGAGGGACATGGAGGGACTTGGAGGGACATGGAGGGACGTGAAGGGACATGGAGGGACGTGGAAGGAGATGGAGGGACATGGCGGGACTTTGAGGGACATGGAGGGACTTGGATGGACATGGAGGGACGTGAAGGGACATGGAGGGACTTGGAGGGAGATGGAGGGACATGGCGGGACTTGGAGGGACATAGAGGGACTTGGAGGTTCTTGGAGGGACATGGAGATACTTGGATGGAGATGGAGGGACATGCAGGGACTTGAAGGGACATGGAGGGACATGGAGGGACATTGAGGGACGGTGAGGGACATGGAGGTACATGGAGGGACATGGAGGGACTTGGAGACGTGGAGGGACATGGAGGGATATGGAGCGACATGGAGGGACATAGAGGGACATGGAGGGACATGGAGGGGCATGGAGGGACTTGCAGGGAGATGGAGGGACATGGAAGGACTTGGAGGGAGATCGAGGGATATTGAGGCACTTGGAGGGAGATGGGGGTATATGGAAGGATATGGAGGGACATGGAGGGACATGGAGGGCATGGAGTGACGTGAAGACATGGGGCGACAGAGGAGGACCGTCCGTTCCGTTGTGTGCCTGCTGGAGAGGAGGCCGACGCGCGTGTGACGTCACAGCGTGACCTACTTGCGCAGAGACGTCACTGCGTGACCTACTTGCGCAGTGTACTGGTCCCGGCTGTGCCGTGTCCTATAACTGTGTGTCGGCGTGAAATCAGCTCGAGTAGAAATAACTGTAATTAATGCTAACACACACTGCCCTCTAAATGTCACCAGTCGCTAGCATAGCCTTTACAACGCTGGTAATTACCGACAGCCGGCCACTGCTTCCCGGGCAGGGGCGGAGAAAGGCGGGGGAGGGCGGTGAGGGCGGTGAGGGGCGGAGGGGAAGGGGCGGGGGGCGGATTGGTCCCCGGCTGTAGCTGGCCCCTTCCAGGCCTAGGCGGCTGCTGGCAGAGCAGCACACGACAACAGGAGCCCAAAGAGCAGCGGCAGTGCGCAGCGGGAGGAGGAGAGACAGCACCACCAGCACCACCAGCACCACCAGCACCACCAGCACCACCAGCACCACCAGCATCACCAGCACCACCAGCACCACCAGCACAACCAGCACCAGCAGCACACGGCGCTGGTGGCGTCTCTGGCGGCAACAGCTGCAGTACACGTGCACTCAGGGCACCGGGCCCAGCCAGCCTTCCTTCCACTCTCCACCCCCCCCGCCCCCCCCCCCCACAATCTTCCTCTCCACTCTCTCTCTCCAGTCTCCCTCCACTCTCCACACACTGTCCCTCTACTCTGTCACCACACTCTCTCTCTCTTTCTACTCCCCCTCCACTCTTCCCCTACTCTCCCACCACTCCGCCACCACTCTCCCTCCACTCTGCCTTCACAGTCTCATCACTCTCCCTCCACTCTCCCCCAACTATCCCCCAACTATCCCCCACTCTCCCTCCCTCCCCCACTCTCCCCCACTCTCCCCTCCACTCTCCCCTCCACTCTCCCCTCCACTTTCCCCCACTCTCCCCCACTCTCCCTCCACTCTCCCCTCCACTCTCCCCCAACTCTCCCCCCACTCTCCCACCACCCTGCCTGCCGCCTCCCTCTCCCACTGTTTCTTCTTCCTCCTTTCGCTTCCTCTTCTCCATTTTTTCACTTCTCCCCTCTTTCTTTCCGTGTATTTAAACACGTCACTGGTCAAACACAAACACCAATAATATATATTGAACGCCAGCATTCGAATGTCAATCGTATCGGCTTGGGAAAGTTGCCAGGCGTTAATTATATGTCGCGTTACAACGGGCATTACAATGGGCATTACAACGGGCATTACACGGGGCATTACAATGAGCATTACAATGAGCATTACACTGAGCATTATTAATGGCATTACAACCGGCATGACAACCAGCATTAATTACAATCAGCTTGACAATCAGCATTAATTACAACCAGCATTATTTACAACGGGCATTACAACGGGCATTACAACGGGCATTACAACGGGCATTACAACGGGCATGACATATGTTATTAGTCACAACGGGTATTACACCGGGGCATTACAATCGGCAATAATTACAATGGGCAATAAATAAACTGGCTATTGATTGCAACCAGCTGTCATTACGACGAGTATTACAACAGGCATTAATTACAACTAGCATTACAATGGCATTACAACGAGCATTACAACTGGCATGTATTACAACCATCATTACAATGGCATTATGATGAGTATTACAATGGGCATTAATTACAACTGCCATCTCAACTTGAATTCCAACTGGTATTCCAACTGGTATTACAATCGGCATTACATGTGGCATTCCAACTGGCATTCCAACTGGCATTCCAACTGGTATTACATTACAACTGGTATTACAACTGGTATTACAACTGGTATTACAACTGGTATGACATGTGGCATTCCAACTGATATTACAACTGGAATGACATGTATTACAAATGGTAGTACAACTGGTATTACAAGTGGCATTCCAACTGGTATTACGACCGACATTACAATCGGCATTACAAGCGCCATTTAGACGTCAGTTAGACTGGTGCCTAGGTCTACCTAGGTCTACGCTATGCCTCGGTCACAAATGCGTTACGGCTTGCTTGCGGCGACCATAACTCGCCGCATCGGCCAGACCGTATGGTGACCGCACAGTGGGTTGCGGTAGACGTATGGTTACTGTATGGTTTTTTGCTCGCTCCAAGCAGTTGTGGTTATTTTAAGTCAAAATGATCTTAACTTTGGAAAATCGCAACCCCGCAGGCTGCAATGACATCACATCATCGTATGGTCACCTTTTTTTACATCAATGAATATCAATATGGTACAATATTCCATGTTTGTGTGATCAATATTAGGAAAGGTATGTATTTAAATATTAAATATGTGTATAAAGTTGAACACAACCCCCAAGGCACCTTGTGCTGACCACACGATTTGTGAATATATCAACCGCAGATTGCAACGCCGTACATTTGCATAAACTGCAAGCCACATGGCAGATCGTAGCACCGAACGGCGACCGCAGCATTTGTGACCTAGGCATTAGGATGCCTCGGTTTGCTGCCCCCAACACCACCTTATGAGTTGTAGTCGACACAGGTTAGCTATTTTATATCTGCACCCTCAGTCACAACATGCTTTGGGGGCAGTGGGTGGGACTGCCCCGGAGACGGTTGACGGTGGTAGAAGGTGTCTAGGGCAGAACCCTGGGGTGTCTAGGGGACCAGGCTGGGGGTATCTAAGGGGCCAGGTTGATGGTGTCTCGGGTACCAGGCTGAGGGGTGTCTAGGGGACCAGGTTGGTGGTGTATTTGGAACCAGGTTGTGGGTGTATTGGAAACCAGGTTGGGGGTGTATTGGGGTCCAGGTTGGGGGTGTATTGGGGACCACGTTGGGGAGTGTCTAGGGGACCAGGCTATGAAGGCTGCCCTGGGGATCAGGCTGGGGGATGCCCCGGGAACCAGGTTGATAACTGACCCGGGGACCAGGCTGAAACTAACCCAAGGACTAGGCTGAGACTGACCCTGAGACCATGCTGAAGCTGACCCGGGGACCAGGTTGCTGGCTGCCCCGAGGAACAGGTTGGGACTGCCCCGCGGACCAGGTCAAGAATAACCAGGGGACAAGGCTGAGACTGCCCCGGGGACCAGGTCAAGAATAACCAGGGGACAAAGCTGAGACTGATCCGGGGACTAGGGTGAGACTGACCCGGGGACCAGGCTTAGACTCGGGCACACCACTGGGGCCTACCCCGGCTTCAGGCGCCGACCACCAACAACAGTAAGCCACTACGAACTGCAGGCGCTCGGAATGACGTCATCGCCGCCATCTTGGAAATAGCTGGTTGCCGCGTCCGTCCTGCTGGCGTGTTGACTGGGAGCTGGGGACGGCGCGCAGGGCTCGCGTTAGACGGCGCCTGGTCAGGGAGCGTCCGGGTACAGGCGAGCAGGCAGCGGCAGGGACGGCCCCAGACTGGGTGACGGAGGGGGGGGGGGAGGAGAGGGGGGGAGTGAGGGTGAGAGGGGTGTGACTGGGGGCGTGAGGGGGAGGTCAGAGGGGGTGGTAAGAGATGGAGTGAGACTGGGAGTGAGTGGGGAGAGAGATAGGGGGAGTGAAAGAGGGGAGAGTGAAGGAGGGGAATGAGGTTGGGTGAGAAGTTGGGTGAGAGAGGTGAGAGGGGGGTGTGAAGGGGGGGGGGGGGGGGTGAGAGGGGCAGTGAGGGGGGAGTGAGAGCTGTGTGACTGGGCGTGTGAGGGGGGGTGAGAGGGGGAATGGGGGGTGAGTGAGAGCTGTGTGATTAGGAGGTTGAGGGGGAGTAATGGGGGATGAGAGGGGGAGTGAGAGCTGTGTGACTGGGCGTGTGAGGGGGTGAGAGGGGGCGTGAGAGGGGGAGTGAGGGGGGAGTGAGAGCTGTGTGACTGGAAGTGTGTGGGGGTGAGAGGGAGTTTGACAGGGGGAGTGAGAGGGGGAGTGAGAGGGGGAGTGAGAGCTCTGTGAGTGGGAGTGTGAGGGGGAGTGAGAGCTGTGTGAGTGGGAGTGTGGGGGGAGTGAGGGGGCGTGAGGGGGGAGTGAGGGGGAGTGAGTGTAGGCAGTGTGTTGTGGGTAGTTACAACAACATGTTTTACTGTCACATTAAAGTTACCTAGTCCTATGGTTTGTGTGTTTCTGTAGTTTTCTGAGATACATATACTAGGTTGATTGCTAGTATCTTCTTTCTTTCGTTTGAATTAACTTCTATCTTAAATGGCTAACTTTTGAAATATTTGAAGTGCAACCATGAACAATTTATTTTGGAAAGCATGCCAAAACTCTGACACCATAGGCTTCTGTGCGAACAGGTTCTATTAAATTGCCTGCGTATTCCCTTCTATGTGGCGACAAATGTTTAATAAATGCACCAGTATCTAAATCAGATATGTAGAATCAAAGTTAGATAATTGGTTTGGCTTAGACAATTTTATATTGTCATCGAACTATGCAACATTAAGGTCTCTAGTTCATCCACTGAAGAAGGTTGTTCAACTAGTGCACCCAGCAATGAACATGAAACTACTAGTCCAACAACCGACTGCAGAGATCAAAGCAGGGCTAGTCGGCCCGATTACACCAGTCCTGTCGGTATGCTTTGATAAGTGGGTGCAGTGCAGTGAGACCAGTGTGTGTAACACAGTAGTGAACAGTGTGTGCATCACAGTGTGACCAATATTTACATCGCAGTGTCACCAGTGTGTGCATCACTTTGTGTGACCATTGTGTGCAATACAGTGTGACCAGTGTGTACAGCACGGTGTGACCAGTGTGTGCAGCACAGTGTGACCAGTGTGTGCAACACAGTGTGACCAGTGAGTGCATTGCAGTGTGAGCAGTATGTGCATCACAGTGTGAGCAGTACGTGCATCACAGTGTGACCAGTGTGTGCATTACAGTGTGACCAGTGAGTGCATTGCAGTGTGACCACTGTGTGCAGCACAGTGTAGTGTGACCAGTGTGTGTGGCACAGTGTGACCAGTGTGCATTACAGTGTGACCAAGTTGTGCATCACAGTGTGACCAGTGTGTACATCACAGTGTGACCAGTGAGTGCATTGCAGTGTGACCACTGTGTGCAGCACAGTGTAGTGTGACCAGTGTGTGTGGCACAGTGTGACCAGTGTGCATTACAGTGTGACCAAGTTGTGCATCACAGTGTGACCAGTGTGTACATGACAGTATGGCCAGTGAATGCATTATAGTGTGACCACTGTGTGCAATACAGTGTAACCAGTGTGTGTGTCACAGTATGACCAGTGTGTGTCACAGGGTGACAAGTGCATGCATTACAGTGTTACCAGTGTGTGCATCACAGTGTGACCAGTGCGTGTCAGAGTGTGACCAGTGTGTGTATTACAGTGTAACCAGTGTGTGTGGCACAGTGTGACCAATGTGTGTATTACAGCATGACCAGTTTGTGCATCACAGTGTGACCAGTGTGTACATTACAGTATGGCCAGTGAATGCATTACAGTGTAACCAGTGTGTGTGTCACAGTGTGACCAGTGAGTGCATTACAGTGTGACCAGTGTGGGTATCACAGTGTGTGCAGCATAGTGTAACCAGTCTGTGTATCACAGTATGACCAGTGTCTGCAGCACAGTGTAACCAGTGTGTGTATCAGTGTGACCAATGTTTGTATCACAGTCTAACTAGTGTGTGGATCACCGTGTGACCAGCAGCAGCCGACATTTTGTCAGAGCAGCAGCCGACATTTTGTCGGAGCAGCAGCCGATATTTTGTCGGAGCACCAGCCGATATTTTGTCGGAGCAGCAGCCAACATTTAGTCGGAGCACCACCCAACATTTTATGTGAGCTGCAACCGACATTTTATGGGAGGAGCAGCCGACATTTAGTCGGAGCAACAGCCGACATTTAGTTGGAGCAGCAGCCGACATTTTGTTGCAGCAGCAGCCGACAATTGGAGAGGGCGCCTTTCCTCGGGCCTGCACTTGTGTCTGGACAGAAATAGACAAGTTGTTCCGGGGCATCATTCTGTGCGACTCCTTCCGGTGTCTTGCGGGATGTTCGCCCCGTGGATGGTGTTCTAATGAGTAGGCGGGAAACCAGTGACGGTGCTTGGTTCTGCTCGGCGCCGCAGGGGGGCGCCTGGGCGGGCCGGGTCGATGGCTCAGCGGGAGGGAGACGCTGGTGCCGGGTGTTGCAGTTTCCGCGGTACGTCAGTTTGCGAGGTACACATACATTCAAATGCATTGTCAATGGCCGTGAGCAAATCTTCATACAGAAAAAGTCAAATATCCGTCAAATTACACCACCTAGAAACAAACTGCAGGGTACACATACAGAAAATATATTCAACAAACAGATTACATTAAATTTATAAGGTTAGGGTTCTAGATTTCTATTAATTTTGAATAAAACTAATGTTTTGCACTGCATGTACAGTCAAACTCAAGGCATTGTCAATGGTCGTGAGCAATCTTCACACAGAAAATACAGATGAAGGGAAATATCTCTAAAACCACACCACCTAGAAACAAATCGCTTGGTACACATATAGAAAACATCTTTACCAAAAACATTATATTAAATTTATAAGGTTAGTGACGATGCTGTTCGATTTTGACGCATGCGCAGAAGAGACGTGTACCTCGCAAACTGGCATACCGCGGAAACTGCAACACCGGCCTCGGCTCATTAGGTTATTCAGAGCAGCGCCGGGGACCAGTGGAAAGCGCACAGGGGCCGCGCGCCAGGCTTGTATAGTTGATGAATCGATCAGTGGAACAATCGACGTGTGTTTTGAGACTATGTCCGCGGTTGGATTGGCTTGCTTGCACCCGGTGTGTGTGTGGGGGGGGGGGGGGGAGGAGGGGTGTATGGGGGGGGTGAAGGTGAGGGGGGATGGAGTGGATGGGGTTGGAGTTGAGGGGTGGTGATGTGGGTGTGGGGGGGGGGGTGATGCATGAGGCAGCATCAGGCTGTTTGGTTGCCTGTTGGCGCTTTGCGTCCTGGCAACATATAAGGTCATATCAGGACGGGGAGCATCAGACAGTGTGATGCACTCACCTCCTCAGGTGAAACCCTGCAGGTACTATATGTGTGTGTGGGTAGGTGGATAGTAGCAGGGAGCCTAGCTAGCCTATCGGTTAGGATGCCCTCTCCAGAGTGGCAGAAGTGTGGGTTCGAGTCCCACTGTGGTCATGATGTTCCCTTTCTTTTGTAATACCCGTCCTCATGCATTAAAACATCAGCATAGCCACTCCCAGTACCCGGCATGGTTAGCATCGTAATGCAAGCCCACACCTCACACACCCAATACAGCCACACCTACACTCACACCCACACCCACACCTCACATACCCCACACTCAATACACCCACAACCTACACCCACATCCACACCTCACATACCCCACACCCAATACACCCACACCTACACCCACATCCACACCTCACATACCCCACATCCAATACACCAACACCCACACCTCACACACACCACACCCAATACACCCACACCCAATACACCCATACCCACACCTACACCCACACCTCACATACGCCACATCCAATACTCCCACACCTACACCCACACCTCACATACCCCACACCCAATACACCCACACCTACACCCACACCCACACCTCACATACCCCACATACAATACACCAACACCTACACCCACACCCACACCCACACCCACACCTCACATACCCCACACCCAATACTCCTACACAACACCTCACACACCCCACACCCAATACGCCCACACCCACACCTCACATATCCCACACCCAATACACCTGAGTTGTTGCCCGTATGTAAAACTCCAACAAACACAAACAGACACAGGTGACCCACTTTGCCTCGGTTGGACGCTGGAAGAGGTGTGGGTCAATGTTCAAAGGTCAAGTTCTTCGCCCACGTGGTGTAGGGTTGGGCGGGGTCACTGACCTGCCTTCCGGTCTGCTTACCTGCCAGGCCCCAGCTCCAGGCGGTCGTACTGACTGCTTATTGTGTAGTGTGAGTCAGCCTGGAACATGACGTCAGTGGCTGGTACACAAGGTGCCTGTATTCACACAAAGTACTTGTATGCACACACTGTGATTCTATTCACACAAGGTGTTCGTATTCAAACAAGGTGCTTGTATTCACTTACAATGCTTGCATTCAAACACGGTGGTTGTATTCATACAAGGTGCTTGTATTCACTTACAATGCTTGCATTCAAACACGGTGGTTGTATTCATACAAGGTGATTGTATTCACATAAGGTGCTTGCATTCACATTCAGTGTTTGTCTTCACACGCGGTCATTGTATGCATACAAGCTGCTTGTATTCACACAAGGTGTTTGTATTAACACGAGGTGCTTGTATTCACACACGGTATTTGTAGTCATACAAGGTGCTTGTATTCACACACAGTGCTTTATGCCAACAAGGTTCTTGTATTTCCCATGATTTGTTTGTATTCCCACAGGTTGCTTGTATTCCCACAGGTTGCTTGTATTCCCACACCTTGCTTGTATTCCCACACCTTGCTTGTATTCCCACAGGATGCTTGTATCCCCACACCTTGCTTGCATTCCCACAGGTTGCTTGTATTCCTATGAGTTGTTTGTGTAGCCTGTATGTGTGTGTGTGGGGGGGGGGGGGCACTCTTACAACCCACAACATTGGAAAGTCGCCAAGGCACGGCGTTGGCAGAAAGAGTGTGCCTTTCACATGCCTGAACTGTCAACATTGTGTGCCACAAGGAGGCACTGTGCCCCTTATATAGGTGTGTCTGACATGCCACCAGTGTGTGCCACCAGGGGGTATTGTGCCTGTTAAAAAGGTGTTTGAACTACACCATTGTGTGCCACCAGAGGCATTGTGCTTGTTATATAGGTGTGCCTGAACTGCCACCATTGTGTGCCACCAGGGGGCATTGTGGATGTTATTTAGGTTTGTTTGTTTGTTTGTTTGTTGTTGTTTTACGTCCTAGCAACATCTAAGGTCATATCAGGACGGGTATCGACTTGTGACAGTGCGCACTCATGGCGACTTTATAGTGCTGTCTCACTGGAAAACCAGGCCGCCAGCACCATGACCTGGTATCCCACTCAGTCACATTATCCTGACACTGAGCACACCAGTCCTTGCCCTGTCCTAATAATGCCGAGCGCCTGGCTAGGAAGTGAAAAGCACCAATTTTCAAGTCGTTGGTTTGACTCGACCATGGTTCGAACCCACGACCCCACGATCTACCAGCACGGGAGACGGACGCTCCAGCTCATTCGGCCATCCCGTCTGGTCTCTTGTTATATAGGTGTACCTGAACTACACCATTGTATGCCACCAGGGGGAACTGTGCCTGTTATATAGGTGTGCCTGAACTACACCATTGTGTACCACAAGGGGACACTGTGCATGTTATATAGATGTGCCTGAAATGTACCATTGTGTGCCACTAGGGGGCACTGCATGTTATATAGGTGTGTCTGAACTGCACCAGTGTATGCCACCAGGGGGCATTCTGCCTGTTAATGTTATATAGTTATGCCTGAACTACACCATTGTGTGCCACAAGGGGACACTATGCCTGGTAATGTTATATAGGTGTGCCCGAAATGTACCATTGTGTGCCACTAGGGGTCACTGTGCATGTTATATAGGTGTGCCTGAACTACATCTTCTGTTACTACTGAAACGCGGCGCGGTGTCGAATTGGTAGAGCGCAGGCCTCGGGTGCGGAAGGTCGGGAGTTCTGTTCCAATGATTTATATAATTGATACTTGGCGCTTCCTAGCTTGGTGCTCGGCAAGGACTGGTTCACCCAGTATCCGGATAATGTCACTTACTAGTATATTGGGTCATGGTGCCGGTGCCTGATTTCCTCATGGGGCAGCACTACAAAGTCACCATGAGTGCGCACTGTCACAAGTCGATACCCATCCTGATATGATCTTAGATGTTGCCATCATGTAAAGCTCCAACAACCCACCAGCTGCTACTAAATGCCGCCTGCTCTGACTCAAATCGTACCAGACGACATTTAGCGCGCACTGTGATTTTAACCTATCACAGATCTAGTTTTGTCAGTGAAAAGAAAACCTCAACCAGTCCTTGATTGCCGACAGAAGACATTTGGCGCGCGCAGACGACATCGACGTACCGCTCCCGTGCGCTGGCGGTCGGCGGTGTACCTGTAAGGAGGCGCGTTCACGGCTCAATAGGAAAGCGCTTAAGCTTCGGCGCAGATTGATACGCGTCGCTAATGTCATGCGCAGTCGGAGCACGCCCACGTGGCCAGGCACCTCCCCCTTCCCCCTCTGAGTAATGACCCGGTCCACCTGGCCCTATTCACCATTCGCCGATCAGACCCCCGCGGGGTTATGAGCGCTCAGGGCCTTGTGTCACGCCGGGACTCGCTGGATGGATCGCGCGGGGGAGTGGGTATATGTGGGTGGGTGTGTGTGTGTGGGGGGGGGGGGATGTGGGGGTGTAGGGGGTGTATGTGGGGTGTATGGGTGTGTATGGGTGTGTAGGGGATGTACGTGGGTGGTGGGGGGGGGGGGGTCTAGTTGAGTGTAGGGGGAGGTGGGGGGATCCTAAAATATGTGCTAATATATAAGTTATTAATAATTACGTATATATACAACATGTCACCACCTCCCCCACTGACACCACCCCCGCCCACCCTCCCTCCCTCCCACCCTCCCACCCTCCATCAGACATTACTGCTGCACGTGTCGCAGCCTCGTTTCTGTTATAAATAACCGCACACACAGCCACACACAGAGCCACACACACACAGGTATACACACAGCCACACACACAGCCACACACACAGCCACACACACAGGTACACACACAGACACACACAGCCACACACACAGCCACACACAGTCACACACACAGCCACACACAGCCACACACAGCCACACACACAGCCACACACAGCCACACACAACTACACACACAGCTACACACACAGCCACAGACACAGACACACACAGCCACACACACACAGCCACACACACAGCCACACACACAGCCACACTCACAGCCACACACACAGCTACACACACAGCGTCACACGCAGCCTCACACACAGCTACACACAGTTCACACACAGCCACACACACAGCTACACACACACCCACACACACAACCACACACACAGTCACACACAGCCACACACAGCTACACACAGCCACATACACAGTCACACGCAGCCACACACAGCTACACACATATGCACACACAACAACCCACACAGCCACGCATACAGCAACACAGAGCCACACACAGAGCCACACACACAACTACACACACAGCTACACACAACCACCCACACAGCCACACACACATCCACGCACACAGTCATGCACACATTCACACACAGCCACACACAGCCACACACACAACCACACACACAGCTACACACAACCACACAAACAGCCACACACACATCCACGCACACAGTCAGACACAGCCACACACACAGCCACACACACAACCACACACACAGCTACACACAACCACCCACACAGCCACACACACATCCACACACACAGTCATGCACACATTCACACACAGCCACACACACAACCACACACACAGCTACACACAACCACACACACAGCCACACACACAGCCACACACACATCCACGCACACAGTCACGCACACAGTCAGACACAGCCACACACACAGCCACACACACAGCCACACACACAGCCACACACACAGCCACACACAGCCACACACACACACACACAGCCACACACAACCACACACACAGTCACACACAGCCACACACACAGCCACACACAACCACACACACATCCACACACACAGCCACAGACACAGCCACACACAGCCACACACACAACCACACACTCAGCCAAACACGCATCCACACACACAGTCACACACAGCCACACACACATCCCCACATACAGCCACACACACAGCCACACACATAGCTACGCAAACAGCCACACACACCTACAACCACACACACCCACGTAAACTTACACACACACACAAGCAAACACGCATAACCATACGCAGTCACACACCTACATCCACACACAAACGCACAAACCCAGCTATACACACTTACACACCCACAACCACCACTACTCACACACACCCACACTCACACTCACACACACACACAAACATACACCCCAAGTCTGACTCATCTGGGGAGCTGCTATCGATCAGCGCACCGTGTGACCCACGCAGAACTGTCAGCGTCGTCTCCCCAGCACTGCTGCACCGCGCGGGGAGCTGCGTTCCGCTGGTGCCAGTCGTGCCGACTCAAATCGGGGCTAGTCGCCGACTGCTGCGATTGTCGGCCATTTGACGATGGTGCAATAACCGATAGTTCCCCCATCCCCACTGCGTAGTTAGCCGATGCGACATAGGTGGCGCCACCTTGTGTACGTAGCGTGTGGGAGGCCTCAGTTGGCGCCATCACACGCCGGTAGGGGGCACAGCGTGTTACCTGTTCCAGCAGACGGGAGTCCTAAAATAGCAATAAATTGTGCAAAGGCTATTCATAGAATCATCGGTATGTGACTGAGATTGCTTGTCCTGTGGCCATATGTATATACAGAGGGAACTATTTGATTCTAGATACGCATTTTTGTTGGTATATTAGTTGTTTTAGCGGGGGGAAATTTCAGTCGCAGGCGATTGGTCTTCCTCATTCCACTGCTCCTTGCCCTATCCTAATAATGCTGAGCGCCTGGCTAGGAAGCAACAAGTATCAATTTTTAAGTCATTGGTTTGAATCGACCAGGATTCGAAACCATGACCCCACAATCTACCACACGGGAGACGGACGCTCTAACTCATTTGGCCATCCCGTCTGGCAGGACCGGATGGCCAAATTCAATTGGCAATTGGCAATGTGTTGTTGGTAGGTTGGTTGTTGGAGTTTAAGGTCCTGGCAACACCTGAGGTCGTATCAGGAGGGGTACCGACTTGTGACAGTGCGCACTCATGGCGACTTTATGGTTCGAACCATGGTCGAGTCAAATTAATGACTTAAAAATGTATACTTGCCGATTCCTAGCCAGGGGCTTGGCAGGCCACTGGCACAATGACCTGATATCCCACTCAGCCACATTATCCTGACACTTGAGCTATCCAGTCCTTGCCCTATCCTAATAATGCCAAGCCCCTGGCTAGGAAGCGACAAGTATCAATTTTTAAGTCATTGATTTGACTCGACCATGGTTCGAACCCATGGGTTCGAATCTTAAGATCTATCAAAATGGGGGAGATGTGTCAACTTCAATTTAATGCAAAATTGGTTGCTCGGCTGGAATTGTCACCCCCTGGAGAAGTTAAACAGTGACGTTATTACATGTTTGTGGTTAAATAAAACTCAACTCAACTCAGTCAGGTTGTATCGAGAACGAGGCTAGCGTTCCCTCACATGCTTGCTCACAACACAATGACACTTTGCAGTATTTATGAATTCAGGTATAAATATATGAATGTTGGTAGTTGGTGCAAGATAGTGCAATGGTAACGGCCACTGCCTATGGATCTTACTTAGACTGACTCTCTTCACTAAAGCTAAGATTCCTTATACGCGAGATGCGGCATGCGAATGCGAATGTGGCAAAAAATCTAAAAGAATGTAAATGAATAGTGGTGCTTCCATACGTCCGAATGCGAATACGAACACGAATGCGAATGCGGCAAATGGATCGACCCATGGACCGATCGGTGTGAATGCGAATGCGAATACTGCTGCGTTTGCCATAGAAAACAATACTAACTTTGATCTTCCTTCACAAATTTGGAGGAAAAACCCCAAACAATGTTATGGGTATCTTTTTTGGTGTGTTTGTTTGTTTAACGATCCCCCAGCACAAAAAGTAAACATTGGCTATTGGGAGTTGGCATATATCTATGCCGCATAGACCACATTCGCATTCGCATGCCGCATGCCATATACCGCGTAGACGGAATCTTAGCTTAATGCCTAGGTCACAAATGATGCAGTCACTGTACAATGCTGCGGTCTGCAGTGTGTCTTACAGTTTATGCAAATGTCACAGGGCCTGCCCCATGGTGGCACCACCAGGCGGAAAACCTACCACATCACATTTCATGTGAAGTGGGCGAGACTACTCGACCGATTATTTGCGGGCTCACCTTTCGCGTGGGCACGCATTTTGCTCTTATTTGCATGGGCTCACAACTGCCACATTTGCGAGGCCGGGTTCCCTGCTGTAAAGCGTTGCTTGGATACGTCGATTGTGACTATCCTAGCAACGATAGGAGGTCGGGCGTTCGGACCCAGACCCATCGGACGTGTTTTTGCACGCTCCGATGTTTTAGCCGATATTTAGGATTTTATTGTCGAAATTCCAAACTTATTTAACTTAATTATATGGGAGGGGATTTGGCTTATAACATACATTCCACTGTTGAACGATATTTAACTCATAACATAAGTTATATTGCTAAATTCATTCTGTTAGTAAGAGGTAGGAATAAAACAGTGAGCTCCTAAGAAGTGACATGAACGTTCCTTGCATTCTTTACTGTCCTCCAGACTTATATTATTAACCACTATGGTCAACTTCAGATTGCTATTTGGATTGCTCTATAATCTTATTTAATTAAGGGCCTTCTGCCCATGGCCTGTCAGGAGTCAAACTCTCCACCTCGGACATTGCTAGTCAAGGGTCAGGCTGTCAGGATGACAGACAACCGGCGGCAGGAGGCACAAGTCATTCACATGGAAACAATTATTTATATTAACACGTAGGCTCGCCTTAAGCGGGGGTGGAATAGCCGGACGGTTAAACATGCCCATGGTGGCACCACCAGGCGGAGAAACTACTGCATCACATTGCCTGCCCCATGGTGGCACCACCAGGTGGAGAAACTACCGCATCACATTGCCTGCCACATGGTTGGAGCATGTGTGTGGGGG
The DNA here is from genome assembly GCA_030323885.1 of Branchipolynoe longqiensis. NCBI lineage: Eukaryota > Metazoa > Annelida > Polychaeta > Phyllodocida > Polynoidae > Branchipolynoe > Branchipolynoe longqiensis. The sequence continues at coordinate 4,432,995 of CM059190.1, forward strand.
TCATGTTGGTGGGGGGGACTGTTCGTGCGGTGAATGTTGTGTGCGTGCAGAGGGTGTGAGTGTGTGGGGGTGGGGGTGGGGGTGGAGGGTTGTAAGGTTGTTGATGTGTATGTGAGTGTGGTGGGTATGTGGGTGTGTGGACGAGTGGGTGTGTGGGTGTGGATGAGTGGGTGAGCCTCTGTATACAGGGAGTGGGGGGCTTACTAGTGTACTGAAAATAACCACATTAAATATGCAACACGTACTGTTTCAAGTGTTTGCATAGCTACTGCACTAGTTGCCATGGCAACCTGCGCTCCACGCAGATACAAGCATCAACTGCATGTACATATTGACCATGCAATGCGAGGCATACACTACAAGACGGTGACAATCAATGCTCAGAGCAGACTACAAGTGAGTGTCAAGAGATACATACTGATGCGCTATGCTGAGCATCCATTACAAGTCAGTGTTGTCAGGTACATACTGATGCGCTATGCTGAGCATCCATTACAAGTCAGTGTTGTCAGGTACATACTGACGTGCTATGCTGAGCATCCATTACAAGTCAGTGTTGTCAGGTACATACTGATGCGCTATGCTGAGCATCCATTACAAGTCAGTGTTGTCAGGTACATACTGACATGCTATGCTGAGCGTCCATTACAAGTCAGTGTTGTCAGGTACATACTGATGCGCTATGTTTAGCATCCATTACAAGTCAGTGTTGTCAGGTACCTACTGATGTGCTATGCTAAGCATCCATTACAAGTCAGTGTTGTCAGGTACCTACTGACATGCTATGCTAAGCATCCATTACAAGTCACTGTTGTCAGGTACATACTGACATGCTATGCTAAGCATCCATTACAAGTCAGTGTTGTCAGGTACCTACTGATGTGCTATGCTAAGCATCCATTACAAGTCAGTGTTGTCAGGTACATACTGACGTGCTATGCTAAGCATCCATTACAAGTCAGTGTTGTCAGGTACCTACTGACGTGCTATGCTAAGAATCCATTACAAGTCAGTGTTGTCAGGTACATACTGACACGATATGCTAAGCATCCATTACAAGTTAGTGTTGTCAGGTACATACTGACGTGCTATGCTGAGCATCCATTACAAGTCAGTGTTGTCAGGTACATACTGACTTGATATGCTAAGCATCCATTATAAGTCAGTGTTGTCAGGTACATATGTAATGGATGCGTTATTGAACTGATTTGGGGTTTGCCGTCCTGGGCCTAGGGTAAATTCCCCTGACGCTTTCCGTGAGGCCGTTGGCCTATGTCAGGAAATGTCTGCTTATTATTAGTTGAAATATGTTATTTTATGTATTTATTAGCAATATAGGTCAAGAAATGCATCGGTGTGTCAGATATGAAATTAGATTAAGGCGCAGCCCTCCTTCCCAACAGACCAGACGAGATGGCCAAATGAGTTGAGTGTCCGTCTCCTGTTTTAGTAGATCGCTGTATTCCAAATCTGGTCGAGTCAAACCAATGAATTAAAAATTGATACGTGTCCCTTCCTAGCGTGGCACTTGACATTATTAGGAGAGGGCAAGGACTGGTTCGCTCAGTGTCAGGATAATGTGACTGAGTGGGATATCAGGGTCATGGTGCTGGCGGCCTGCTTTCCAAGTAGGGCAGCACTATAAATTCGCCAAGAGTGCACACTGTTATAGATCGGTACCAGTCCTCATATTACCTTAGACGTTGCCAGGAGATAGAACTCCAACAACCAACCAAATCCTTCCCAACATGAATTGTCGTTTAGTGTTAAACAGCCTTCGAATCAATACTTCCTTCTCGGGAGAAGAGAGTCATCAATAATGAATGGACACCCCAAAAACAAAAATGTTATTCCTTACAAATAACACAAAGCACTTGACCCGGCTTTATTTTACGGGACATGCGACGCGCAGAGACCGTCGTAGTGAAATCGGCTTGTACGAGGGTAGCTGAAATCGTAATGGCGTTGTTCTATGTAGAAGCTTACGTTTGTAATGAACACAACAGTGCTTGGATCGGAGACTTTCCCAGTGCGTTGCCAAGAACCGTACACACATACTGTCTCACATCCATATTCATCGAGTCACACATTCACACACATTCACACAGTCACACATTCACACATAAACAGAATCATGCACAGTCGGTTTCAGATACAAACACACATTCACACACAAACACACAGGTACACGGTCAGACATAAACACAGTCACACACTGTGGGTTTCACGTACATATATATACATTCATACACACACAAAAACACACAGTCACACATTCACATGCAAACACACAGTCACACAAACACGTAGTCACACATTCACACGCAAACACACAAACACACAGTCACATATTCACACGCAAACACACAGTCACACATTCACACATAAAGAAAACAGGCACACATTCACACACAAGCTCATAGACACACAGTCACACAGTCTCATGCAAACATACGGTCACGCATTCACACAAACACGCACTCACATATTCACATGCAACTGCACATTCACACCTTCACACACATACACACTGTCACACACACACATAGTCACACATTTACACGCAAACACACAAACACAATCACACATTCTCATGCAAACACACAGTCACGCATTCACACAAACACGCAGTCACACATTCACATGCAAATGCACACATTCACACCTTCACACACAGACACGCACACACACATTCACACATAAACACAGTGACACAAACAGTCAGTCACACACTCACACATAAACACAGTGACAGTCACAATCGGTCTCACATCCATAAACGCACACCGTCACACATTCGTGCACAAACACACAGAGTCATTCATACACGCACAAACACACATTCAGTCACAACCACAGTCACACAGTCACACATCCACACACAGTCAGTCACACACTCACATACAAACACAATCTGCACCATCCAATCCCCACCAGGCATGTATCGGTGGTGCCTTGGATTCCCGTCTTAATTGAAAACTGGTTGGTTGTTGGAGTGTTACGCCCTGGCAACATCTAAGGTCATATCATGACAAGTACCGACTTGTGACAATGTGCATCCATGGCGACTGTATAATGCTTCCCCACTGGGAGACCAGGCTGCCAGCACTGTGAACAGATATCCTACTCAGTCACATTATCCTGACACTGAGCTGACCAGTCCTTGCCCTATCCTAATAATGCCGAGACCCCAAGCTAGGAAGCGACAAGTATCAATTTTATAACTTACTTAAGTCATTGCTTTGACTCGGCAAGAGTTCGAACCCGTGGATTCGAATCCCACGTTCAACGAAAACGGGAGAGGGGCGCTCAACTCATTCGGCCATCTCGTCCGGTTAATTGAAAACTAGTGAGAGTTGCTACTCGCCCTCTTCCGGTTAGAAGCGGAAGTCAGGGTGAGTTGTTGCGTGCGTCGGGTCTTCATGGCCTCGCGCTCAGAGAGTGCCATGTTTAAATAATGCTGACAGTCGGCGCAGCTTCGTGCAATATTACCGCCTGCCGGGACCTACTTCCGACCGTCCAGCACCGCGCCCGGACCGCTCGGCGCGTCTCGGCAGCGATCGGCTGTTTCCGGAGAACCACCCGAACGCCCGCATTCGACTGGGTACTTAGCGGACGTCCTTCTGTGACGTCACGTGCTTTGTTCACGTTCTAGGTGACAGTCTCTTTGTATTGCGCATGACTAGCCCTCCCAGCACCGGAAATGACGTCACCCATTGATGAGCCTATATATGTACGGTATATAATTTATATATATATATGATGTATAACGAATTAATCGAGTATAAAGATACATAAGGGAATTATTATCATTATTGTTATACTCCGTAAGACCCAACACTGTACCGGTGGCGCCACCTGCGGCCCCTCGCCTCCACCGGATGTAGGCCAGTGTATATATCATACACATATAAATACATATTTTCAATCACTGACATTTGGTCTTCCCCATCCCACTGGCCCTTGCCCTATACTAGAAATGCCCATCACCAGAGGGGTATAGATTTTTGAGTCGTTGGTTTTAACTCGGCAAGGGCTAGAATCTCACGACCTGCCGCACTGGAAACAGACCCTTAATTCATTCGGCCATCCCGTCTGAGCTTTGTCCATCATGTCTGGTCCACAACTGGTTCATCAACGGCTGTGATATGTGCTGTCCTGTCAGTGAGAAAGTTCATATAAAACAACCTTTGCCGCTTATCGGAAAGAATAGCTTATGTGGCGGGAGGAGGTTTCCTCCAAAGAAATATGTCAGAATGACCATGTGTTTGACGTCCAATAGCTGATGATAAAAATCAATGTGCTCTAGAGGCGTCGTTAAATAAAAAAAGCTTTACTTTTTGGTTCGCTTGATTCATCAAACATTGACTGTTTCACAGCCCTTCAAGTCAAGAGGTCAATCTATTGAAATTGAAACCTTCCACTCTGACGTACTGAACACGTGCACCTTGCCACACTATAAAGATGCCACCCCTACCAGGCAATCTGACAAGCATACCCATTTTTGGGTAGTTTTTATTCTTCAGAATAACTCATTTGTCAGTGCCAAGGCACTTGTCTTCCAAGTTCCAGCCATGAACACTGTTACCCATTTACGCAAATCATTTTATTGATGATAAACTAAGAAATAAGAATGTCATGAAGGATGAAGGAAGGTACAACACATTGGTACTTGTTGATTGATGGCGGCGCTGAAGGATGTCAGTCACATGACGGGTTGCTTAGTGTAAGTACATATTAACGGTTAGTTTTATCGGTTAGATTCTGCTGTTCTGTTATATGGGGTAAATGTGAAAATATGCATATATAATTAAGTTGGGAAGCTGTAGAGGATTTTAGCGTTAGTTATTTGGTAGGCAGCGGGCACACGCGGGAGGCAGCAGAAGGAGAGCGAGGGTCGCTATGCTGATGGAGTTGGTAGAGCGGGTTGGGGAGCGGGGAACATTACTGATGCATTATGTTTAAACCCCTGTCACAACTCGCCCGATCGAGCAACGGACAGAATTGTCTAGTCCAGTGGTCTTCGGGTGTGATAAGTATCAAAATGTATTAAAGTGTGTCAACATGTTGCCATATCGAGTCAAAGGCAGCTGGATGAACGGACATGAAACGGACATGAAATGGACATGAACGGATAGCCAACGGATGAAACAAACTCAAACCAGACAAGAACTGTAGATGTCAATCCGGCGGCATCCATTCCAAGTTTTGTGCATGTTCAAAACTGTTAACGGATCGGGCCGGATATCAGTGGATATGCAACGGATATGCAATGGACACAAACCAGACTTTGCCGGATATCAACAGACTTTTTCAGTTTCTTTCCGTTTCCTCAATCGGGCGAGGTGTGAGAGGGGCTTTACACTGTACCGGTTTAGAATGTGGGAAGCGGGTTGCCAGCGTCAAAACGAGTTGTGTTGCCATGGAAACCGCGCACACATTTGAGGGCCTGTCTGTAAGTGTCGGTTTGTAATGATACCAGACGGTATGGCCGACTGAGCTAGAGCATCCGTCTCCCGTGTTGGTAGATCGTGGGGTCGTGGGTTCGAATCCTGGTGGAGTCAAACCAATGACTTAAAAATTGATACTTGTCGCTTCCTAGCAAGACGCTTGGTATTACTAGGATAGCGCAAGGAGCAGTGGAATGAGGAAGACCAGTCGTCTGCGACTGAAATTTCCCCTGCTTAAACAACTAATGGACCAAAAAATCAATATAGTTAATAATAATGAAGCACTCCTTCTATTACACACCATTCCAGGTTATAGTTATATATATACTTATACTTGTGCGTATGCATATATACAGTAAAACCTCCCTAACCGACCACCTCCACAGAGCGACCACTCCCCTATATCGAGCGCTTTATTTGGGTCCCAACAATACCATTGCACCCATATTCTAACTCCATAAACCGACCACCTCCCTAAATCGACCACTTAAAGTCGGTCCCAAGGTGGGTCGATTTAGAGAGGTTTTACCCCACTTATAAGTATAATTGTACTTATACTTGTACTTGCACTTATACTTATACTTATATTCTTCTGTTTATATATTTAGGCATAATAATCTGTTAACAGATTCAGCCTGTCTATATATGACCTGTCATAACTATTGTCAATTATGTATTAATAATTATTATGTTAGAAATGTGGAAAGGCGTGCATTTAATCCACCAGGAAAATCAGCCTTAAATATGTGTCCTTCTCTTACAGTGGCCCATTCTGATGTTTTTTACTTTCTGTCATTTTTCTGAGATAAATATATTAAATTAATTACTATGATCTACCTTACTTCAATTGAAAGTAACTTTTATTTTATCTGGGTAACTTTTGAGATGGAAGTGGAAACATGTCAAATTAGTTTTGGCGAGCAAGCCAACATGTTGACACGATAGGCTTCTGCAGTGACAGCTTCTATTAAACTGCCTCAGTATTCCCTTCTATGTGGCAACACGTGTTTAATAAGTGCATCAGTATCTAAGTTAGATACGCAGAATCAAATCTAGATAAAGTCACACATTTCTTACTTCCTGTGGCAACCTATTCAATAAAGTCAGGCCTGCCCCAAAAATGTCACAGTCACTGAATGACTGGAGTCACGACTGAGGGCCATCCATCAAATCATGGTGTTCAGCTGCACCTTGTTCACACCCACTGAGCATATGCCAACCGCAAAGTGATAGTTGACCAAGACAATTTAAATGAATCATGCAACCATTATCTGCATAATCCAAAATCCACTACTACCTGTAACAGCTCGTGATACCCATCGTATTAATGTCTCCTCACAGGTATGATTAGCAAATCAGTGATATCTTGCAAAGTCAACTGACTATCTACCAGATTACATGTACAGAATAAGATCCTCATAATATTTATAAATGCTTGATTTCACCCTGTTATTGTCTATATTGTTCATACCATCTCATCATCTCATCCATAAATAGAGAACCATATCTGCTAAGGCCGGAAGTACAAGTGCCTCAGTGCTGAAAAAAGATGTTATTTAACTGGAATAAAAAAAAATTAACAAAAAAAACTAAACTAATGATGTATTTTTGTGCTTTCAGAATGGACTGGATGCAGGGTTCTGATGACGCCACACAGCAACACAGTGTCTTCCCTTCGTGTACCTATGACTTCACAGCCGAGCTAAGTAGAGATATCTAACTGGTTGACCTAATGACCTGATGACCTATTTAGCTCGCAGCTGTTCAGATATTCATTAATATCGCTTGTATTCTGTACTGTGTATCTACACGACATGGCGTGTGAGTGGACGGATGACATCATGGTTGATTAAATTATGAATGACGTACTGGGTGGCTGAACGACGCAACGTGTGGGTGAGTGACGTCATGCGTGGGTGACGCATGGTGTGAGTGACGTTATGTGTGAGTGACGTCATCCGTGGGTGACGCATGTTGTGAGTGACATCACGTGTGGGTGATGCATGGTGTGAGTGACGTCATGTGTGAGTGACGTCATGTGTGGGTGATGCATGGTGTCAGTGTGTGCAGTGGTGTGAGTGATGTCACGTGTGGGTGATGCATGGTGTGAGTGCGTGCTGTGGTGTGAGTGACGTCATGTGTGAGTGACGTCATGTGTGGGTGATGCATGGTGTCAGTGTGTGCAGTGGTGTCAGTGACGTCACATGTGGGTGATACATGGTGTGAGCGTGTGCAGTGGTGTGAGTGACGTCACGTGTGGGTGATACATGGTGTGAGTGTGCGCAGTGGTGTGAGTGACGTCACGTCTGGGTGACGCACGGTGTGAGTGCACCTCGTCTCTGAGTCCCGACGTCCCTCCCGGCGTTCCGGCGAACCCTGAGGTAAGCGTTTCACTAGCTGTGTGAACGACGGTCGCAGTGCAATGTGGGTAGGTGCAGGCCTGGCCCACACTCCACGACAATCTGTCTCGAACGCCGATAATCAAACAAGTGGGTCTGATCCACATACACCACTAATCCACTGCCCCCATTATTCTCACCTACCCCCTCCCACCCTCCTCCCACCCTCTCTTCCCACCCACACTCCCACCTTCCCACTCTTCCACCCATCCACCCTCCCACCCATCCACCCTCACACCCACCCTCGTATCCTCGCACCCTCACACCCACCCTCACACCCACCCTCACACCCATCCACCTTCCCATCCACCCACCCTCGCACCCACCCACCCATCCACATTCCCACCCTCATATCCACCCTCACACCCTCCCACCAACCTCCACCCACTCTCCCACCCACCCACTCTCACAACCACACCCCTACTCGCACCCTCCCCTCACCCACCACCCACTGTCCCACCCTGCCTGGATGGCGACTCCTCCGAGCTTGCAGCAGTTAGAGCAGCTCCCCCCCCCACCCACCCCCACAAATTCCTGCCAACATCGACTCCGCGAGCCAATCAAGATGGCTGCAGGATTCCTGTTAGATGCAGTTCAAGACCAAAATGTTGTGGAGTGTGCGGCGGCCTTGAAATCATGACATCGTTTTCTTTGTTAAAGTCTGTTCTTGTAGATGGTGGACTAAATTGAGACTATCACCATTGTGAACTACATATAATGTCAAAGCATTTAGATATGCCTGTATTTGTTTATAAACAAGACCAAATATTCGGACAAGATAACCTTGCACTGACCTTGTGATGACCTCACAGTGGCTCTGTGCTGACCATGTATTGACCATGGGTTAACCTTACATTGACCTTGTGATGGCATTGTGTTGACCTTGTGGTGACCTTATGTTACCTTGATTGCTGCCAAATTTGTATCGCGAATTGAATTGCTGAATGAAGGGCCTGGATCATTATTGACTTTGTGCTCACCTTGTGTTGACATTGCTGTGACCTTGAAATGACCTTAACCCTGACCACGCCTTTCGAGTACATGGTGCTGCTCACTATCATTGCCAACTGTATCGTGCTGGCATTGGAGGAGCATCTGCCTCAAGGGGACAAAACACCGCTCGCCTTACAGCTTGTAAGTAACCTCTCATGGAAACCGTAAATATAAACATACGAGATGGTCAACTCCCATGAAAATCGGTAACACAGACTCTGGTGGAGCCTCTCGTGGTCAGTGTTGAACAACTAAAAACATTGGTCATATCCCGATACGACGAGATGTTCTATCTGACAGCCTGTGGGCTTGACCATTACTTCCAAACATTGAGAATTAAACCAAAAAACACAAAACAAATCGAGAACATTAAACCCGAAAATGAACTCGGCTACAACATTTATAATACAGATCAAATACAGTGTAAATACATGCTGATTAAAAACATCCTACTTATGAGTTGGAAAGCATAACTGTTTTCGCCACCGTCTTGGGTCTTTTGTTTTCTTCAGAATATTTTGGTCTATATATATCTTTCGAGCATATAATATAACTGGGTCTGTGGTACGGTCAGGAATCTGTTATTTTTAAAACAGAAAACCATTTTCCAGTGCCATAGCCATAGCTATAGTTTACCGTGACATTTTTATTTCACATTTACAGTTTAAATATAGCGGTTAAATAGACAAAAGCCTTTGTAAATAAATATGCTGGTCAATTTCGAATATATTTCTTTATCAGCTTTCAGTTCTCTTATGTTCTGATGCCGATCAGCGGTTGTCTTCCCAGCATTCAACATTGCCAACCAGTCAGTGAAATGCCTTGTTCAACAACCGCCACTTGGTGCGTGACAGTCACAAGTGTTACACGGTCAGGGATAGGAGTTGGACTTCTCTATATACACGTTGTCTGCCTCTTCTCTTGCATGTCTCAGTACAGATGTGGGAATGTTATCTTATCTGCGTCAAGTCCAGCCACCTCACTAGCCGATAAACCTGATACAGTACAATCCCGTTAAACCAAGCTCGGTTAACCCAAACGATCGGTTAATCCAAATTTTGTTCACTGACCCGGCAAAATATTACCAACCAAAAAAAATTATCATATAAAAAAAAAGTTGGTTAAACCAAAGTTGGTTAATACAAATTATCGGTTAATCCAAACAAAATTGTCGGGGCCCAGGCCACTTCCGGTACATTTAAACCAAAATTTCATGTGGTTATAAGGTCATCTGAGACTTTTTTATATGATAAACAGATAAATGGTAGTATTTTGCCAGGCCACCCAAAAAAGTTTGGATTATCCGATTGTTTGATTTAACCGAGCTTGGTATAACGGGGTTATACTGTATATACATTAAAAAAACAAAAATCAACGTCTCCACATACATCATAATGCACACACGTTGTTGCCAAAGCCAAGTTGAAGCCAAAGCTCGGTTAACCCAATGATCGGTTAATCGAAACTAATTTCTTGTGTCGCTTCAAGTTTGGTTTAATGGGGTTATACTGTATCATACTCACCGCAGCCCGATACCATCGAGTCCTACTGCCAGCTATTCGCTAAAATAGCTTTAAATATTTCATTACTGGTCAAAGTTGATCAAATAAAATGCTCAGAAGCAAAAGTGGCGCAAAGCTGCATAGTCCGATGGTTTTGATTTTCTGCTATTTTCTAAGATGAATATATTAGGTTGCTCGTTATAATCTACCTTACTTTAGTTTGAAGTAACTTTTATCTTAAATGGCCAACTTTGAAGAGATTTGAAGTGAAACCAAGCAAAATTTAATTTTGGCAAGCTTGCCAAAACTCTGATACCATAGCCTAGGCTTCATTCGGCAGTAACAGGTCGATTTAAATCATCTCAGTATTCCCTTCTGTGTGGCAACAAATCTTTAATAAGTGCACCGGTATCTAAGTTAGATACAGTACAACCCCATTAAACCAAGCTCGGTTAAACCAAACGATCGGTTAATCAAAACTTTTTTCGGCGGCCTGGCAAAATACTACCATTTATCATATAAAAAAGTTGGTTAAACCAAAGTTGGTTAATACAAACTATCGGTTAATCCAAGCAAAATTGTCGGGCCCTAGGGCACTTCCGGTATGGTTGAACCAAACTGTCATGTGGTTATAAGGTCATCTGAGACTTTTTTATATGATTTTTTTATAGTATTTTTCCGGGCTGCCGAAAAAAGTTTGGATTAACCGATTGTTTGGTTTAACTCAGCCAGGTTTAACTCGGTTATACTGTATATACATAAAAAAACAATAATCAAAGTGTCCACATACATTGTATATTACATTCATAATGCACCCACGTTTTTGCCAAAGCCAAGTCAAAGTTGAAGCCAAAGCTCGGTTAAACCAATGATCGGTTAATCCAAACAGATTTCTAGGGTCCCTTCAAGTTTGGTTTAACGGGGTTATACTGTATGTAGAATCAAATCTGGATCATTGTTTTGGTTTTTTAAATGTTGATGTTTTCATCGAACTATGCAGCTTTAACTCATTCTTTCATTACCCCGGATTGAAGAGTTCCTCAGACCTCTGGTGTGTACACCCACTTTTGGGTTTATATTATTCGATACTCACTCAAGCAGCACTAAGGCATAAAACCCAAATCGACTAATAACTGCTTGCTATTGGGTGATATCCCATGTAGAATGCCCCGCCAACAAAATGTTAACAACCCCCAATCCTTCCGATCATTCTCAATGATACACTCATGGTTGCCAAGCAACGCTAACCACGCCCACTTCTCTATTTTGCAGGAAGAAACTGAAGTCTACTTCCTAGGAATATTCTGTGTCGAAGCTTCATTAAAAATCGTTGCTTTAGGATTTGTACTGCACAAAGGGGCCTATCTACGAAACGTGTGGAATATTATGGATTTCGTGGTTGTGGTAACCGGGTAAGTTTAAACTTGCACCCACCCTCCTCACCCACTGACATCACTTAGCTCCATATGTATGACCTTTGATGTTGCTAGCACGTAAAACTACAATAAACATGACTTAGCAGCCTTGACTTCGCTAAAAGTAAAAGACAACGCACTAAACAGTGTCCTGAAAGGGCGCTGGTGTCCTATAAGCGGTCTGCAATTTAAGTAGTCCCCAAAAAGCAGTCTCCAATGAGCAGTCTCCAGTAAACAGTATCGAACCAACCCCATCTCTGAACTGTGCCCATCCCCAATAAGCCCTATCCCCAATAATCCCCATCACCAATAAGCCTCATCCCAATAATCCCTATACCCAATAAGCCCTTTCCCCAATAAGCCCTTTCCCCAATAAGCCCCATCCCAATAAGCCCCATCCCAATAAGCCATATCCCCAATAAGCCCCATCTCAAGAAGCCCCATCCCAAGAAGCCTTATCCCCAATAAGCCCCAACAATAAGCCCCACCCCAATAAGCTTCATCCCAATAAGCACCAACCCAATAAGCCCCATCCCAATAACCCTCAACCCAATAAGCCCCATCCCCAATAAACCCCATCCCAATAAACCCCAAACGAATAAGCACCATCCGGATAAGCCCCATCCCCAATAACATTTCTCAATGGGCCCCATCTTCAACCAGCGCCCTTTCACTTTTCCCTGACACTGCAGTTTTAGATTCACAACTAACGTCTCCCCATGAATGTAGGTGACCGCGTGTGACCGCCAACCTTCGTGACCTATTTGTCTGGTCTCATATCGGTGCTGTACTGCACCGTTAAATCTAACTTCATCTAACACCAATATCCCTGTGGCAGCTGTCGGTGCTGCAAACAGTTAACTGACTAACCGGCTGTACAATGATCTGACTGCTCTGTGCCGACTGTGTTGATGATTCTTTTCTCAGCCTGTTGTGACCACCTTCCCCCGCAGGTCCTCTTGTCTAAGTGTGCTGACATGGGGTACTCATTCCCATGTCCTCCTGTGTCAGTTTGCTGACATGGGGTACTCATACCCTTGTACTCCTGTGTCAGTGTGTTGACATGGGGTACTCATGTACATGTCCTCCTGTGTCAGTGTCCTGACATGTGCTGACATGGAGTACTCATGGCCATGTCCTCCTGTGTCAGTGTGGTGACATGGGGTACTCATGTTCATGTCCTCCTGTGTCAGTGTGGTGACATGGGTGCTCATGTCCATGTCCTCCTGTGTCAGTGTGCTGACATGGGGTACTCATGTTTATGTCCTCCTGGGTCAGTGTCCTGACATGGGGTACTCATGTCCATGTCCTCCTGTGTCACTGTGTTGATATGTGCTGACATGGGGTACTCATGTTCATGTCCTCCTGTGTCAGTGTGCTGATATGGGGTGCTTATGGCCATGTCCTCCTATGTCTGTGTTCTGACATAGGGTACGCATGGCCATGTCCTTCTGTGTCAGTGTGCTGACATGAGGTGCTCATCTCCATGTCCTCCTGTCTAAGTGTGCTGACATGGGGTGCTTATGTCGATGTCTTCCTGTGTCAGTGTCCCGTCTCCCGTCTCCCGTCTCCCGTCTCCCGTTCCCGGTCCCCCGTTCGCCGTCCCACGTCTCCCATCCCCCGTCTCCCGTCTCCCGTCCCCCGTCTCCGGTCCCCCGTCCCCCGCACCCGGTTCCCCGTTCCCGGTCTTCCGTCTCCCTACTCCCGTCTCCCGTCCCCAGTCTCCCGTCCCCAGTCCCCCGTCTCCCATCTCCGTCCCCTTTCCCCGTCCCGCGCCCCCGTCTCCCGTCCCCCATCTCCCGACTCCCGTCCCCAGTCTCCCGTCTCCCGGCCCCCGTCCCCTTTACCCGTTCCCCGTCTCCCGTCCCCCATCTCCCGACTCCCGTCCCCAGTCCCCCATCTCCCGTCTCCCGTCCCCCGTCTCCCGACTCCCGTCCCCAGTCCCCAGTCCCCCATCTCCCGTCTCCCGTCCCCAGTCTCCCGTCTCCCGTCTCCTGTCTCCCACTTCCCTCACTGCTCGACCTGCCTCACGACTCGGTCACGTGACGCCATCCATCTTTCACACCGCCCCGCCTCACACCGCCCCGCCTCAAACCGCCCCGCCTCACACCGCCCCGCCTCACACCGCCCCGCCTCACACCGCCCCGCCTCAAACCGCCCCGCCTCACACCGCCCCGCCTCACACCGCCCCGCCTCAAACCGCCCGCCTCCGACTGCTCCAACTCAGACTGGCCCGAGTGACTGGTGAGTGACTGGTGAGTGACTGGTGAGTGACTGGTGAGTGACTGGTGAGTGACTGGTGAGTGACTGGTGCATGGGGGATGAATGACTGGTGAGTGATGAATATCTGGTGAGTGATGATGGATGAGTGAGGGGTGAGGTAGTGATGAGTGAGTCATGAATGAGTGATACATGAGTGGTGAGTGAGTGGCGAGTGAGTGATGAGTAAGTGGTGATTGAGCGGTGAGTGATGCATGAGTAATGTGTGAGTGATGAATGAGTGATACATGAGTGGTGAGTGAGTGGTGAGTGAGTGGTGAGTGAGTGGTGAGTGATGAGTGAGTGATGCATAAGTAATGTGTGAGTGATGAATGACTTGTGAGATTGGTTTGTGGTGAGTGAGGGGTGACTGAGGGGTGAGTGATTGGTACATGATGGGGTGTGTGAGTGGTGAGTGAATGACTGAATGACGTGTGAATGGTGAGTGAGCGGTGAGTGAATGATGAGTGAGTAATGGATGAGTAATGAGTGAGTGATGTGTAGACAGGCCCTACACTGCCTTACGCAGATCCTTTTGTTCTGAACTCGGGGATGAGTGTGCAAAGGTCAATCCGAGCCCGCCCTTACCAACAAACCATCGACCAAGTCCCCAAAACATGGTCCTCCCTACTAACTAAAGCGAAATCACCACCAAACTGAAATGAACGGACCCTGCTTCTACTAAGTGCTTACTGCTAGAGCACGCCGGAACTCAGTAAAGAAGTGCCTGACCTTCAGTGATATTCACAGAAGTGATCGGCGAAGCCTCAATGCAGTGGCCCCGGCGGTGCCTCGTGCGGCGTCCAGTAGAGGCGTCTCCCAGAAGCAGGTCAACATAAAATAAATTTAATCTTTTTTCTTTCTTTTTTTTTTAATGCAAAGATCTTGCAAAATTAGAAAGGCCGATTTGGTGATTGGTTACTCGAGTTGTGGGTACTGAACGACATTAAGACCGACTCATGGACATCACTCTCACAGCAGAGAGCTAAATGGAGAGCGGCAGTCAAGTAATGAAAGCAGTCTTTGTCGCATCGCGATCGACAGCATGATGATGATGATGATGGGTACTGAATGGGCGGCTTACCCTGGGCGGTCATTGGTTCGGTAGATTTGGCCTTCTTTGGCGGTTTTCTTTATTCAAAATCTGTGTTCCGCTTCTGTCCCTCCCCTTCACCCCACCCCCCTCCTCCTGACCTCCTCACCCCCTCGCCCCCACCTCCTGACCCCCTCCCCCTCTCCTCCCCCGTGACCACAAGTAACCTGATGTATCCATGTGTAACCATCTCTAGCCACATGTAGCCACGTGGAACCTCATATAACCACGTGTAACCACGTGTAGCCACAAGTAGCCACGTGGAACCATGTGTAACCACGTGTAACCATGTGTAACCACATCTAGCCACATGTAACCACGTGGAACCTCGTATAACCACGTGTAGCCACAAGTAGCCACGTGTAACCACGTGGAACCATGTGTAACACGTGGAGCCAGGTGGAACCACATGTAGCGATGTGTAACTACGCGTAGCCACATGTAACCACATGTGATCACACGTATCCACGTATAGCCACTTGTAACCTCAAGTAACCTCATGTAGCCATGTGTAACTATGCGTAACCACACGTAACTCCGTGTCACATGTAACCATGTGTGACCACAGGTAACATCATGTAGCCACATGTAACCAGGTGTAACCACGTGTAGCCACGTGGAACCACGTGTAGCGACGTGTAACCATGAGGTCCAACTGACCTCATGTAACATCATGTAGCCACGTGTAACCAGGTGTAACCACGTGTAGCCACGTGTAACCATGTGTAACCACGTGTATCCACGCGTAGCCACGAGTCACCACGTGTCACCACGTGTAACCACATGTGACCTCATGTAGCCACGTGTAACCTCGCGCAACCATGCGTAGCTATGTGGAACCACGTGTAATGACGTGTAGCTATGTGTAACCATGTGTAACGACGTGTAACGACGTGTGACCACGTGTAACCACGTGTGACCTCATGTAGCCACGTGTAACCTTGTGTAACCATGCGTAGCTATGTGTAACCACGTGTAGCTATGTGTAACTACGTGTAAGCACTCTCCTCTCCCCGTGCCTCTCCTACTCGTTACTTGGATGTTCAACTGTGGCCTTTCATTGGCAGCTTCAACCGCGTCACACATGAATGACGCCACGTCACTCACGTCACGACATTTTGACTTCAGCAATTACCATGTCATGCCATCATGACGTCATGCAATACATGCTTTGTGCCTCCTGTTTTTGATCCAACACGTGGTCGTCTGCTACGTCGTACCCTCCACAGATGCTAGTTTCACATTTTGTACCTTCACCTTTTGTACCTTCACATTGTGTACCTTCATAATGTGTAACTTCACATGGCGTACCTTCACATTGTGTACGTACACATGGTGTACCTTCACATGGTGTACCTTCACATTACGTACCTACACATGGTGTACCTTCACATTATGTACATCACATTGTGTATGGTCACATGGTGTACGATCACAGTGTGCACCTTCACATTGTGTACCTTCACATTGTGTACTATCACGTTGTGTACCGTCACATTGTGTACCTTCACATCGTGTGCCTACGCATTGTGTACCTTCACATTTGTACATTCACATTGTGTACCGTCATATTGTGTACCATCACATTGTGTACCATCACATTGTGTACCATCACATTGTGTACTGTCATAATGTGTAAGTTCACATTGTGTACCTTCACATCGTGTACCTATGCATTGTGTACCTTCACATGTGTACATTCACAGTGTGTACCGTCATATTGTGTACTGTCATAATGTGTAAGTTCACATTGTGTATCTTCACATCGTGTACCATAACAGTGTGTACCTTCACATTGTGTACCTTCACATTGTGTACCTTCACATTATGTACCGTCCCATTGTGTAGCTTCACATTGTGTACCGTCACATTGTGTACCTTCATAATGTGTAAGGTCACATTGTGTACCTTCACATTGTGTACCTCCACATTATGTACCTACGCATTTTGTACCAGCATATTTTGTACCTTCACATTGTGTAACTTCACATTGTGTACCTTCATATTTTGCCACTACATGCTTTGTACCTTCACATTTTGTACCTTCAGATTTTATACCTTCAAATTTTGCCTCCAAATGCTTTGTACCATCACATTGTGTACCTTCACAATGTGTCCTTCACATTGTGTACCTTCACATTTTGTCCCCTTGTGCTTTGTGCCTTCACATGTTGTACCCGCATACTTCGTACCTCACATTTTGTACCACATATTTTGTACCTCACACATTATACCCATCATATTTTGTACCTCACCCTATGTACCCTCACACTATGTACCCTCACACTATGTGCCCTCACACCTTGACGGCCGCCTGAGTACTCGACTCGAGATATGTTCCCGCGGCCTCAGGAGCACTCATCGCGTGCCAGGTGATATATACCCCCACTTCCGGTTCCGGCCGACGAGGGAGCAGCGGCCTGGTTTCCGGTCCGCTGGTTCCAGTCGACCGGCCGGCCGGGCAGCGGGCGCCGACTGCCAACGGAGCAATGCACGGCTCTAACCAGACAGTAGTGGTCGAAAGCAGGCCAACCGACGCGATCCCTCCAACCAGGCCGCGCGTGCGCAGAGCGCGCCACTGGACACTTCCGCTTTTTAGGCCGAATAGAAAATAGGGACAAAAAGCAAAAAGAAAAGTGCCCAATTGAGTGCTGACTGACTGACTTCCGGTTGTGTCCGACAGGGCAGTCGGTGCCGACCCGTCTGGTTAAAGCCCGGCATGCCTACGCCTGGCAGGCCCGTGTCTAGTGTCGTGTGGGGTGTCACGTGGGGTGTCACGTGGGGTGTAGCTGCGCCTGAGTGCGCTGTGTGTGTGCTGTGCGTGTGTATATAAATACCATGTCTATCTCTTCCCTCCTGTTTCCCCGGTAGCGGCGCCGGCCGCCGCCAGGTGGCGACAACGTCGGGTCGCAGTCACTAATCCAGACGCCGCTTGGTGTCGCCACTTTGTTCCCGCAGGTTACTTGCACTATTTATAGAAGACTTTGACCAGCCGGCCTTAAGAGCAATAAGGGTCTTGCGACCCCTAAAATTGGTTACGGGTTTTGAAAGTAAGTTCGCTCAGACCTTAGTCACTAAGTGAGCCCCGTGCTGTGTATGTATACTCTATATTCCTGATTTTTTTTTCATTTCCTTTAAATATATGAAGAAAAAAATCTGATAATTCTTTTTTAAAGCTACACCACACACACACACACACAAATAAGCAAACAACACATTCTTTTGTAGTACTATCGATGTTCTCCTCAAACACACCTACTTACAAGAGTGATCCAAACTCGATGCAGTGACCAGTAGGGGTCCATTGCCATTGTTGTGAACAAGAAGCTTGATTTGGTTTTGAAGCTGGAGTTCTCACACCTCACACAAGAGTCCACACCCTTCAGCTACTTCCTGTCCGTTTGCGCATGCCCTGTTCTGAAGCAGAATCATTTCCGCCCTCTGCCCTACCTTCTTGGGAACCAAGCAAAACCTCACCAAATATAACCACCCGCCCCGAGCAACCATGCGGCAAGCACGTCAACTCACCTTCCGCCCCTCCGACACACACATCCAACATCCAACACACTCCACCCCAACCAGGCACTGATTTAACAAACCCTTGAAGAGAAATGTTATTCTTTAAAAAAAAAAGTAATCCCATCAATTTCAAAATTCCAACAATTTATGTATATAAAAAAGATTTTAAATAATTCCACTAATTTCAAAATTGCATTTTTCAATATATATATATATAAGAAGATTAAAGATAATTCCAACTTTTTAAAAATGTCAACAATATCATGGAAACGATTTATGATAATTCCAACAATTTCAAAATTCTAACAATTTATATATATATATAAAAAGATTAAAGATAATTCCAACAATTTCAAAATTCTAACAATTTATATATATAAAAAAGATAATTCCGTCTATTTCAAAATTCCAACAATATATATATATATATATATACAAGATTTAAATAATTGCACCAGTTTCAAAATTCCAACAATTTATATATATATATATATATATATATATATATATATATATATATATATAAAGGTTAAAGATAAGTCCATCAATTTCAAAATTCCAACAATCTATACATATAAAAAAAAGATTAAAAATAATTACAACAGTTTCAAAATTCCCATAATTTATATATATAAAAAAGATTAAAAATAATTACAACAGTTTCAAAATTCCCATAATTTATATATAAAAAAAAGATTAAAAATAATTACAACAGTTTCAAATTCCCATAATTTATATATATAAAAAAGATTAAAAATAATTACAACAGTTTCAAAATTCCCATAATTTATATATAAAAAAAAGATTAAAAATAATTACAACAGTTTCAAAATTCCCATAATTTATATATATAAAAAAGATTAAAAATAATTACAACAGTTTCAAAATTCCCATAATTTATATATATAAAAAAGATTAAAAATAATTACAACAGTTTCAAAATTCCCATAATTTATATATATAAAAAATATTAAAATAATTTCAACAATTTAAAAATTCCCACAATTTATATATAAAACAAACAAAATCAAACATAATTCCAGCAAGATAAATTACAGCAACAATCCTCTAGCATGTTTAAAACACAAACACAAATTGACAAGATTTTGGCGAATCATTAATAAATAAGATCATCAACCAATCAATCAATCAATCAATAAACAACATTATCAACACCAAAACAACAACGACAACAAAATCAAAGCCACATCTTGATTTACCGCCCTCTTCCCGCTTTACATGAACACATCGGTCTGGTTCTCGGCTTTGGTATATATATATATATGTATATATATATGTATATATATGTATATATACATATATATATGTATATGTATATATATATATGTATATATGCATACATGAGTGCATATATATGTATAGATATGCACATATGTATGTATATATGTGCATATGTGTGTATATATGTATATTTGTATATATGTACATATATATACATATATTTATACATATATGCACATATATATATATACATAAATATGCACACATATACACATATATGTGCATATATACATACATATATATATATAAATATATGCACATATATACATATACATGCACATATGTATATATATATATATACATACAAATATATATATACCGCCGGTCACGTCTCGCTGTCCGCTATGGCTGTCTCTGCCTGCGCCCGGCACACACACACCCTCCCCCCTCCCTTCCCCTCCCGCGCCGCGCAGTGGGTAGGCTGCGTCCGGTGTCAACTTCCGGTGCGACTACCCACGCTGCTGCGCGCGCCGGCGGGCAGTGGGCGGCGGGTGGCGGGCGGTGGGCGTGCCGTGCGCACGCGCATGCGCAATCAGGTGCGACTGCGCGGACCCACGGTCGCGTGTTCGCGCCATGTCTGGCGCATGCGCGCGCACTATGCTGCTTGTACGTAGCGGTCCACGCTGCAGGGGTCAGTAGAGGTCATGGGCGCCCGGTACCATCTGAGAAGTTATAGAAGCCTGTTTGGTTAGTACACCCCGCCCCCCACCCCCCCTCCCCTCCTCATCCTCCTCCAGTTAGTCCGAGATAGGGTCGCACAAAGCCAATACACCCCGAGGAGACTTTGAACTTATCTTATTGTCATCACCAAATATCAGACAAATCAGAAATCGGAAGTCACGACGCCGCGTCCGCTGCGCACGCGCATGCGCGGAGGCGTCTGCGCGTGCGCGACGGTCGCAGCACAAGGAGATACACTTAGCAAGCACACAGTGGTCGATTTGGGACGAGGACTGGCATTTATTTATCAACAACCTGTATCTCGGGCGGCCGTTAGCGAGTCCAGAATGCACCGGGCTGGACGGGTTGGACCGCGGTTGTAGCAAGTGTTAGGTTCGTGCCAGGCTCGTGCCAGGTTCATGCCAGGTTTGTGCCAGGTTCGTTCTAGGTTTGTGCCAGATTTGTGTCAGGTTCGTTCCAGGTTCTTGCCAGGTTCATACCAGGTTTGTGCCAGGTTTGTACCAGGTTTGTGCCAGGTTCGTTCCAGGTTCATGCCAGGTTCATGCCATGTTTGTGCCAGGTTCATGCCAGGTTCGTGCCAGGTTCATGCCAGGTTCGTTCCAGGTTTGTGCCAGGTTCATGCCAGGTTTGTGCCAGGTTCATTCCAGGTTTGTGCCAGGTTTGTGCCAGGTTTGTGCCAGGTTCATGCCAGGTTTGTGCCAGGTTCATGCCACGTCCACACTGTCTTCACGCCAGGTTTGCATTGGGTTCACGCTAACTGCCTCTCAACCTTCATCTACAGTAACAGTTAGCAAGAAAAGTTCAATTCAACTGAACAAAATTGACATCAGGTAAATAAATAGCCACTTATCAAACTAGCACTCAAATTAGACTAATTTTACGGACTAGTGTATGGCATCATTTAAAGAATCGAATTTTTAATTTTTTATATATAGATATTTTTTTAATTAAATCATGAAATTAACTTCCGGCCTTTTTGTTAGAGCTGAAATTGATTGGGTTTGTTTTGTGAGGTTTTGGAGGAAAGTTGTGACCGGACGCCGAGTGTTGGCCGCTAGGGCCGCACGGTGGCGCTCCACCTGTAGGACGGGTACCCGTCTCTTGACCGTCCCTCCCCAGCCTCCCTCGGCGACAGCCCCCCTCTCGCGTAGAACCGCGTCTACCCGGCATGCCTCCCCAACTCGAAACACCGTCAGCAGAAGCAGTAGAACTTATACGTGATGTATAAGACTTATGACGAGTATAAATACACGAAAGGGAATATGATCACCCATATGTTGTGTAGTACTTCATGGGTGACCCCTTTTTCAAAGTTGGGACATGTGGTGCAACCACCTCCAACCCGACCAGTGCGCAAATACTGTCACTCGCGGACTGGAATTTATATATATATATATAATTATATAGCTTACTTCGTCACCTCCTCAAGTGTAGGCATTAACTAGCTATTACCCTTATTAAACCGCTTTAAGTTGCAAATTCAAATTTCTGTTCACCTGATTAAATTAAATTTATTTCAATAAATTCTATTTATTTCAAAGAGAAAGAAATAGATAACCAAAATGAAATTTTGCTTCCATATTTTATCATTTTAGTTCGGGTTGTTGCTTCTTTTTTTGTTATCTTCATTGAAAGCAATATTATACCGTCATTTTTATACTGTACTCAAATTCTGTTGTTGTTTATAATTTGGAGGTGGCGATAATTTAGCGTTGTGTTCTTTGAATGGTTAGTCTGTCGCTGTTTTGTTTTTCCTGGTGGACACGCGAGTTGGTGTCGCCCCTGGTGAGGGACTGGGGAGGGACGGAGAGCTGTAGCCGTAGTTAACTAGGTCAACCCTGGGGTGTCAGGAACACCCAACCCCTACCCCGAGCTACCGAGTCCAACTGACACAACCCTTGTGTGGTTCCGGTACACCCATCCACCAATACTGGCTGTCACAGTGCCAAGAAACTGGGAACTGTCTCAGTCCGAACAAAGACACTTCTACTAAAAGCGTAGTCTGGTTACCACTAAATGTCATTCGACACAGACAGTCTGGCGCCACTAGACCTATCGGCTTGTCTTGGTGGATGAGTTTATTCCCTATCGCATTGTCTGCAGTGACCGTGGCACTGTCACTGGGCGTGGCACTGTCACTGGGCATGGCACTGTCACTAACCGTGGCATTGTCACTAGCCGTGACACGGTCACTGGCCGTGACACAGTCACTGGCCGTGACACTGTCACTAACCGTGGCACTTTGAATGACCGTGACATTGTCACTAACCGTGGCACTGTCACTAACGGTGGCATTGTCACTGGGCGTGGCACTGTGAATGCCGTGACACTGTCACTCACCGTGACAGTGCGATATTCTACAAGACTACATACAACTGCTAGCTGTAGACTAGACATCTAGGTTGATTGTTGTCGTTGTTGTTGTTGCTGTTGTTGTCACTGTTCGTGTTGCCTAGTTACCACTCTGATGGTGTTTCCTAGCTAGTCGTTTCATGTCGTCCTCTGTATGCGTCGTCGTACACAGAGGTGCATGCTGTAGTTGGGAGCGGCGGCCGCTAGGGGGCGGGAGGGGTCGGCAAGACGCGCCCCCCCTCCTAGCGGCGCAGTCCCGAACTAGAGTAGCAACGCGGACCCGCCTGGTCCCTTGTAGAAGCTCAGCGCAGAACGCGGTGGTGCCCTCCGGTGCCTGGTGGTGCCTGGTGGTGCCCGGTGGCGCCTCGTGGTGTCTGGTGGTGCCCTCTGGTGCCCGGTGGTGCCTCGTGGTGCCCGGTCGTGCCCGGTCGTGCCCGGTGGTGCCCGGTCGTGCCTCGTGGTGTCCGGTCGTGCCTCTTGGTGCCCGGTGGTGCCCGGTAGTGCCCGGTGGTGCGTGTAACAGCCACGCCGACAACCATCCAGCGACCATTCTAAGCGGCACACTATACTTCCGGTCACACTCTCCTCTATTATCGCCCAGGAGGCGGCCTCTAAATTCCTGCTGCCGTCCGGTTTGGCGGAAGGTGCCTCACCACCACCACCACCACCACCACCAACACCACCACCAGTACCCGGCCAGGGGCGTCTTGGGGCATGCGCACCGTGCCGGCTAGTGCACCGTGCGACTGCACCAGCTCATACAGGTGCTGGACGATCAGCACCTTGTCCCGACAGCTAAACTAAGCATCAAGCTCAGTAATACCCCAGTCACACTACAGCTTGCGACCACTTTGTGATCACCTTAGACCAAAGAACCCACACTCACCAGTGACTCCCAGACATCGGCAACCATTGTTTTGGTAGCAAGGACGTCCCTGGTGAGTGTAGGTTCTTTGGTCTAAGGTGGTCGCAAGCTGTAGTGTGACTGTGGCTTAACTAAATATCTAAATAAATACCTAAAGTACACCGACACCAGGTTAAATTAGCCTAGTTCACCTTCCTGTGGAGACAGTGGGGTAGAGATGACTTCCCCCACCCCCACCCCCACCCCCACCCCCACCGTCACCACCACCCCTCGTTAGCAGGTCCATAGTATGTAGTATTCAGCGCACATGTACGGTCCCACAGCCAGCCACGTAGGCCCAGAGTAGGCGAGTGTATATTATATATATAGCAAAGTAGGCCTTAACCCTAAATAAGAGTAAATAGGACAGTAGGTGCAGCTCAGTTAATCTGTGGTTCCCTACAGGGGTACACTGGATAGGACCCTAGGCTCTAATGTGGGATCAAGTAAAGAAAAAAAAAACTGCACTAGTCAAGTCCGCCGTACGATGCACGACAATGCACAGTGGACATGGTTGATCGGGGATCGCGAGTAGTGATCTCCCATCCTCCCCTGTACATCCGTGGTTGAAACTTGTCGGTGCACCGCCTGGTGGACAGTTTACCTACCATACATGAACGCAGGGTTCAGCGGGCATTGTCGTGTAGTGTGCGGCGGCCTTTACACGGCACCGTAAGCAGGTAGTGAAGTCTCCTGCATGATGATGCGCACTCAGCTCCAGAAGGAGCACTTCCGGTTGGGCGTTCCATGCCAGGCGCACAATCAAACGCACCGTAGTCAGCCCCAGCCGGGCCCTTAACGAACCAATCAATCAGCGCGGCGCTATGCCTGGCGGACACTCGGCGACATCGGGCGGTGTGGACGATCCGGGCTTCAGGATGCGTCACGTGACACAACGCTTGGTCATCCGGGACTTTCCCGTGACCGATCACCCGACACCCAGTCCCCGATGTCGACTGGTGTCCGCCGGGCGTTAGGGACGCCCAGCCGACCAGGACAGTCCCAGGTTCCGCCGACTGACAGCGGATTGACCAATGAGATATAAGAAGAGATGATCACCGGGCTCAGTAGTTCGATCCAGCCGTAAAAGAAAACCCACCCCAGAACATAACAGCCAGATAAACATACTAAATAGTTTGGTGGGTTAATTCTGGAGGGTGTTTTTTTCGTGTGTAAAAAAAAAAACCTCAGCAAAACACGTCGGTTTACATACAATTTACACACAGGTTTATCAAGCTATGCTCCCAGGTTCAGGCTCAATGACTCAGCAGAATTTAACCGAACCAAGTCTGACGCGAACGGGCGACTTGGCGCGCCGGTGTTGCCTGAGGTAGGTACCAAGCAGGTGACACACTGACATCGTCCGACACTGCCAGCAACCAGCGGCGGGCCACACTGCAAGTAGACCGGAAGTGCAAGTAGACCGGAAGTGCAGTCCGGTCCTCACTCCCCTGGTCACCTGGTCACCCTACCTTCCGCTCAGCCTTCATCAATCTGCTTTTCTTGCATTCAAAGTTACCCGCCGCTCAGCCACCACCCAGTGTCCAGCTAGGTGTGGGTCTATTCCCGCGTCACTTTGTTTACCCCACCACCAACCACCCGCTCACCCACCACCCAGCATCCTGTTAGGTGTGGGTCTATTCCCCCGTCACTTTGTTTACCCCACCACCAACCACCCGCTCACCCACCACCCGGTGTCCTGTTAGGTGTGGGTCTATTCCCGTGTCACTTTGTTTACCCCACCACCAACCAGCCGCTCACCCACCACCCAGCGTCCTGTTAGGTGTGGGTCTATTCCCACGTCACTTTCTTAACCCCACCACCCCTCATCCTGTTAGGTGTGGGTCTATTCCCGCGTCACTTTGTTTACCCCACCACCAACCACCCGCTCACCCACCACCCAGCATCCTGTTAGGTGTGGGTCTATTCCCCCGTCACTTTGTTTACCCCACCACCAACCACCCGCTCACCCACCACCCAGCGTCCTGTTAGGTGTGGGTCTATTCCCACGTCACTTTCTTAACCCCACCACCCCTCATCCTGTTAGGTGTGGGTCTATTCCCGCGTCACTTTGTTTACCTCACCACCAACCACCCGCTCAGCCACCACCCGGCGTCCTGTTAACCCCACCACCCAGCATCCTGTTAGGTGTGGGTCTATTCCCGCATCACTTTCTTAACCCCAACACCCTGCATCCTGTTAGGTGTGGGTCTATTCCTTCGTCACTTTCTTTACCCCACCACCCACCACCCGCCACCTCTTGTCCAGGTAGGTGTGGGTCTCCTGATGCCTTTATTTGCCTCTGTCACATATACCGCTTGTTTTACTTCTCATCTTGTTTATAGGTGTTCGGACTGGGTCAAGTAGACACACACACGGGTTGTTGCCAGTGGAGAGGCAGAGAAGGGGAGAGAGTGCAACAGATACTGCCATCACTTATGTCACTCAAAGCACCTGTGAAAGCAAGGTATAGCGCTAGTAAAAGTAAGGTATAGCAACTGCAAAGGCAAGGAGTAGCAACTGCAAAAGCAAGCCATAGCAAGTGGATAAGCTAGGTATAGCATCTGAGAAAGCAAGGCATAGCAAATGCCAAAGCACAGAGTAGTAACTATGAAAGTAAGAGCATAGCAACTGGATAAGCTAGTTATAGAAACTGGGAAAGCAAGGCATATCAACTGTGAAAGCAAGACATAGCAACAGTGAAAGCAACGAATAACAACGGCAAAAGCAAGGAATAGCAAATAAAAGAAAGGAATAGCAACTGTGAAAGCAAGGTATAGTATAGCAATTATGAAAGCAATGCATAGCAAAAAAAGGAAAGGAATAGCAACTGTGAAAGCAAGGTATAGTATAGCAACTGTGAAAGCAAGGTATAACAAATAAAAGACAGGAATAGGAACTGTGAAATCAAGGCATAGCAAATGTGAAAGCAAGGTATAGCAACTGTAAAAGCAAGGAATAGCGATTGTGAAAGCAAGGCATAGCAACTGTGAAAGCAAGGAAGAGCAACTTTGAAACTAAGGCATAGCAACTGGGAAAGCAAGGTATAGAAACTGTGAAAGCAATGTATGGCAACTGGGAAAGCAATGTATAGAAACTGAGAAAGCAATGTATAGAAACTGAGAAAGCAATGTATAGCAACTGGGAAATCAAGGTATAGCAACTGGGAAAGTAAGGCATAGCAACTGGGACATCAAGGTATAGCAACTGGGAAAGTAAGGCATAGCAACTGGGAAAGCAGTGTATAGCAACTGGGAAATCAAGGTATAGCAACTGTGAAATCAAAGTATATCAACTGTGAAATCAACGCATAGCAATAGTGAAAGCAAGGCATAGCAACTGTGAAAGCAAGATATAGCAACAATGAAAGCAAGGTATAGCAACGATAAAAGAAGGTACAGCAACTTTAAAAGCAAGGCATAGCAACAGTGAAAGCAAGGCATAGCAACAGTGAAAGTAAGGTATAGCAAGTGTAAAATCAAGTTATAGCACCGCGTGGCAACAGACCAGTGTTGTGAAACTGAGGCAGGGTGCATTGACAGGTGGGAGAGTACCCGTATGGCACCTGACCAGTGTAGTAAGACTCAGACGGTGGCAGTAGGACTTAGGGTAAGCACTCTCCTGTCTGACCAGTTTGGCGGGAACGCTCCATGTGTCGTCTGCTTCGGACCAGTCGTCTCCATGGTTACAGCCACTCATCCTTATCTTG
The DNA here is from genome assembly GCA_030323885.1 of Branchipolynoe longqiensis. NCBI lineage: Eukaryota > Metazoa > Annelida > Polychaeta > Phyllodocida > Polynoidae > Branchipolynoe > Branchipolynoe longqiensis. Next base: position 4,460,573 of record CM059190.1, read on the forward strand.
TTCTTTATTTCCCAACATTATAAGCCCCCCCCCCAACCAACCAACCAACCAACCAAAACAGAGATATTTATTTTAATGATTTTTAAACTGCTGTTGCTGAATTATTCTCAGTAAAAACTCCTCGTCATACATAAATTAAACTAAACTTTGAAACTACTTAATTTTACGACATATCGCTGCTTTATTTTACTACATAATTCTTCAAAGAAATTTTTTTGTTGGTAAAAGAATCTTTGATTAAATCATAATGATTTGAAGAAAGAATTTTAACAGGACATTTTTGTTGTTGTTGGTTAGTCCTGTGAATTTAAACTGATATAATTTGTTTGTCCCTGAAGTGACTTTGCATTTTGACTCTCTCCCTGATACGATGGATGTGAGATATGACTGTGAGATTTTATTTGGGAATAATTTGCTAATAGATGTGATTGTAGAACGAGGCGGGTTCAAATCCCCCGCTGACGAGGACTCGCCACCACCATCACCCCACCCCTACCCCTACCCCGACCCCCACCCCCACCCTTGCATTTCTCCCTGGTTCAACGACAAACCCAAAAACCGCTCCGTGACCAGATACAAGACTAACGCTTCGTCCACTTCTTGCAGCCTCCCCCCCCCACTTTTTTTAATTACATGCCTCTTTTGCCGATTATTATTCCCTATTAAGCAATCAAGGACTCAGTTCATTCATCAGCCTCCCCCCCCTCCCCCCCCCCCTCCCCGCTCTCTTGTTGCGATTGCGATCCATCCACCACCATACCCAACCTTTGTTTGACTTGATGAATCCGAATCCTGGCTGACGCGACCAACCAACACCCACATTGGTTGACCTTCGTCCATGACCTTGACACGTTGACCTTGGCTGACCCGCACTTTCTGCCTTGATCTCTGCCACCTTCAGGTTTATAACCTTGTTTGCCAGTGGTGGGGACAGTGGGGAACAGAAGTTCGACTTACGAACTTTACGGGCGATTCGCGTCTTGAGACCCCTGAAACTAGTCTCTGGAATACCAAGTATGTATACCGCAGCCAGCAAGGTCACTCACTCTTACCCTTCAGTTTCACCTTCAGTTAACCTTCACTTGACCTTCAGTTAACCTTCAGTTAACCTTCAGTTAACCTTCAGTTAATCTTCAGTTAATCTTCAATAAACCTTCAGTTCACCTTCGGTTCACCTTGGGCTAACATCTAAGTTGACCTCTAAGTTGACCTCTAAGTTAACTTTTAAGTTGAACTCTAAGATAACCTCTAAGTTGACCTTTAAGTTGGCCTCTAATTTGACCTCTAAGTTGACCTCTAAGTTGAACTCTAAGTTAACCTCTAAGTTGACCTTTAAGTTGGCATCTAAGTTGACCTTTAAGTTGGCCTCTAAGTTGACCTCTACGTTGACCAGTTACCACACTGGCCTGCTTCCTTTACTTCCTCTCCATGCTCCATTTAACTTCCGGTTGGGTTCCGCTCCATTGGGTTCTGTTGGCCTTTCCCTAAACTCCACTCTTTCCTTCCGTCCTGAATTAATGAGTAAGTAAGTAAGTGAGTGAGTAAGTAAGTAAGTGAGTAAGTGAGGCAGCCTCTTCCCGCGCCTCTGTGCAGAATCCTGGGGTGGCGCTTGACCTTTTGACCGCTTGGTGTCGCCCGAGACTTCATTTCGGTGGCTTGTGCGACTGCTGCTACCGACTGAGTCGACTGATTGAGAGTCGGTGATGCAGTGAAGCGCAAAGAAGGCAGTTAGCTTTGTGGGTCTCGGATGGTTGGCGCAGAGCGCATAAATCTATAAATAGAACCATGATGGCCAGCAACACCACTGTCTTGTTAAAGTTGCATAGTTCGATGGTTTTGACTTTCTCTCATTTTCTAAGATAAATATATTATTAGGTTGATCCTATTAATCCGCGTTACTTTAGCTTGAAGTAACTTTTATTCAACATTCCATTCTATGTGGCGACAAAATATTTAATAAGTATACCAGTATCCAAGTTAGATATGTAGAGTCAAATGTAGATAATTGCTTTGGTTTTGAAAATTTGATGTTTTCATCGGACTATGCGGCTTTAATTAGGGCGGACGTGTAATCAGCAGTAATTGAAGAGTCAGCTTTGCGTTTACATGAGTTTGGACATCTTGTGTGCTGAGGCCTTTCGACCTTTCTTCAGTGACGTCACCATCACACTGCTCTCAACTACCTACCTACAAGGTCACCCCACAGCCTTGATTGCTGAGGGTATGACGTAGCTAATGCCAAGGGCATGACGTAGCTAATGCCGAGGGCATGACGAATGTAATGCCAAGGGAATGGCGTCACTAATGCCGTGGGCATGAGGTAGCTAATGCCGAGGGCAGGATGTAGTTAATGCCGAGGGTATGACGTAGCTAATGCCGAGGGCATGACATAGCTAATTCCGAGGGCATGACATAGCTAATGCAGAGGGCAGGACGAAGGGAATGCGGAGGGCAGGACGTAACTAATGCCGAGGGCATGACGTAGGTAATGCCGAGGGCAGTACGAAGGGAATGCCGAGGGCATTACGTAGCTAATGCCGAGGGCATGACGTAACTAATGCCGAGGGCATGATGTAGCTAATGCCGGCCGGTTATGTACTTAGCCAGACTTGTCATTATTACGAAGGGAAATAGCTTACAAAATACTGACAACAAAGTTGTTAATTAGCCTTAGTTCAGCATAGCATTGACTTAATCGGGACTTAGTAATTGTGTCAAGGTCATCTTATCAACAATCTGTGATTCTGTGATTAGCTTCAGTCCAGCATCGTCAGTTGCTAGGTGTCTGGTTCACTTTAGTTTACTTCAGCATTAATAGGTGACTAGGTCAGTGGGTTACTAGGTCAGTGGCACTCCGGATAAGGCCCTTCCTTCGAGGGTGGGCAGCTGAGCCCTTTGCATCAAAAGTGTTCATTAACCTTGAACGCCGACCTTCATCGAGATGCCAAGCTCAAGGTCATGTAGTCTCTGGATTCTACTGTAATTTTGGGCGATCCCAATCTCAAGGTCGTGTAGTAAAAGCTATGGATTCTACTGTAGTTTTCGATAATGCCAAGCTCAAGGTAATGTAGTAAAGGCTCTGGATTATACTGTAGTTTTCGGCGATGCCAAGTTCAAGGTCATGTAGTAAAGACTCTGGTTTATACTGTAGTTTTCGGCAATGCCAAGCTCAAGTTCATGTGGGAAAGGCTGTGGATTCTACTGTAGTTTTCGGCGATACCAAGTTCAAGGTCAGGTAGTAAATACTCTGGATTATACTGTTGTTTTGGGCGCTAATTCTCTCCTCTTTCTGACCTCACTCTTCCTGTTCCTTTAAGGATGCTCCTCCCTCATGAATGAGATTAATTAATAAAGACCTGGCATGAAGGAGTTTCGTGTGAGAAGGCTCAGGGGTCTCCCCGGTTTGTGCACGGGTTGTTCAATTAAGGAATGCAGCTTTCTGGTTTTAACATAATTGTGGACTTTTCAAGTAATTCCCCCAGCAGCAACAAGAGGTACTGCTTATCAATCTTTAAGAGATTATACCGGTAGATCTGCAGAGGACTCTTATGTTGCCCCATCCCGGGTCTTTTGTTCCGTTTTTTTCCCCCCCTGACTGCACATTTAGTGAGACAACAGCAACTGCTAAGGTAGTTAATGTCAACTGGCTAATATCCTGCACCAAATCCCGTAAAATACAGCAGCTAGTGTCACGTGATAGCCGTAGGGCGGCCATGTACTCAACACAATGTATAATAACCGTCAGAAACTGAACTCTCGCCATATGCAGGTTTTATTTGGGTTTTTATTTTATTTTATTTCTTTTTATAGTTATTTTATTATTATTTGTTTTTGAATTTCACCGAGAGGATGGGAAGTAACCAGTCACATGCATGGATCCAACGAGGACTGTGCTTGGAGAGGCACCCATATAGTAAGCATCCTCCACTCTCCAACCAGATTGTCAGTCAGTGCAGTAAGTGGTATAGGGCGGGTTCTGTTTGGGATTAATTGGGTGAGGGTGTGTGGGGGGTGGGGGGGTGTGTATTGAATTAAAGCCACGTTCAGAAACAGCCGCCCCCCCCCCCGGACTGTGGAGGTCTGGTGATTCACAGCGTCAGCTAAACTCACAAGGAGGCCGGTGTTGCAGTTTCCGCGTCACACCAGTTTGCGAGGGACACATCCATTCAAATGCATTGTGAATCGCCGTGAGTGATCTTCATACAGAAAAAGTCAAATATCTCTCATATTGCACCCCCTAGAAACAAACCGCTTGGCACACATACAGAAAACATATTCAACAAACAGATTATATTAAATTTATAACGTTAGGCTTCTTGATTTCTATTAATTTTGAATAAAACTAATGTTTTGCACTGCGCGTACCATCAAACTCAAGGCATTGTCAATGGTCGTGAGCAATCTGCATAGAGAAAATACAGCAAAAGTGAAATATCTCTAAAACCACACCACCTAGAAACAAATCACTTGGTACACATATAGAAAACATCTTTACCAAAAACATTATATTAAATTTATAAGGTTAGTGACGATGCTGTTCGATTTTGACACATGCGCAGAAGCGATGTGTCCCTCGCAAACTGGTGTGCCGTGGAAACTGCAACACAGGCCTTGTCCAACTGGTCCCCGAGCCCTGCTTCTAAACGCGACGGCAGAGACGCTGCCCATTTGACGGGTCCCTTGTTCACCTCGCCTCCATCATGGACGGGTGGTTGGGCGGGGCGGTGTAGAACTCTGGGGCGGGCAATACGGGGATGTGGGCTGATTATGGGGGGGAGGTGGTTATGGAGGGTAACTATGTGGAGTTGATTATGAGTGTAGTTGTGGGGGGTATGGTTATGGGGGGCAGTTATGAGGGGCTGATTATGGGGAGTAGTTATGGGGGGGTTAGTTATGGGGGGGTGGTTATGGGAGGGTAGTTATGAGGACTGATGATGGGGGGGGGGTATTTATGGGGGGTTAGTTATGAGGAGCTGATAATGGGGGGCATAGTTATGGGGACCTGCTTATGGGGGTTAGATATGGGTGGTTAGTTATGGGGACCTAATTATGAGGGGTTAGTTATGGGGTTAGTTATGGGGAGCTGATTATGGGAGGGTAGCTATCGGGGGTAGTTATGAGGTGGGTAGTTATGGGGGGTTAGTTATGGGGTAGCTATGGGGAGCTGATAATGGGGGGTAGTTATGGGGGGGTGTTAGATAGGGGGGTTAGTTATGGGGGTTAGTTATGGGGAGCTGATTATGGGAGGTACTTATGGGGGGTAGTTATGAGGGGTTAGTTATGGGGCGTTAGTTATGGGGTGTTAGTTATGGGGCATTAGTTATGGGGTGTTAGTTATGGGGTGTTAGTTATGGGGCATTAGTTATGGGGGTAGTTATGGGGAGCTGATTATGGAGGGGTAGTTATGGGGGTGGTTCTTGTTCTGGGTTAGCTATGTAGGGTTAGTTATGGGGGATGGCTATGGGGCACGACGTAACCAGCACTCGGCCGCCAATACAGCACAGGAACCAGCAGCCGGCATTGATTCCGCTGGTTGCCAGCGAGCGGACGCCAGCAACCTGCCCACCATGGTGGTACAGGGCGCGTGGAGGGGGAGGGGGGAGTGCGAGGGGGGGGGGCGGATGGGGGTGAGGAGGAGGGGAAGAGGGGTGGGGGGACAGCGGTACGGCGGTGCCTGTAGACACAGGCGTTGGTTGTAGACGCTTGGATTTTGGAGGGAGTGACGGTGTGTGGAGGATGGTTTGGGTGTGGGTGTGGCGGGGTGAGGGGGGTGGTGGGGGGGGGGGGGGGTATACAGCGAGGCGCCTCGTCTCTTGTGGTTCCTGAATCTCTAACCTTAAAAGGGACGGGCGTTATCTCACAGCGCGGGAACCAGCCACACAGAGATGGGGAGGGGGAGAGGGGAGGGGGAGGGGAAGTGAGGGTGTTGGCGTTAGCAGTGGTTATCTCAATGCACGGGAACCAGCCACACAGAGTGGGAGTGGGGAGGGGGAGGGGCGGGTTGGGGAGATGGAGGATATGGAGGGGGAGGAGTGGGAGGGTATATGGACGCGGAATGAGGTGGGTGTAGGGAGGGGGATGGAGGAAGGGGAGAGGATAGAGAGGGGGAGGAGGGGGCAGGGAATAGGGAGGGGAGGGGAGAAATAGAGGGGTGGAGTGTGCTACCGTTATCTCAATTCAAAGGAACCAGTCACAGAGAGTGGGGAGGGGGCGGGGGAGGAGGGAAGGGGGGGGGAGGGGAGGGAGCGGGGGAGGAGGGGAGGGAGGGGGAGGAGAGGGGGAAAGTGGAGGGGGAGGAGGAGAGCGGGCAATGGGAGGGGGGAGATAGGGGAGAGATCTAGATTATACCGTGGGTGTATGGTGTGGGGAGGGGAGGTGGAATGGGTATGGGAAAGGGAGGGGAGGGAGAGGGGGAGGGAGAGGGCGGAGAGAGAGGAGGGGAGGGAGAGGGGGGGAAGGGGGGTGGTTCTATCACTATCAGCATGCCCCTTTTCTCAAAAAGATAACAGTAGCACGTATAGTAAGCAAAGAAGCTAAGCAAGACGCATGTCGTCTGCGCCTGCCCGCCATGCAATCCGCACGCAGGCGTTCCGGCGCCGACATGCACGCGGCTGGATGTCGCTACCTGGGCATGTTGGGCCGACATGCATGTGACTGGTTGCCGTCTGCGTACGCCTGGTGCGACTTGCAGCCGGCTGCCCTCTCAGCCAATCACATGGTCTAAGTATCGCGACGCGGCGTCTCCGGGAGACGCCGGTCGCCGCCACATTACATCTGACCTTAAGTTCACGTCGTTGAGCTCGTCTTTTTGTTGTGTTCTTGACCTTCACTGACCTTCAAAAACATATCGCCAAGCAACCGATGCGAAGAGCCCTCATTTATTGATTAATTGATTGGTTGATTGATTATTGAACACTCCTAGCTCTACCCCCTAACCTCCCAAACTCCCTAACCCCGACGACCTTGACCTTGACCCTGGATGGCAGTGTCAGTGTGTGTGTCCGCACGGCACCACCTGTAGACAAGGACCCGCCGTCAGGTGGCAGCAGGACGTGTGGTGCCACCTGGCGGGCTCCCACAGGATCACGTGGCGCACTCTAGCCCTATGCGATCACCTCTGCCAATTTGGATTTCTACCGCTGTGTATAACTTACAGCTTCATCAAAGGCCAGTTGCTCTCATAGCATGTCTATGTGGTGTGTGAGGTTAAAAATCCTTTGGGTTGGTAAAAGTGTAGGCTCGGGCTTTCTATAGACCAAGTGTCTAATGGTGAAAACAAGTCTATTCAGACTTATCCATGATAGGCAGTATAAATCTTCAAGGGAAAAAAAAGAATGAGCACTCTTTTGGCTCGTCTTTATTTACCTCAAAAGACATTGCCGCGCCCAGCGTCAATACAGCAGTGACCCAGCCACCCACCCTCCCTTAGAAAGCCACTCCCCCATAAATAAGTCTTCTTGCGACACTGGGTGTCGCATTCTGCGGCCCTAGTCACAGCAGACGACATTTTAGTAACAGCAGACGATCCTACAGATCGGCTGCCTGGGAGCCTATATTTGAGAAGACATGTCCTTATTTCTTTGTGCATGGGTCTATAGCCACCTGTGACTCCAGTTCTGACTAGAACCGCTCCCAATTCAGAACGAGGCTAGGCGCGGTGCATGCAAACAACATCCTGACCTTAACCCCGCTTTGTTGCATGCCTGGCTTCAAGAACTGGCAGACTTCGGACGCTGTCGTCTCAATCGTGCTTGGGTCTTTATATGTCTCCTAAATAACACATTATGCATTTTTAATTTGCATCCATGTCATCAAAGTACTAATTTTCACGATTGATCTGTTTGAATTAATGTCCTTTTTTCATTGCTGTTGACATTAATACTTTGTGTGTTTATAAATTATATCATAATGACTCATATCGATAATGTTTCTTCGTAATGTCCGTATTTAGAATGATCTTACATAAGAGGTCTTCCAATTGAAACAAAGTGTGCATATTTAATCAGAAATATGACGAATTTGTCTTTCATTTGCATCTTTACATTTTTGTATCGATTTTTAATTGTACAAGTTTTGCAATTTCTCTTATGGATAATACTTATTCCTTTCTATGTTGCATGTTTCACTTGATAAATATAATGCCAATCTTAATAGGAACATTTAGGTGTAGGCGTCGTACCCCAGCCCAGCCTATCATAACCACAGATAAGCAGAGAGATAAGCCATCGAAGTTAGGCTTGGCAGTGCCTCGCCCCTGACCCTGATAGCAAACCTGGGGTGATATCATCATGGGTCGACTGCGCATGCGCATCTACTTTATATAACACACCATGCTTGACTAAATATCCGTTAACTACTATTCTGCGAAACTAACAAATTACACATAATAAAATGCATGACTTGTCACGCGGTTGACCCCGGATGTAGGTCAGCGTGTGTTGATTGCGTGACACATCCTGTTTCACGCTGACAGATCTGCATGTGACTAGCGACTCTTCACTATTAGTCCCACAGGATAGCAGCACCCTCAGTAGTTTAATATTTCCCTCTTGAAATCGCTAAGTGAACTCTGAACTGATCCTCTTAGTTATAGCTTATCAGTATCAGGTAGTTAATGATATATTTACATTTGTATTCATATTATTAATTACATAATGATTGAATTCCGATGTTAGTTATTGGTAATACCATATAATAAACCATGCATACACGTAAAGGTTTAAATAATAAATTAGTCGCTTATTTTTGGTGTGCCGCCTGTTTCAAGTCTTTATAAGTTTCCTACTTGCTTATGAACTTTTGAAATAGTTATAAAATTGTTTAATGTGGAGACAGGTAAGTAGCTATGTATAAAATATAAACCCAGCGCACATACGCGTTTAAGTCTGCAATGTGCTTCTTACTGAAGTAGTAGACAGTCTTTGTTGGTGAGTTACTGCCAATGCTGGCATCTGTGTCGGTCCAGTCACGTGACTGTCCCCTCAGTTCTGCCGCGTTCCGAAACGGTCAAAGACGCAGTGCGCAGACGCGGCACCCAATTGTCACTGTAACTTCCGGTCTAATTAGGAACCGGAAATGCGCCCCGCCACCTAGCGGGTTAGACGTGCAATCCACTCGGTAGGGCTGAGAGGTCCTTAAAGCTGCATGTCCGATTATCAAATTTTCTCAACAAAAATCATTTACTTTGATTTGATTCTTAGATACTGTTGTGGCTATTAATCATGTATTTCTATATCGAAGGAACATTGTCACATTTATAGAATCTTTAATTTCACTGGTGCAAGTCACGAACGCCAACCCGGGGATACAAATAAAGCCTGACCGGAATTTCGGTGTGCATGCCTAAATTAATTTCACTTCAGATATCTCCAATGTTATCGCTTTAAAATGGAAATTACTCCAAACTCAGGTATTTTAAAAGTAGATTATAAAATTATCCCGGTGTATTTCTCTAAGAGATGGCGTTGAAACTCAAAAAGGTCGGATAGTGCAGCTTTAAATATTAAGGTCAATTCCTCGAGGTTTGTGACGAAATAAATGTCCATGCTGAAATGGTCCGATGCAGGCCTAACTGATTTGTTATCGGATTATATCTAACGATGTGGCGTTGTTGTAACATACCCCCTCAACCCCCTCACCCCTCCTCACCCCACTCCATCCTCTCACCCCCAACCCCCTCCGCTCCCTCACATATACAGTTAATTAAAACAATTTTCAACAATTCAATTAGAACAATATCTTCAACTTTTATCTACAATTTTACCTGGCCGTAATATTTTAATTGTGAGCTTTTAACTTGAAAAATGTATATCGACACATAGTTGGGTGCATGCTTTTACATTCTGTGTAAAAGCGATGGCCCGATAATAATACGACGGAATAAGATTTGAACACTTCTCACCGTGATTATGACCTTTACTTCTGACACGGCGTTAAGCAATCAACACTAACTAATTAACTAACTAACTGCCCCCTCACCCCCACCCTTCACCATTCCCCATCCTTCACCCTTCACCCTTCACCCCCTTCACCTTCACCCCCACCCTTCACCCCCTTCACCTTTACCCCCCACCCTTCACCCCCTCACCCACACACCCACCCTTCAACCCCTCGCCCTCTTCACCCCAACCCTCCACCCCCTTCACCTTCACCCCACCCCAGCCTTCACGCTTCACCCCATTCACCCCCGCCCTTCACCCCATTCACCCCCACCCTTCACCTCATTCACCCCCACCCCGCCATTCACTCTTCACCCCATTCACCCCACCCTTCACACCTCACCCCTTCACCCCACCCTTCACCCCATTCACCCCCACCCTTCACGCTTCACCCCACCCTTCACCCCATTCACCCCCACCCTTCACCCTTCACCATCACCCCCTTCACCCCCACCACCACCCCCACCCGCACCACACCGGTGACCGGCGCACCGCCGGCGTGCGCCGCGGTGCGCCGCGGTGCGCCGCGGTGCGCCGCGGTGCGCCGGCAGCCTGCTGACCAATGTGTGTACTTGCAGGTTTACAGGTCGTTCTCAAATCAATCATAAGGGCCATGGCCCCGCTACTTCAAATAGGGCTTCTCGTGCTCTTCGCTATCGTTATATTTGCCATCATCGGCCTAGAGTTCTACAATGGTGCTTTCCACGCTGCCTGCCGAAACAAGGAAACTGGTGAGTGACACCTTTGGTTGGCGTTTCAGGTCATGTGACCACTTGGTAAAACAAGGGTCGCGTTCAGGGTACGCCTCCAAGTCGACTCCGAGCCATGTTTTTGGCCTATTTGCGTTCAGGGTACACCTCCGAGTCGTCTCGGAGAGGTCTCACTTTTCAGACAGGAGCTAAAAAGCGCCTCGAAAACGTCCGCTGAATTCAGTGGTTTCAGCCAATCAGAGCTCTTGTTTTCAATTGCAAATGGCTGCACCCTATGGAGGCCACCATTTTCGAGGCACCCACCAGCGAAAGTCGTTCAGATTAGTGTGATGTCAGGAATTTATCTGAGGGGCCTCCGAGGTGTTCCTTGAATGCGGCCAAGGTCATGAGAGCAGGTCACGAGAAGCAGTGTCTGTTCAAAGACATTGATATTATTCTGCTCTCGTGAATTCCCTGCTTAAACTTTAAAGTAATTTATTCTAGTCAATCATATTTCTGTATTTGGTACATTTTGTTTGTAAATTAGTTGTTTAATCAGGGCAAATTTCAATCACAGACAATTGGTCTTCCTCATTCCAATGCTCCTTGGCCTATCCTAATAATGCCGAGCACCTGGCTAGGAAGCAATAAGTATCAATTTTTAAGTCATTGGTTTGACTCAACCCGATGGTCTACCAACACGGGAGATGGACGCTCTAACTCATTCAGCCATCCCGTCATCTTTTTTTTTAAACCAAGTTCTAAATATATTGTATTGTGTTTTTTATTGTCGCCTCCTTAGATTGATGTTAGAATGGATCCTGCTAGATATAAGACTCACCCCTATATCCATGACAACCCTGTTTAAATCCGAACTATAACGGCATTGGCGTGAATCAACTAAGCAAGTTGTGGGTACCTTTATCTTATATTGGCATAGAGTTGACAAGCTAGTAGAGAATGCACACACAAAAAACCCACTAAGGCGGTGGCCATTGGATGCTTACTCTCATTTGTACTTTTAGAGTTTATTAATCTACATAAAGTCTTCATAAACTCTTCATTCCAAAAGTAGTGGCCTATCATATATATGTATTTGAACAATATATTCTGCGTATTAGATTGTAGCGGTGTTCTCTGTTGCGGAGTGGTTAGAGTGTCTGGCTTTTTTCTAGATCGGACTCCTAATCTGAAGATCAGTGGTTCGATTCCCTGTGCTCCCCCCCACCTCTGCCAATTTGGATTTACACCGCTGTGTATAACTTAGAGCATCATCAAAGGCCAGTTGCTCTCATACCATGTATATGTGGTGTGGGAGGTTAACAGTCCCTTGGGTCAGTAAAAGTGTAGGCTATGGCATTCTACCGACAAACTGTTTAATGGTGAAAACAAATCTATTCAGACTTATCCATGACAGGCAGTATACATTTTCAAGAAACAACAAAATTATTATTTCCATAACCCGGCCTTGCGACACCTTTTCTAACAGTAACAGGTTCTTTAGCAGCCATGTCGCAGAGACAGAGCTGTGGGAGGAACTAGGATCCTACTAGTGATGGCGTTCTAAATAATTTATTAGGTTTTTCAGGACGGGTACTCGCGACTTTCAGAGTTTACTCCTGATGGTTTTATAGTGCTCCCTGGCATGCCACTGTACAACTTACTGATACATAGCTTATAAACTGTCTATTGTTCGACGAATACCTTGATATTCACCAGACGGGATGGCTGAATGAGTTGAGTGTCCGTCTCCCATTTTGGTAGATCATGGGATTCGAACGCACAGATTCAAACCCTGGTCGAGTCAAATCAATGATTTAAAAAATTGATACTTCTCATTTCCTAGCCAGGTGCTCAGCACTACTACGATAGGTCAAGGACTGGTTGGCTCAGTGTCAGGATAATGTGACTGAGTGGGATATCTGGTCATGGTGGCATGGTCTCCCATTAGCAAGTTGGTACCCGTCCTGATATTACTTTAGATGTTGCCAGGACGTAAAACTCCAACAACCAACCAACCTTGGTATTAATTACTCCAAAAACACTGCCTCTGTTGGTAAGCAACCCATTAGAAAAATGGTAGGAAGGCTGGCTTATGGAAACAACCACAGGTTTCATTTTAATCTTTTTAACAACATTATTACACATATTTGCCATCCTACTCCACCAGAATGCAACATTTTGTATCATATTTTTCTAAATGTCCCGTGTGATGCCCCCGACCCCCATCATGTGGGACCCGCCCCCCCCCCCTTCCCGCCATCCCATGCCATCCCCCCTTCTGCTACGTTATTTCTCGCTATTTACAATTTGTGTATTAGGGAGATCTCCCTACTTCACGCTCTGACCTACTTGGCACCGCTGTCACGTGACTGACTCCCTGCGTCTTTCTGTTCTGTCCCCAGGTGAGCTGGATGAGGCTGGAGAGGCTGCAATGACACCATGCGCCTTTGTCAAGGATAGGGCGCCAGGCGGTTTCATATGTCCCAACCAGTCCGAGTGTAAACCGTACTGGGTAGGCCCCAACTATGGCATTACCAGCTTCGACAACATCGGCTACGCCATGCTAACTGTGTTTCAGTGTATCACAATGGAAGGATGGACCACCGTCTTATATTATGTGAGTCTGCCATTGTTGCTGTCTAGTGTCTAGTCTGTCAATGATTGTTTTTTGGGTTTTTTGGGGGGGTTTTTGTTGTTGTTTTATGTTGTTGTTTTTTTGTTGTTTTTGCTTTTTTTAGTGATGAATTTATTTAGCCTGGTCATGACGAATAAGTTCATTGACACTTGTTTTCACCCCCAATATCGCCCTCCAACCAGTAATGCCTTATTGGACCCCAAATATCGCCCTACCACCAGTAATGCCTTATTGGACCCCAAATATCACCCTACCTCCATTAATGCCTTATTGGACCCCCAAATCGCCCTACCTCCATTAATGCCTTATTGTAGCTCCAATATCGCCCTACCACCATTAATGCCTTATTGGACCTCCAATATCGCCCCGCCACCATTAATGCCTTATTGTACCCCCAATATCGCCCTACAACCATTAAATCTTTATTGGACCGCCAATATCGCTCTACCACCATTAATGCCTTATCGTACCCCCAATATTGCCCTACCACCATTAGTGCCTTATTGTACCCCCAATATCGCCCTACCACCAGTAATGCCTTATTGTACCCCCAATATGACCCTACCACCAGTAATGCCTTGTTGGACCCTAAATATTGCCTGCCACCACTAATGCCTTATTATTGCACCCTAACTAGCACCATACCACCATTAATACCTCATTGCACACCAAGTATCACTACCACCATTAATGCCATATTGCGCTGCTCAAGTAAGATCCTTACACACACTGCTTGCAAAACATATTAACCGATGTAAAACATTAGCAAAGTTTCTAAGAGCAATTAAACTGTGCTATCTGCTGTAATTTCAGCTATCTTATATCGGCTAAATCTAAGCATCATTTTACACTTATTTGACCATTAAAACAAAAAAAAGATTCAGGTGCAAAACCCTGTAAGCGCCAATCGGAAAATTGATGTAAACATGAGAGTAAAACCTTCAGAAGGTTATTTTGTTTACATACCTATTTTTTTGTTCATTGCTCCATAACCATCTCATCACAAGAAAAGTGGAATTTGTGAGAATTAAAACTACCTTCATGTACAAATCTTTTATTTTAATTCATTTCTTGGATTGGAGTTAATGGGGTTTTGCACCTAATCTCTTCTTTTCTATATGAGATTCTGTGTTAACTTTTAAATGTAATGGACACTTAAAGTTGCAGAGTCCGATGATTTTGAGTTTCTGTTATTTCCTGAGATAAAGATATTAGGTTGATCATTATAATCTACCTTACATTAGATTGAAGTAACTTTTATTTTAAATGGCTAACTTTTGAAATATTTTAAATGCAAAGGTGTGAAATTAATTTTGGCAAGCTTGCCAAAACTCTAACACCATAGGCTTATGCAGTAACACGTTCTATTAAATTGACTAAGTATTCCCTTATATGTGATGACAAATGTTTAATAAGTGCACCAGTATCAAAGTTAGATATGCAGAATCAAATCTAGATAATTGTTTTCGTTTTGAAAATTTGATGTTTTGATCGGACCATGCAGCTTAAAGATTTTTTTTTTAAACTGACTGAATAAATTCTGTCAACTTTTCACTGTGAATATGGCTGTTACTGCCGAAGCGGGGTTAAATCACCACCAATCAATCGATCAATCATATTTCTGCCTTCGCGTCTTTGCTGTTTTACCAATCTCCACTTCTCCCTTGCAGTGTAATGACGCCCTGGGCTACAGTTTCAACTGGATATATTTTGTACCCCTTATTATCCTGGGATCCTTTTTTATGCTCAACTTAGTTCTAGGAGTTCTTAGTGGGTGAGTACACTGCTTTTCTATTACTTCAACCATATACGCGGTATGCGAATGCAAATGCAAATGCAAATGCAAATGCAAATGCAAATTCAAATACGAATGTGAATGCAACAAAAACGCATTCGCACCGATCGGTCCATTGAGCGATCCACTTTGCCGTTCACGCATTTGCAGTCACAATTGTATTCGCAACCGGACATATGGAAGCACCACTGTGCATTTACACGCTTTTCCATTTTTTGTCACATTTGCATTCGGATATCGCATACCGCATACATGGAATCTTAGCTTCATGTGTCTATACCGTATTATCTTCGCTATCAACTGCGGCTTGTAATAGACAACGAACAGGTCGAGCAGGATTTCTATTTTTACACAGGATGCGGATTGTATGTGGATATATGTGGTATCTGTAGAAATTGAATTTTAAATATACAAAGTTGCTGTTAAAAATCAGTTTTATTTTCATCGATATAGTGTGTAGTTTGTGAATGAGAGTTCGTGGTATGTAGTGCTTCAAAAGGCAATGAACACAGCGGATGGGGCTTGCAATAGAGACCTTACGGTAAAAGTGAAGACTGATAGAGGGTGTGGCTTGCAATAGAGACTTTATGGTAATTATCACAAGACGCGGAAAAGTTGTATGGGAGTTGAGACTTGGTGTGGACGCATGGAGTTTGTAGGCGCTGAGCAGAAAACAAGATACCGGGGTTACAATGTGGGGGGCAAGAAGACAACAGGATGTGGGGGTTACTATGTGGGGGTTAGGAAAACAACAGGAGGTGGGGGTTACTATGCGGGGGTTAGGAAGACAACATGATGTCGGGGTTACAATGTGGGGCTAGGAAGACAACATGATGTGGGGTTACAATGTGGGGCTAGGGAGAGAACATTATGTGGGGGTTACAATGTGGGGGTTAGGAAGACAACATGATGCGGGGGTTACAATGTGGGGGTTAGGAAGAGAACATGATGTGGGGGTTACAATGTGGGGGATGGAAAGCTGACAGAATGTGGGAGCTAGAATGTGGGAACTGGACAGCTGACAAGATGTGGGGTTACAATGTGGGGCTGGACGCCTAATATGATGTGGGGTTACAATGTGGGGGCTAGGAAAACAACAGCATGTGGGTGGTAAAATGTGGGAACTGGACAGCTGACAGGATGTGGGGGTTACAATGTGGAGGCTGGACAGCTAATAGGATGTGGGGTTACAATGTGGGGGCTGGACAGCTATTAGGATGGGGAACTGGACAGCTGACAGGCTGTGGGGTTACAATGTGGAGGCTGGACAGCTGACAGAATGTGGGGGTTACAATGAGGGAGCTGGACAGCTGATGGGATGTGGGGGTTGCAATTTGGGAGTTGTGCTGTGCAGCTGACAGAATGTGGGGGTTACAATGTGGGGCTTGCCAGATATCTGGATGGGAGGGGTTACAATGTGGGGGCTGGACAGCTGACGGGATGTGGGGGTTGCAATGTGGGGGTCGTGCTATGCAACTGACGGGATGTGGGGGTTGCAATGTGGAGTCTGGACAGCTGACAGGATGTGGCGGATACTATGTGGGGTCTGTGCAGCTGACAGGATGTGGGGGTTGCAATTTGGGGGCTGCTGAATGTGAGTGGGACTGATGGCTGTGGGTAGGCGGGCAGCTAGGGATGACGGGAGATGACAGTTAATGACAGACAATGATGTCACTTACTGACAGACCCCGGGACCCACTCAAAGAGACGCAATGCATGCCGGGTTGCGTCGGCGTTGTTTATTGAACCAATCAGAGGCCAGCAACACCATCAGCAGTACTCGCGGGCCAAGCGGACAAATGGCACGGCGGACCACCTGGTGCTGCCACATGGTGAGCAAATATTGGCAGCCGCTGATTGGCTGGTATTGATCCGGGGGGGCGGGGGGGGGGGTGGGGTCATCCGGGTACTCTAGTAAAACCTGGCAACGTTCCAGCCGACTTCATTCACTGAGACGCCAGGTAGACCTGGGGGCTGGGGAGGGGGGATGTAGTGGCAAGTGAGGGGGGAGGGGCGGAAGTGACTCGGGTGGGAGGGTGGGAGGGTGGGGGGAGGGGGAAGTTGTCACGGTCCGCAAGGTGACAAGCTCTCACAGCTCGCAAACTCATTTTGATGATTACGTTCTGAACCCTAATGATGTTATCTGGGTGACTTTGACACTGCAGGGTAGTGTAGACTGTGTGACTGTCACATTGTGGGTACACGTGTATATTGACTGTCACATTGTATACTAGTGTAGACTGTGTGACTGTCATACTGTGGGTACACGTGTATATTGACTGTCACATTGTAGACTAGTGTAGACTGTGTGACAGTCATACTGTGGGTACATGTGTATATTGACTGTCACATTGTAGAATAGTGTAGACTGTGTGACTGTCATACTGTGGGTACACGTGTATATTGTCTGTCACATTGTATACTAGTGTAGACTGTGTGACTGTCATACTGTGGGTACACGTGTATATTGACTGTCACATTGTAGACTAGTGTAGACTCTGTGACAGTCATACTGTGGGTACACGTGTATATTGACTGTCACATTGTAGACTAGTGTAGACTCTGTGACTGTCCTACTCTGGGTACACGTGTATATTGACTGTCACGTTGTAGGCTAGTGTAGACTGTGTGAGTGTCATACTGTGGGTATACTTGTATATTGACTGTCACGTTGTAGGGTAGTGTAGACTGTGTTAGTATCACACTGTGGGTACACGTGCATATTGACTGTCACATTGTAGGCTAGTGTAGACTGTGTTAGTGTCACACTGTGGGTACACAGGTACATTGACTGTCACACTGTAGACAGGTTATATTGCGTGACTGTCACATGCTGGGTCCACATGTATATTGACTGTCACTCAGTAGACATTAGGACACTGTGTTAGTGTCACATTGTAGGTACACATGTAGATTCCCTGCCACACTATAGACAGATTACATTGTCTGACTGTTACACTGTGGCTACACATGTATATTGAATGTCACTCTATAGATAGGCTACACGGTGTGACTGACACAATGTAGATAGGTTAAATTGTGTGACTGTCACACTGTGGGTACATATTTACATTGACTGGCACACTGTAGACAGGTTACATTGTGTGACTGTCACAGGTTACACTGTGTGACTGTCACACTATAGACATGTGGACACTGTATGACTGTCACTCTAGATAGTTGTGCAATGTGTGACTGTCATACTGTGGGTACACATATATATATATGTACTGTCACACTGTTGACAGGTGTGCACTGTATGACAGACACTATGGGTACACATCTATATTGACTGTCACACTGTAGACAGTTGGGCAGTGTGCAACTATCACACTCTAGGTAGTTGTACAATGGGTGACTGTTACACTGTAGACAGGTGACATGGTGTGATAGTCATATTGTGGGTACACATTACATTGGCTGTTATATTATAGACAGGTTACATTGTGTAACAGTCTCAATGTGGGTACATATATACATTGAGTGTCACACTCTAGATACTTGTGCACTGTGTGACTGTCACACTGTGGGTAAACAGGTGCACTGACAGTCATGCTGCAGACAGGTTACACTGTGTGACTGTCACACTGTGGGTAAACAGGTACAGTGACAGTCATGCTGCAGACAGGTTACACTGTGTGACTGTCATACTGTGGGTATACATGTATATTGACTGTCACACTGTAGACAGGTTACACTGTGTGACTGTCAGACTGTGGGTAAACAGGTACACTGACAGGCATGCTACAGACAGGTTACACTGTGTGACTGTCACACTGTGGGTACACATGTATATTGACTGTCACGCTGTAGACAGGTTACACTGTGTGACTGTCACACTGTGGGTACACATATATATTGACAGTCATGCTGCAGACAGGTTACACTGTGTGACTGTCACACTGTGCGTACACATGTATATTGACTGTCACGCTGCAGACAGGTTACACTGTGTGACTGTCAGACTGTGGGTACACATGTATATTGACTGTCATGCTATAGACAAATTACACTGTGTGACTGTCACACTGTGGGTAAACAGGTACACTTACAGGCATGCTACAGACAGGTTACACTGTGTGACTGTCACACTGTGGGTACACATGTATATTGACTGCCACACTGTAGACAGGTTACACTGTGTGACTGTCACACTGTAGACAGTTGTACACTCTGTGACTGTTACACTGTTAGAGCACATGTACTTTGACTGTCACACCATAGACAGTTTTACACTGTGTGACTGTCACACTGTAGACAGTTGTACACTCTGTGACTGTTACACTGTTAGAGCACATGTACTTTGACTGTCACACCATAGACAGTTGTACACTGTGTGACTGTCACACTGTAGACAGGTTACACTGTGTGACTGTCACACTGTAGACAGTTGTACACTGTGTGACTGTCACAGTGCAGGGACGTGTTGATCCCTACCTGGATATTTGTAATTGTACGCAACAGACTTACAATTCAAGGGGGACGAGTGCTGTGAGGTGAATTCAACTCGCTAGATAGAATACCACATACACAGGTAGGTGTTGGTGGGTTGACTGCATCAGGTAGCCTAGATAATGTTATATTTACAATGTTAACCCCAGATTGGCAGAAGTGTTCGTTTGAGTCTCACTCTAGGCGCAGTATTTCCCTTCGTTTGCAAAAGCATTTCCCACGACAATATTTTGACACCTGTGTTTTAATGCAGGGTACATTGGTGCCGCAACCAGAATTGGTTAAAGTTGCCCAGTGTAAGTCCACTGAGCCAACAAACAATCTTAGGAAAGATCCGTGCGACTGAGGCAGATAGTGGGGATGAGTGCGGTCATGTGACATCGCGCACCGTCACAGTGCCATAGTTTAGAGCAGTGGAGCAGTCACCCAAGGCGCTCAGGGCCTGGATAACAAGCAGTAGCGAGTTCAACCTTAGCAGATAGCGCGTGGCCGACAAGTAGAGAAACAATAAGGTTATGGAGTAGGATATACAATAAACACATTGCAAGTGAGTTAATAAGGTAACCTAACACCGGAGATGAATTAGCCAGGCAGTTGTATCAGAATAAGTACTAGACTATGACAATCAGTGAAGTTGGACAAACACTGTTTGGCTGCATCCTAAATAATATTTGCGCTGTGGGGGTGATAACAATGGGAAATATTGCGCCTAGAGCGGGACTCGAACCCATATCTCTTTGCATTACGGGCCAGTGTGCTAACCATTATACCACCTAGGCTCACTGGTATCACCACACTACCCATGCCTACCTGTCTATGTGGTTACTTCCCTGGGAGGTTAGTGCAGACCACTACACTCGTACCCCTGGAATTGTAAGTCTTTTAATGCTTACAATTACATACATACAGGCAGTGCACTTACACATACACAGGCTAGGGTTCAACAATCGATACAGTGCGTAGCATGTACAGGATCGTGGTCACGGCAACCAGTGTCATGGGGATGATGAAAATGGGAAATACTGCACCTAGAGCGGGACTCAAACCCACATCTCTTTGCATCCCAGACCAGTGTGCTAACCATTACACCACCTAGGCTCCCTGATATCACCACACTATCCACACCTACCTGTATATGCGGCTAATTGCCTGAGAGGTCAGTGCAGACCACTACACTTGCATAACAAGTTATACCTCAGGAATGACGTAATCCGTGGGATTCCCTATCACATGACCTAGAGGGGTTCCCCACAGACTGTGGAACCCCCTTTTGCTATTAAAGATCCCATTGGTAGAGAACGTACAAAGAAATCAAGAGTATCCCACCCGTGACATCCTTCATACATTAAACCTGAGCACAGACCTCAGCACTCTCCCACCACATATTTGGTTGCATAAACTAAACAACTATGCAAAGGTGTGCTTGGAGAGCTTTTTTTGTTTTTTTTTGTTCATTAGTTGATTAAGCAGGGGAAATTTCAGTCGCAGACGACTGGTCTTCCTCATTCTACTGCTTCTTGCCCTATCCTAATAATGACGGGTGCCTGGCTCGGAAGCGATAAGTATCAATTTTTGTTTGACTCGACCAGGGTTCGACCCCACGATCTACTAACATGGAAGACAGATGCTCTAACTCATTCGGCCATCCCGTCTAGCTAGAGTATTTGTCAGAGTAAAGCATCAGTCACAGCAGCCTATTTTTTTTGTTTTGTGGTAAATATGTTTATTCTACTGAATAAGTCTTTTGTCAGCGGCGATACACTGGTCTTCCAGCCATTTTTCAATTCAGCGTTATTTACACAAAAGGTATATAGAGTGAGGTATGCAATAATTGCTGAATTCACAATTTGCAGCATGTAGCGCAATGAAATTATGTAACCCAAAAGTGCCATAGAAAGTATTCTAGCATAGTATCATGGTCTTCTGGAATAGTATTATATGGTCAATTGTATCGAAAGCCTTTAAAAACTTGTATTTGGTTGCCTCGCCACTTTCAATTCTGGTTTCTTCATGACAGTAGAGCAAACTCTCTGACCTCACGCGTGTTGGGACACTCTGATAGGTCAAAGGTAAATCGACTTTAAATCGTTGTAATGCACTTCATTGGGGCCTAGCAAAAGGTGTACCAGACGGGATGGCCGAATGAGTTGAACGTCCGTCTCCCGTTTTGGTAGATGGTGGGATTTGAACCCACGGGTTCGAACCCTGGTCGAGTTAAACCAATGACTTAAAATTGTATACTTGTCACTTCCTAGCCAGGCGTACATCATTATTATGATAGGGCAAGAACTGGTTGACTCGGTGCAGGATAATGTGACTGAGTGGGATATCAGGTCATGTTTCTAGCAGCCTGGTATCCCAGTAAGGCCGCACTATAAAGTCGCTATGAGTGCACATTGTCACAAGTCGGTACCCGTCCTGATATGACCTTAGATGTTGTGGGGACGTAAAACTCCAACAACCAACCAACCATGTTTCTAACAGCATGGTCTCCCAGTGGGACATCACTATAAAGGCGCCATGAATGCAGACTGTCACAAGTCGGTAGATACTCATCCTGATATGACCTTAGATGTTGCCAGGAGTTATAAACGCCAACAACCAACCAACCGAAAGGTGTTCAATTCACAACGAATACTTGGGTGCGTCACGGTCGAGTGCACTCCACGATGGCCTGCGGATGCGGCTGAGTGAACTCCGGGGTGCCAGCGGAGCTTCAAAAGCAGATCCCAGTCCTGATATGACCTTAGATGTTGCTAAGACGTAAAAAACAACAACAAACAACAAACAAACGAACCGGCAGAATGAATAATTCACAACATGAGTATATCTGCCTTGCTCCTCCCCTCCCTCCTTGTCCCCCCCCCCCCCGCCCCACACACACACTCTCAATTACTTACCTCCGTTATACAGGCAACTAACCACCCTCAGTGTACAGTGTACAGTCGACAGGTTAAAAAGTTGCATGCCTTCATGATGCGACATCTGCATTCAATCATGAAGCTAACCTGGAAGGACAAAGTGACAAATAAGGAAATACTCAAACGGACGGGGCTGCCCTCTGTGGAAGATCTTCTGATCAAAAAGAATCTCCGGTGGACTGGACACCTCATGAAGATGTCATCAGACAGGCTACCAAAGCAGATCCTCTATTCTCAACTGTCTTCTGGTTACAGAAAGAGAGGGCGCCCTCATCTCCGGTTCAAGTATACCATCAAGAGAAACCTGAAGCCAGTGGGAGACCAGGCCACCAGCACCATGACCACTCAATCACATTATCCTGACACTGAGTACTTGCCCTATCCCAATAATGCCGAGTGCCTGGCTAGGAAGCGACAAGCATCAATTTTTAAGTCATTGGTTTGACTCAACCAGGGTTTGAACCCACAAACCCATGGGTTCGGATCTCCCAAAACAGGAGACGGACTCTTAACTCATTCAGCCATCCCGTCTGTTCATTATACTAACTAAATGATGTGACCTAGCTGAGCATGTTTAACACAATATCACCCCCTTGTATTCAATATCACACAGTGAATGATATTATTATATATATATATATATTAGTAGACAAAATTATATCTACATGATGGACACCAGTCCCCACATATCTCCCCCAATAGCAGATGGAAGTTTCTGAGTGTGCCACCTGCATAATACCCCCATGGTCGACTGGAGGTTCCCCTATTGTTTGGGATTTAATGCTATGCCAACACAAAACGAACGTGGGCAATTCTGGTCTGTAGCCATTTGTTGCAACTAATATTCATTGCTAATTTACTAACTAGTTCCCAAACGAAATGTACTCAGTATATTCAGGTATTTAGACATACTTCTTCACTTTCTACTTCTGGTAATGTATTCTATTATGAAAACTTCCCAAAGCTCAGTGTGCCAAAACCAAATTTGTCAACTTGCACATTAATCTTATATAAAATTCGACCTTGGTTATTAAATCAGTGGTCGCATGCAGGTATAGCAATACCTCAGGGAGTTTGACGCCCCTGCCCTGCAGAGTTGTAAACCACTGCCTTGTGGTACAGGTTCTTTACAGAACCGAAGGCTAAGGGAGCAAACCCTAAAGAGAAAACCATGTCACTGTGGCAGCATTAAGGGCAGTTGATGTCTGGAACTCCCAACATCTCCCGACCAGCCACTGCAGGGACAAATAGTTTTGCGCCTGTCTTGACATGTTCTTGCTGGTATGAAACCCCTATTTGCTCCCCAAGAGAGTGCCGCTGGTAACTTGCAAAAGCCAGCAGCACTTTTGCAGGCAGCTTTCATGAAATGTTTAAGACCGACTCATGGACGCAACTCTCACAGCAGAGAGCTAAATGGAGAGCGTCAGTCAAGTAATGAAAGCAGTCTTTGTCGCATCGCGACCGACAGCATGATGATGATGATGGTCGCATGACCACCATAGCTAAAACGAGGCGAACTCTCCAACATGCTATTGTCATCTTGAGTCCAGACCTACACTTTATTCCCCCCCCCCCACCTCTCCTCCCATTGGTCGACACCGGGTGGTCCTCCCCGGTAAGATGCACCGTCCTTAAGTTGTTTGTTGTTTTACATCCTAGCAACATCTAATGTCATATCAGGACAGGTACCTACTTGGGACAGTGCGCATTCATGGCAACTTTTATAGTGCTGCCCCAATGGGAGACCAGGCTGCCGGTACCATGACTCACAGTCACATTATCCTGACACTGAGCTAACCAGTCCTTGTTCTATCCTATTAATGCCGAGCACCAGGCTAGGTAGCGATAAGTATCAATTTTATAAGTCATTGGTTTGACTCGGCTGGGATTCAAACTCCCGAGATTCCGAACGGGAAGCGTGCGCTCTACCGATTAGGGCACGACATCCGATGCGTCCTGAAGTGGCACGGATGAAGGCTGCCCCTCGGGTCGCCATGACAACCACTCGCCAGGACCCGGCGTCCACCCTGCGTCCACCCGGCGTCCCGCCCAGACAAGGCAATGCGGCGAGATGAAGACGGCACAAAATGCGTAATCAGCAGAAACCGGGACGCCTGGGGAAGGGGGAGGGGGGAGGGTGGGGAGGGGGAGGGGGGAGGGGGGAAGGGGGGAGGGTGAGGAGGGGGGAGGGTGGGGAGGGGGGACAGTTTTACACATTATACACACAGACACAGGGCAGTGTTACATGGCGTACACACAGACATGGTGCAGTGCTACATGGCGTACACACAGACACAGGGCAGTGTTACATGGCATACACATAGACACAGGGCAGTGTTACATGGTGTACACACAGACCTGGCGCAGTGCTAAATGGTGTACACACAGACACAGAGCAGCACTACATGGCATACACACAGACACACAGCAGTGTTACATGGTGTACACACAGACACAGCAGTGTTACATGGTGTACACACAGACACAGGGCAGTGTTACATGGTGTACACATAGACACAGGGCAGTGCTACATGGTGTACACACAGACATGGCGCAGTGCTAAATGGTGTACACACAGACACAGAGCAGCGCTACATGGCATACACACAGACACACGGCAGTGTTACATGGTGTACACACAGACACAGAGCAGTCTTACATGGCATACACACAGACACATGGCAGTGGTACATGGTGTACACATAGACACAGGGCAGTGTTACATGGTGTACACACAGACATGGCACATCGCTACATGGCATACACACAGACACAGGGTAGGGTTACATGGCGTACACACAAACACAGGGCAATGTTACATGGTGTACACACAGACACAGGGCAGTGCTACATGGTGTACACACAGACACAGGGCAGTGTTACATGATGTACACATACACACAGAGCAGTGTTACATGGTGTACACACAGACACAGGGCAGTGTTACATGATGTACACATACACACAGAGCAGTGTTACATGGTGTACATACAGACACAGGGAAGTGTTACATCATGTGCACTCAGACACAGGGCAGTGTTACATGGTGTACACATAGATACAGGGCAGTGTTTCATGGTGTACACACAGACACAGAGCAGTGCTACATGGTGTACTCAGAGACACAGAGCAGTGTTACATGGTGCACCCACATACACAGGGCAGTGTTACATCATGTGCACACAGACACAGGGCAGTGTTACATGGTGTACACACAGATAGAGAGCAGTGCTACATGGTGTACACATAGACACAGGGCAGTGTTACATGATGTACACATACACACAGAGCAGTGTTACATGGTGTACATACAGACACAGAGCAGTGCTACATGGTGTACACACAGACACAGGGCAATGATACATGGTGTAAACACACACAGAGCAGTGTTACATGGTGCACCACAGACACAGGGCAGTGTTACATGGTGTACACACAGACACAGGGCAGTGTTACGTCATGTGCACACAGACACAGGACAGGGTTACATGGTGTACACACAGACACAGGGCAGCATTACATGGTGTACACATAGACACAGGGCAATGCTACATGGTGTACACACAGACACAGGAGTGTTACATCATGTGCACCCAGACACAGGGCAGTGTTACATGGTGTACACACAGACACAGGGCAGCATTACATGGTGTACATATATACACAGGGCAGTGCTACATGGTGTACACACAGACACAGATCAGTGTTACATGATGTATACAGAGACAGAGGGCAGTGTTACATGGTGTACACGCAGTGCTACATGGTGTACACACAGACACAGATCAGTGCTACATGATGTACACACAGACACAGGGCAGTGTTACATGGTGTACACACAGACACAGGGCAGTGTTACATGGTGTACACACAGACACAGGGCAGTGTTACATGGTGTACACACAGACACAGGGCAGTGTTACATGGTGTACACACAGACACAGGGCAGTGTTACATGGTGTACACACAGACACAGGGCAGTGTTACATGGTGTACACACAGACACAGGGCAGTGTTACATGGTGTACACACAAACACAGGGCAGTGGTACATGGTGTACACACAGACACAGGGCAGTGTTACATCATGTGCACACAGACACAGGGCAGTGTTACATGGTGTACACATAGATACAGGGCAGTGTTACATGGTGTACACACAGACACAGGGCAGTGCTACATGGTGTACACACAGACACAGGGCAGTGTTACATGATGTGCACATACACACAGAGCAGTGTTACATGGTGTACACACACAGAGCTGTTTTACATGGTGCACCACAGACACAGGGCAGTGTTACATCATGTGCACACAGACACAGGACAGTGTTATATGGTGTACACACAGACACAGGGCAGTGTTACATGGTGTACACACATACACAGGGCAGTGTTACATGGTGTACACAGAGACACAGAGCAGTGTTACATGGTGTACACACAGACACAGGCCAGTGTTACATGGTGCACCCACATACACAGGGCAGTGTTACATGATGTACATACAGACACAGGGCAGTGCTACATGGTGTACACACAGACACAGGTCAGCATTACATGGTGTACACACAGACACAGGCCAGTGTTACAGAGTGTACACACAGACACAGAGCAGGATTTGGTGGTGTGCACACAGACGCGGGCGGTGGCCAGCAGGTGGCAGCACAGCCCGGCCGTGTCAGGTGACCGGAGTAGACAGGCCGCGTCTAGCCGATCGGGGCCTGACGCCCGTCTGTCTAAGCATCGGGACGCTACGACTCAGAATCAATACAGACACCACCCCGCCCGCCACTCGATGCAGCCCGGGCTGCCCACCCAGAACCTGCAGTGCCCCACACTGCCCCACACTACCCCACTCTGCCCCACACTGCCTCACATTTCCCCACCCTGCCCGCAGTGCCCCACACTGCCCCGCAGTGCCCCACACTGCCCCACACTGGCCCGCAGTGCCCCACACTGCCCCGCAGTGCCCCATACTGCCCCATACTGCCCCGCAGTGCCCCACACTGCCCCGCAGTGCCCCATACTGCCCCGCAGTGCCTATACTGCCCCACACTGCCCTGCAGTGTCCCATACAGCCCCACACTTTCACACCCTGCCACACACTGTTCCATACTGCCCCATTCTGCCCCACATTGCGCACAGTGTCCCACAATTCCACACAGTGCCCCATAGTGCCCCACACTGCCTCCACTGTGCCCCATATCGTGCCACAGTGCCCCCTCCCCCCCGCCATGAATCACACTGCCCCAGTGCCCCACACAGCCTCCACTGCATCACCATGACTCACAGTGCCCCATACTGTCCCACACTGCCCCACCATGACCCACAGTGTCCTACAGTTCTACACACTGCCCTACAATGCCCCATAGTGCCCCTCTATCTATATCCACGTGTCTACCAGATATATAGTGTAGCTGTGCGTGCGCGCGTGTGCG
Organism: Branchipolynoe longqiensis; assembly: GCA_030323885.1. Lineage (NCBI taxonomy): Eukaryota > Metazoa > Annelida > Polychaeta > Phyllodocida > Polynoidae > Branchipolynoe > Branchipolynoe longqiensis. Next base: position 4,488,445 of record CM059190.1, read on the forward strand.
TGTGCGTGCGTGTGCGTGTATGTGTGTGTGTTGGGGGGGGGGGGGGGGGGGGGGGGGAGAAGGGGGGTCTGTGGAACAGCGCCTGCCCGGCAGCCTCACCACCAGCAATCAGCCCTTATTTAGCTCACCGGGCGTCAGCGGAAAGGCCTGCAGACGGCCGAGCTGGTGCGAGCTGGGGATGCCGGGAGAAATGACGTCATTGCGGCACACTCTCCAAGCGTTGTAGCCCGCTGGTGGCCTGATGGACTGGTGCTTTGTGGCGTGTGGGGAGGGGGCGGGGGAGGGGGGAGAGTGGTGGATTTACGTGTTTACACGTTATTAGAGCGGCTGAAACATCCGCTACCAGTTATCACGCACCTGCAACCCCCCCTCCACACACACACACGACCCCCATCCCTCATCCCACTCAGGGTGCATGTGGTGTGTGGGTGTGATGATGGGGGGTGGAGTATGGTGCTCCCCCACCCACCCCCACCCCTATCCCTTCCCACTCAGAGTGTGGTGTGCGGGTGTGGGGAGTGGATGCGGGGGGGGTCGGTTGGAGTATAGTGCTCCCCCACCCCCACCCCTATCCCTTCCCACTCAGAGTGTGGTGTGTGGGTGTGGGGAGTGGATGCGGGGGGGCGTCGGTTGGAGTATAGTGCTCCCCCACCCCCACCCCTATCCCTTCCCACTCAGAGTGTGGTGTGCGGGTGTGGGGAGTGGATGGGGGGGGGGTGTCGGTTGGTGCTCCCCCACCCCCACCCCTATCCCTTCCCACTCAGAGTGTGGTGTGCGGGTGTGGGGAGTGGATGCGGGGGGGTGTCGGTTGGAGTATGGTGCTCCCCCACCCCCACCCCTATCCCTTCCCACTCAGAGTGTGGTGTGCGGGTGTGGGGAGTGGATGCGGGGGGGGGTGTCGGTTGGAGTATGGTGCTCCCCCACCCCCACCCCTATCCCTTCCCACTCAGAGTGTGGTGTGCGGGTGTTGGGAGTGGATGCGGGAGGGGGGGTGTCGGTTGGAGTATGGTGCTCCCCCACCCCCACCCCTATCCCTTCCCACTCAGAGTGTGGTGTGCGGGTGTGAGGAGTGGATGCGGGGGGGGGGGGTGTCGGTTGGAGTATGGTGCTCCCCCACCCCCACCCCTATCCCTTCCCACTCAGAGTGTGGTGTGCGGGTGTGGGGAGTGGATGGGAGGGGGGGAGGTGTCGGTTGGAGTATGGTGCTGTTTGAAAGTGTGGCGCTTTGTGCTTATACAAATGCAAACAGACGACAAAGCAAGGCTTCCCTGTACGCCACATCCCAGTATGTCAACCTGCATACATCACCAGGCCATGTTATTGTTAGTTAGCACTGCCTGTCGCACAGCCCCCTGTTCTGTGTGACACCATGTCTCTGTCAACACATACTACTGTCACTGTCACTGCATAATTTGTGTGACACCATGTCTCTGTCAACACACACTTCTGTCACTGTCACTGCATAATTTGTGTGACACCATGTCTCTGTCAACACACACTTCTGTCACTGTCACTTTCACTCCATAATCAGTGTGACACACTGTCTCTGTCAACACATACTGCCATCACTCCATAATCAGTGTCACACACTGTCTCTGTCAACACATACTGCCATCACTGCAAAATCTTCGTGACACCATGTCTGTAACTACACGTTCACTGCATAATCTGTGTGCACGCTTCTATACTGGACGCTACACTCTCACTTGTGCCCGAGAATATATATATATGCATGAGTACGAATGCTATGTATAAATATGTGTGTGTATATATATATATTTATATATATATATACATATATATATCTATATATATATATATATATATGCATACCAATGCATTCACATGGGGCATATGGGTGGGTACCCATTATGTGACATTGCTGGAGATGAGCAGCAGTTGGGCCGCTTCACTCCCGGCCACCTGCCGCCCTCCTGGGACCCTAATCTGGGTCATCGCTTCCTCCTCCCTCACCCCCTCCTCTTCCTCTCCAGCAATGTGTGGGTGCAAGGCGCGGGGAGGTCATTAGGCATGACCTCTACACTCTCACATCACCCCCTCCTCTTCCTCACCAGCAATGTGTGGGTGCAAGGCGCGGGGAGGTCATTAGGCATGACCTCTACACTCTCACATCACCCCCTCCTCTTCCTCTCCAGCAATGTGTGGGTGCAAGGCGCGGGGAGGTCATTAGGCATGACCTCTACACTCTCACATCACCCCCTCCTCTTCCTCACCAGCAATGTGTGGGTGCAAGGCGCGGGGAGGTCATTAGGCATGACCTCTACACTCTCACATCACCCCCTCCTCTTCCTCTCCAGCAATGTGTGGGTGCAAGGCGCGGGGAGGTCATTAGGCATGACCTCTACACTCTCACATCACCCCCTCCTCTTCCTCTCCAGCAATGTGTGGGTGGAAGGGGGGTGGCGATCATTAGGCATGACCTCTACACTCTCACATCGACCCCTGCCCCGTTACAAACTGGATATATGCTTGCAGTTATCCCATACTGAATTACATCAATGGAACCGATTGTACCAACAGACTCTCATTTCAGGTGTTTCGCCAACCTGGTCACTGCATAATCTCAAATCTGTGTGACACCATGTCTGTGTCGACGCATACTACTGTCCCTACATAATCTGTGTGACACCATGCCTCTTACTGCATACACTACTGCCATTATACACTCTATGTGACACCATGCCTCTTACTGCATACACTACTGCCATTATACATTCTATGTGACACCATGCTCCTGACTGTCACTTCCTCTGATACGCACACGTACAGGCACACGTACACGTACACGTACATGCACACGTAGGCCTACACAGGCACACACACTGCCCCTACACTGCACACTGCCTGTCCAACCCGCCATCCCCCTGCGTATTGGCTTTAGTTAACACGCACACATACACGTACACGTACACGTACACGTACACGTACACACGCGCGCACACTGCGGATATGCTATACACTGGGTGTGAGGGTTGGTTGGGCTGTATTTGCCCGAATGTTGGACACCCGTCACGCTGAGCGAACACGGCCCCGCCATGACGGCAACAGACGCTGCGCACACTGTCCGTAGTGACGCCGTCTCACACCAGGAAGCGCGTCGGCTGCAGCGGACCTTAGTTCTGGCACAATCCGCCAGGGGCCGGAAGGAAGTAGGTCACTCGGTGCAGTGAGGTCAGCGGCGGCCATTTGTGTTGGAGAGAATGTGTATTATTTATATTATTACGCAATTAAAAAGGCAGAGATGATAAGTTTGGTTGAGCGAACTCTGCCTGGACGCAATTGGCCTCTCCTTTATTGAAGTAAAAAATGTGTGCGAGTGAGGCAGATAGTGGGGACGAGCGCGGTCACGTGACATCGCCCCCCCCCCCATTAGGGTAGTATAGTTTAGAGCAGTGGAGCAGTTACCCAAGGTGCTCAGGGCCTGGATAACAAGCAGTAGTGAGTTCAACCTTAGCAGATAGCGAGTGGCGGGCGAATAGAGAAACAATAAGGTTACTGAGTAGGATATATAATAAACACATTGTAAGTGAGTTAATAAGGTAACCTAACACCAGACATGAATTGGCTATATAGTTGTAGTAGAAGTATAGCTAGACTATGATGATCAGTAACAGATGGACAATCAGTGTTTGGCTGCATCCTAAATAATATTTGCATAACAAGTTATACCTCAGATATGTGAGCTTGTCGGTGAATCTGTGAGATGTGCGAATAGATTAAATAAATCTGGAGTGTGCAGAATGGAGATTGTCTTCACAGATTCTGTAGCGCTATCTTCTCAAATAGATGGTAAAACCAAGTGGAGGGGGGGGGGGGAGGAAGGGGGAGGCTTCCAAATAAGGGCCTTAGCAGTCTCAAAAAGGAAAGCAACGCTTGTTTTATTTAATGACGCCTCTAGAGCACATGGATTTTTGTATCATCAGCTATTGGACGTCAAACGCATGGTCATTCTGACATAATTCTTTGGAGGAAACCCACTGCCGCCACATAGGCTACACTTTCTGATAAGCAGCAAGGGGTCTTTTATATGCACTTTCCCACAAACTGGACAGCACATACCACAGCCTTTGATGAACCAGTTGTGGGCCACAGGTTGGAACGGAAAATAGCCCAAACTGCATATGGGTCCACTGAGTAGGATCGATCAAATGACTGACACCTTCACTTTAGCAGTGTTAAGTTGGTGTCGGGGTCAGGAATCAGGAGTAGATTATGTTAATTAGGTCTAATTGGACAGTCCTCGTTTAGGCGTGTGTGTATATTCACAATTCAATATATATTATTTAAAACGCTGTTGGATACTGAAGTTGTTTTTCTTTTATGTACGTGCACAGTGCCAGGTTCAAGAAAATAAATTAATCACCTTGGCATATTAGTGTTTATGTAGGCCTATTTTAGGCCTACTTTTTTCATTAATTATATTTTTACATTCGTTGATTAAGCAAGGAAAATTTCAATCACGGACGATTGGTCTTCCTCATTCCACTGCTTCTTGCCCTATCCTAATAAGGCAGAGCGCGAGGCTAGGTAGCGACAAGTATACATTTTTAAGTCATTGCTTTGACTCAACCAGGGTTTGCGAACACCATGACCTACCAAGACGGGACGCGGACGCTCAACTCATTCGCCCATCCCATCTGGTTGCTTTTGGATTGATGTACAATTGTTGGTTGTGTGAAGTTTATAATTGCATCGCTTGCATATGTTCTGACGTGCTTCCTCATATTTGATGTATTTCAGAGAATTTGCTAAAGAAAGAGAACGTGTAGAGAACCGAAGAGCTTTCCTTAAACTTCGAAAACAGCAACAAATAGAACGTGAATTGAACGGGTATTTAGAATGGATCTGCAAAGCAGGTAGGTGGAATCTTCTCTCATCCAGACATTATCACCATTAGACAGTTTGTCGATTGAAAGCCTGAGTCGACACTTTTACCGACCCAAGGGAATTTTAACCTCCCACACCACATAGACATGGTATGAGCGCAACCAGCCTTTGAGGATGCTGTAAGTGATACACAGCGGTGGAAATTCAAATTGGCAGAGGGGGGGCGGGGGGGGGGGGAGGGGGTACTACCACGTGTGGTGTCTGGTTGTGACAGACAGTCGTTAAAGCTGCCTAGTCCGATGGCGTTTGAATTTTTGCTCTTTTAAACAAATATATATATATAACAAATTGAACTATTATAACCTACAAATCATTTGTCTGGAGTAATTTTGATGAAAACTTGTTAATTTCGGAGCAATTTGAACTGAAAGAACCCAAAATAATTTTGGCAAGCTTTCGAAAAATCCTCTCGATATTGACATCTCGCGATAACCACGTGATGTGGAATGACCTAATTAAAAAATAGCCTGGTTGGAATGAGGGCACGGCTAATCAGGCCATGAGATTGACCTAATTGGTTAATGGTTTCCCTCCATCATGGCTGTCTCAAAGTAGGTGTCCAAAGGGATTGGGTAATAAATTCACCGATTATTCTGTTTATGCTGTCCCAAAGCATTAGCTAATTTATCAGTATCTAAGTTGTATATATATATGATCAACTGTGGGAAAGTGTTTTGATTTTGAAAATAATATGCTTCATCGGACCACACAACTTTAATAATCAAAACTATTTGTCATCTCAGGTGGTACGCAGCTGCGTACATGCATATATCTGAAAATTAGGCTCCTGGCAGTTATGTGTTGAGATTTTTAATATTAGTCGAGATATCGCATTTCCTATATCTGATTGTATGATCTTATCCCACAATGTAGTCACATTCGGTAAAATAATAATCACCGTGGATTACGAAGGTCATCCTTCATGTTGGTGTGTGGTTGAGGCAGACAGTTGTACGTGGTGTGTGGTTGTGACAGTCTACTGATGACTGAAGCTGCATGTGGTGTGTGGTTGTGACAGTCAGGTGTGTGTGGTGTTTGTTTGTGACAGTCTGCTGACTGAAGCTGCATGTGGTGTGTGGTTGAGGCAGACAGTTGTGTGTGGTTGTGACAGTCTACTGATGTGAAGCTGCATGTGGTGTGTGGTTGAGGCAGACAGTCGTGTCTGGTGTGTGGTTGTGAAAGTCTACTGACTGAAGCCGCATGTGGTGTGTGGTTGTGACAGACTGCTGACTGAAGCCATGTGTGGTGTGTGGTTGAGGCAGACAGTTGCATGTGATGTGTGGTTGTGAGAGTCTGCTGACTGAAGCCGTGTGCGGTGTGTGGTTGTGACAGTCTGCTGACTGAAGCCATGTGTGGTGTGTGGTTGTAACAGACATTCGTGTGTGGTGTGTGGTTGTGACAGTCTGCTGACTGAAGCAGCATGTGGTGTGTGGTTTGTTACAGACAGTTGTGTGTGGTGTGTGGTTGTGACAGTCTGCTGACTGAAGCAGCATGTGGTTTGTTACAGACAGTCGTGTGTGGTGTGTGGTTGTGACAGTCTGCTGACTGAAGCAGCATGTGGTATGTGATTGTGACAGACAGTCGTGTGTGGTGTGTGGTTGTGACAGTCTGCTGACTGAAGCAGCATGTGGTTTGTTACAGACAGCCATGTGTGGTGTGTGGTTGTGACAGTCTGCTGACTGAAGCACATGTGGTATGTGGTTGTAACAGACATTCGTGTGTGGTGTTTGGTTGTGACAGTCTGCTGACTGAAGCAGCATGTGATGTGTGGTTTGTTACAGACAGTTGTGTGTGGTGTGTGGTTGTGACAGTCTGCTGACTGAAGCAGCATGTGGTTTGTTACAGACAGTCGTGTGTGGTGTGTGGTTGTGACAGTCTGCTGACTGAAGCAGCATGTGGTGTGTGGTTGTAACAGACAGTCGGGTGTGGTCTGTGATTGTGACAGTCTTCTGACAGTCGCGTTTGTTTACAGAGGAGGTAATTCTTAACGAGGAGCGGACAACAGACGAGGAAAAGATGAAAATCATAGAAGGTTAGTGACATCACTTAACAGGGACCCGGTTCGGCTGCGGTCCCCGTATGGAAGAATTCACGTCAATGTGTATACTTAGTATGCACGTTCATATGTATATTTCTGTATATGTATAGATTCAGTACATCATACATATACAGAAATATTCAGGAGTACGTGTATATTTCTGTATATGTATAGATTCAGTACATCATATATACACAAAAGTATTCATGTGTATGTGTATACTTCTGTATATATATAAACTCAGTCCATCATATATATATAAGTATTCATGTGTACGTATATACTTCTGTATATGTATAGATTCAGTCCATCATATATATACATGTATATACAGGTGTACATTTATGTACTTGGTACATCAGATATATATAGAGAAGTATTCACACGTATATGTATATACTTCTGTATATGTACCGACACAGTACATCATATATATATATATATATATATACAAGTGTATAAGTCTGCACTCCATACATCATATATATATATACAGGTGTATTCAGTGTACATGTATACTTCTGTATATGTGTAGACTCAGTACATCATATATATATATATATATATATATATATATATATATACAAGTGTACATGTATGCACTCGGTACATCTATATAAGGTGTATTCAGTGTATGTGTATACTTCCGTATATGTGTAGAATCAGTACATCATATATATAAATATATATACAAGTGTACATGTATGCACTTGGTACATCAGATATATATACAGAAGTATTCACACGTGTATGAATATACTTCTGTATATGTATAGACTCAGTACATCATATATATACAAATGTACATGTATTCACTTGGTATATCATATATACTTGTGTATATGTATTTCTGTATACATACAGTGCACCATATATTGATGTACAGGTGTACATGTGTACACATATATACACTTGCTGCACCATATATACATATATATATATACAAAAGTATATATATATGTGTATCCATGTATACACTGGGTGCACTATATTTATACAAGTATGAATGTATACATGTATATTATATATGTATGTATGTATGTATACACTCGATTCATGATAGATGTGTGTACAAGTATACATACGTTTGTGTATACATGCATACACTCGGTCCACAATAGATATATGTACAAATATGCATGTATACCAACGAATATGTATACATGTATACAATCTGTGCATCACATGCACACATGTATTCATGTATACATACGTATATGTATACATATACACTTGGTGTACGATGGCCATATGTACAAGTGTACACATACGTATCTGTATAAACCTGTTGTACCACAGATCTATGTACAAGTGCATATTTATACACGTATATATGTATGCACTTAGTGAAGCAGAGATCTATATGCAAGTAGTCGTGTATATTCCTCACATACTTTATTCACATACACACGTATGTGCGTGTATATATGTGTGTATGGCTATAAAGTATGTGAAGAACATATATAAGTATAAGAATTATGTAGACGTTTATATACTTGGTGGTATAAATATATATGTATATATATATATGTATGCATATATGTATACACTTGGTGCAGCATTGGTCTGAATTCAAGTGTGCCTGTATTATGTATATACACTTTGAGCATCACAAATATGTATACAAGTATACATATATACATCTATTTACGGTGTATACACTTGGTGCAGCATAGGTCTGTATACAGCTATGCGTGTATTATATATATACACCTGGCCGCATACAAGTATACATGTATTCAGATATACATATATTTACTGGGTATACACTTGACGCAGCATAGGTCTGTATACAGCTATGTGTGTATTATATATATATATATATATATATATATACTTGGAGCATAACAACTATGCATACGAGTATATATGTATACAGATATACATATATTTACTAGGTATACACTTGGTGCAGCATAGATCTGTATACAGCTATGCGTGTATTATATGTATACACTTGGAGCATCACACATATGTATACAAGTATACATATATACCTCTATTTACTGTGTATACACTTGGTGCACCATAGAAAAATAACGGTTATTGATCGATTCATTTATAACTCATTGCATTGTTTATAACTGTCCTTGGTCTTACTGTTGTTCTCAATTTGTCAAACATTATTTTAGTGTCACTTGCTATGCTTGCTGTTCACATTTTACATCGTTGAAAAAACGAGTTGACATGATATATAATATAGATTTACACATACCCAAATTTATTTTGAGGTTTTGGCATTTTATAAATGAGTTAACGTATTGAGAAAGTGGTGAGTGTGTTTTTTGGTGATTATTTGACTCAGTATTGTTATTTTAAGTTTTGGTTTGAACGAGAGTTAAATTTTGACTTGAAGCCCTATATTAACATAAGCCACATCATCGACACACAAACTAAAGCCACCACCACCCCAAACTGTACCCGTTTGTTGAAGACGTCATTCGTGAAATGTCAGTTTCATCTTAGTGCATACTGCCTGACGTAAACAACACAATAAGTGATAATCATTTACATATTTTCTTTCATAACATAAGCCACATCATCGACACACAAACTAAAGCCACCACCACCCCAAACTGTACCCGTTTGTTGAAGACGTCATTCATGAAATGTCAGTTTCATCTTAGTGCATACTGCCTGACGTAAACAACACAATAAGTGATAATCATTTACATATTTTCTTTCATAACATAAGCCACATCATCGACACACAAACTAAAGCCACCACCACCCCAAACTGTACCCGTTTGTTGAACACGTCATTCATGAAATGTCAGTTTCATCTTAGTGCATACTGCCTGACGTAAACAACACAATAAGTGATAATCATTTACATATTTTCTTTCATAAAGCAAAAGGTAATATTGAAAGTGTGCCACCACGTGCCATTCAGGGTGATTGCACATATATCTATATACATCTATATATTTATGTATCTATATATTTATATATCTATGTATATATATTTGCATATCTAGATATCTATATATATGTATATATCCATATATGTATATATCCATATATCAAATATATATATATCTATATATGAAGTGTTCAGGCGCAAAACCATGTAAACGCCAATCCAAAAATGGCGATAAACATTGGAATCAAACCTAAAAAAGGTATACATTTTTTATATCCTTACATTTTTGTTCATTGCTCCATAAGCATATGATCATATGAAAAGTGGAATTAGTGAGAATTAAAATTATTTTCAGGTACAAATCTTTTATTTAAACTACATTTTTGGATTGGCGTTTACATGGTTTTGCGCATGAACTCTTCATATTTATATATCTATATATCCATATATATAATGTTCCTCTTTTCGATTTCTCTAAAGCATTTCTTTGCAAATCCAAAAGAATGTACCTATTGTGCCAGCTCTGTGGGTGAGAATGCCAATGGATGGCATTCTCCATCAAACTGACTTCTCGAGTGTGCCTAAACCCGCTCTCCCTCTATACTCTCACCACAAGTTGTTCTCGCCTTCCTCTCCCTTCACACCGACTATGTTGTGAAAGAGAGAGAAAGAGGTGTGGTTTTTGTTCTAAATAAATATTTGAAGATAGAAAAGAATAGTTTCGCTGCTAAAAACAGATGTGCTCACAAACTGATCGATGTTCTTATGCTTGTTTGTTTCCCTCCACTTGTTGCGTGTTCTCTGTTGCCTGGGCCAGCTCGTATCAAATGTGGGTACTAGTGTTACTATAGAAGTGCCAGTCGGAACGGCCCGCTTGTGTTCCATTTGGTTTTGTACATACCAGTAGCCCTGTGTTCTTATTGCTACACTCCATTATTATTACTCCCATTATGACCTTACACCACATTACATGGTGAGCAGTTAGTGATGTCTGGCCGAGACAAATAGGCACACCCACCCGACACCACCCACCACCCATATAACCACCACCCATATACCCACCACCCATATAACCACCACCCACCCCCATATACCCACCACCCACCCACCTGCACCACTATCTACCCACCACCACCCATAAACCCCACACCCATATCCACCCACCCCACCACACCACCCATACTACCCCCACCACCCATATACCCACCACCCACCACCCATATACCCACCACCTCACCCCACCCACACATACCCACCCCCACCACCATACCCCACCCACTCCACACCACCCCACACACCACCCATATACCCCACCCCCCACCCACCCATATACCACACCCACCACACCTACTACCCACCACCCATCACCCACACCCACCCCACACCATCTACCCACCCCATATACCCCCCCCCACCCCCATATACCCAACCCCCACCCCACCACCCATATACCCCACCACCCACATATACCCACCACCCATTGCACACCACCACCACCACCACCCACACACCCACCACCCCACAACCCACCCCCACCCCCCCACCACCCCACCCAACCACCCACACCCACCCCACCCCACCCACCCAACCCACCCCACCACCACCAAACCACCACCACCCCACCCCCCAACCACCACCCCACCCCACACACCCACCACCCACAACCCACCACCCACCCCACCACCCACACCCACCCCCCACCCACACCCCCACCCCCACACCCACCACCCACCCCACCCACCACCCCCACCACCACCCCCACAACCCCACCACCCCACCCCACACCACCCCCCCACCAACCCCCCACCCCACCCCCCAACCACCCACCCACCACCCACAACCCCCCACCCACACCACACCCCCACCCCACACACCCCCACCACCCCACCCCCAAACCCACCACCCCACCCACCCCACCCCCACACCCACCACCCACCCCACCCACAACCCCACCACACCCCACCCCACCACCCACCACCCAACACCCCACCCACCCACCCCCACCCCCCACCCCACACCCACCACACCCCCCACCACCCCCCCACCCCACCCACCACCCACACCCACCACCCACACCCCCACCACCCACCCACCCCCCACCCACACACCACCCACCCCACCACCCCCCACCACACCCCACCCACCCACACCCCACCCACCCACCCACCCACCCCCACCCAACCCCCCACCCACCCCCCCCACACCCCACCACCCACACCACCCCCCCCACCCCACCCCCACCCACCACCCACCCCCCACCCCACCCACACACCCACCCCCCACCAACCCCACCACCCACACCCCACCCACCCCACCACCCACCACCCACCACCCCCCCCCCACCACCCACCCCCACCACCCCCACCCACCCCCACCCCCAACCCCACCAACCCCCACCACCACCCCACCACCCACCCCCCACCCCACCCCCACCCCCCCACCCCACACCCCACCCACCACACCCACCCCCCCCACCCACACCACCCACACCCACCCACACACCCACCACCCCCACACCCCCCCCCCCACCACCCACCCCCCACCCACCCCCATACCCCACCACCCCCACCCACACACCCCCCACACCCACCACCCCACCCCACCCCACCCCACCCCCACAACCCCCACCACCCACACCCCCACCCCACCCACCCACCCCCACCCCCACCCCACACCACCCACCCCCACACCCACCCCCCACCCACCCACCCCACCCCCCCACCCCAACCCCACCCCCCCCCCCCACCCCCACCCACCCCACACCCCCCCACCACCCCCACCCCCCCCCCCACCCCCACCCACCCCCCCCCCCCAACCACACCCCACCCCCCCCCACCCCACCCCCCCACCCCCCCCACCCCCCCACCACCCCCCCCCACCCCACCCACCCCCCCACCCCCCCCACCCCCCACACCCCCCACCCCCCCAACCCACCCCCTCCCACCCTCACCCACCCACCCCCACACACCCACCCCCCCACCACACCACCCACTCACACCCCCACCCCCCACACCCCCACCCTCCCACCCCCCTCCCCCCCCCCATCCACCACCCACTCTCCTACCCACCCGCACCCACATACCCACACAACCACCCTCCCTTCCACACACCCTCTCACCCTCGTTCTCTGTCACATACCCTCTCACCCACCCTCCCTCCTCCCCAGCCTGGCTGATTTCTGCTACGTCGAGGCCCCGTGTAAGCCCGCTGTCCGTTTTGTTGTAATCTTGTTGTTTCCGCTGAGCGAGTCGGCAGCATTGTGCTGTTTCCGATATGGGCCTGCGCACCGGAAGTACGGTCTTATACGCGTATCTTCCGGTGCCACTAGTGGTGCCCGTAGCGGGCGCAGGCTGGCGCCCTGTTCCTGGCGGCCACAGAGTGTCTGGCGCCCTGTTCTTCGCATGTGGGACCCACAGAGTGCCTAGCACCCTATTATTGGTGTGTGGCGGCTAGAGTGCCGGCGCCCTGTTCTTGGCATGTGGCGCCTAGACTGTCTGACACCCTGTTCTTGGTGGGTGGCACCCACAGAGTGCCTGGCGCCCTGGTCCTGGCGTGTGGTGCCCACAGACTGTCTGACACCCTGTTCCTGGCATGTGGCGCCCATGGAGTGACTGACGCCCTGTTCCTGCCATGTGGTGCGCACAGAGTGCCAGACACCCTGTTCTTGGTGTGTGGTGCCCATGGAGTGCCTGACACCCTGTTCTTGGCGGGTGGAGCCCAGAGTGCCTGGTGCCCTGTTCTTGTCATGCGGCACCCACAGAGTGACTGACGCCCTGTTCCTGGCATGTTGCTGCCACAGAGGGCCTCGCACCCTAATTTTGGTGTGTGATGCCCACATAGTGATGATGCCCTGTTCCTGCTGCGTGGCATCCACAGAGTGACTGATGCCCTGTTCCTGGCATGTGGTGCCCATGGAGTGACTGACGCCCTGGTCCTGGCATGTGGCACCCACAGAGTGCCTGACACCCTGTTCTTGGCGTGTGGCCCTCCATGGAGTGCCTGACACCCTGTTCCTGGCATGTGGCGCCCAGAGACTGCCTGACGCCCACTCACGGGACTTCAAACAGCCTGCACTCAGCGGCAAAACCTCATATTATCGCTCAGCTCAGAAGGCCCCCCCATCTTCAGCTATATATATTCACGTATATACGTGTATATGTGAATATATATTATATATATCAGGACAAGTCCTGTTAGATATTCGATACCTTTCGTTGCCATGGAAACCAATTGTACTGTAAACATGGTGTTCACATATGTACGATGCATATATATATTTCTTTACGTGTCTAAGGCTTGGCCTCCTTGCGCTCTCCACCTAGCCTGTCTCCTCTTGACCTTTGACCCATGGTCTAGTCTCCTGGCTGTCCTGTCCTTCTCTGCTTATGTCCGCCATTTTGACCCAATTAAATAGTTCACTAACTAAAGCAATTGAATGCAAACTAAAATGAGGTCAACAGGCAGGAAACGCTAATAAAAACCCAGTTCACATGGATAAGAACACAGGTCACGTGCTAGATGCTACTTCGGGTCATAAGGCTCAAACTAGGTCATTCTGTTTGCTTGACTTCTTTACAGATTTGTTAACTTATTAGTTGCTAGTGGTTATTTTCATTTCTTACGATCAAAGACCATGACTGAATATAATAAAACAGGGAATTCATCCGTCAAAATAAGCAAAGCAACCAAAGAAAAGTAATAGAATCATCCTATTTCCTTATTTGTTCTATATAGCATATATATATATTTCTTTCTTTTCTAAAGACAATAGAAACATATAATAACAAATAACCAATCCTATATATTACTTGGAACTTAACCGTTATGATTTCTGATTGAGTTCTTTAATAAACTGTGCTGTACTGAATGCCGTGCGTTGTCATTAGATTCTTATTTCCACGGTGACTCTCTCAATCTGAGAGATGCGTCTCTCAGATTGAGAGACGCGTCCTGGCGCTCACCCCACCAGATCTTCTTCCCTCCAGTAACTCGCTCTCAGAGGCCTGACTCCGCTTAAACTTTTGGTTGGTTTTCTCCTACAGGCCGTATTAAATGTGGGTATAACTCTTGGTCCTTCTCAGATTCATCGTCATTAACACTGTCGCTAGGCAACGCATGCTTGCATTTTTCGAGTCCTGTATTCTACAAGGACCGCATCATCACAGACCCCCACCCCCCCTCCCACCAGATTTAGAGATAGTTCTAGCGGCAGATCATCCCCCCCCCTCTCCCTCCCCTCACCCCTTCCCTTCCCTCTCTGGATAAGCCGACGTTCTCGCGTGAAACCGCGAGTCTGTCTCGTCAACCGTTGTCAACGCCGTTGTCAGGCAACCACAGCCTCGTTGTGGTTGCCTGGCAACACTGTCAATGAACTGTTAGTAATCCAAACTCGAGGAGAAAGATTTGTTGTGTTTTCTTCAGTTCCGATAAATCCAGTTTCCCTGTGTATGGAGGTATCCATGGTTACTTTTTTTGAGACGCTCGGTGAGCCTTAGGTCAAAAAAATATAAAGAATTGGTGATCGTCCCCGCCCGTACTTTAAAAATGGCCTTCCCCTGATTTTTACTCTTTTTTTCCATGTTTGAGAAAACTGTTAAAAATGCATTAGGCTAGCAGCAATTCAACTTTTGTAAGCATACAATCTGTGCAATATAGTTATGTATTACGTGGAAGTGGCTTGGTTTGGTTGTTGGAGTTTTAGGTTCTAGAAACATCTATGGTCATATCAGGATGAGTAAGTACCAACTTGTGACAGCGCACACTCATGGCGGATTTATAGTGCTGCCCCACTGACACACCAGGCCAATAGCCCCATGACCTGATAATCCACTCAGTCAGATTATCCTGACACTGAGCCAACCAGTTCTTGCCCTGTCCTAATAATGCCGAGCGCCAAGCTAGGAAGTGACAAGTATCAAATTTGTAAGTCAGTGGTTTGACTCGACTGGGAATTGAACTCCCGACCTTCCGCACAGGAGGCCTGCACTCGTCCGGTAGATACAAAATAAAAACTAAAACTAAAAACCGCCCACCCGCCCGACCCTGATTTCTGTGATCAAAAGGACGATCAGCAACTTTTTTCTTTATTTGGCCTTAAACTGGCGGATCGAAAACGAGGCTCATGAAGCTGGCTGCACTATTTGTTTACATAATGCGATGGCGTTTCAATCGTTGCCTTATTTTTGTAGATAAATATATCAAATTGATCATTATTAACCCTATTCATGCGCGACCTAATTAGTCATCAGAACGAGGCTGACTAAGCATCGGTATTGGAAATGGCCATAAGACACTACTGTGTGCTGATGTGTATGAACTACTACAGAAATTAAAGGAGTAAAATTTGAAGATATTCACCTTTGAAAATATCATTTTCATTTTTGCTTACCTTTTTTCTATTTATCGGTCAATTTTCATGAAGATTGAGTGATGATCAGATGCATTTCAGTAGGCAATGTCAACAAAGTCACTCACCTTGGCTGCCAATCTTTTCTTAAATTCAAAATTGCATAACTTTCTTAATATAGATATATTTTTAAATATATTTTAACCCTTTTAAAGCTTTTATTAATTTGTAATTACTAAGACTAGTTGTTTAACTGTGTTGCACAGATAGCTACACTGACAGTGCTGCATTACATGATACCACCATAACTATTCAGACTTGAAGTTGACAGTCACATTGTAGTTAAAGAATGGGAAAAATCACCATCCAAGGGTCACACAATCTTGGTGAAAATTGAGCAATAGATAGAAAACATGTATGCAAAGATGTATATGTTACTTTCAAAAATGAATACCCTCAAATTTGAGTGATTTCGAGAGGTTTTGGTTGACAAAAAAGTATTCACATTACTTTACATACAGCGACGCCTCGCAGACGTGTAAGTGCCCTCGGTCTGGTTTCAACATGGCCGTGGCGTGAATAGGGTGAATAACCTACTGATCATTAGTATGGAGTAATTTTGATGAACACTTGCTAATTTTGGAACAATTTGAGCTGGAAGAACCCAAAATAATTTCGGCAAGCTTTCCAAACCTCCTCTCGCTATTGACATCTCATAATGACCACATGATGTGGAATGACCTAATTCAAATATAGCCTGGTTGGAATGAGGGGTAGGCTAATGAGGCCATGAGATTGACCTAATTGATTAATGGTTAATGATCGCTCCTTAATTGCTGTCTCAGAGTAGTTGTCCAAAGGGATGGGGGGAATAAAGTCCAGAAATAACATTAAAGTTGCATAGTCCAATGGTTTGGAATTTCTGTATTTTTTCTGAGATAAATATATTAGATCGATCACTAGTATCTACTTTACATTAGTTCAAAGTTACCTTTATTTTAAATAGTAAACTTTTGAGATATTTTGAGTGCAAACATGGAAAATTAGTTTTGGCAAGCTTGCCAAAACTCTGACACCATAGACTTCTCCAGTAACAGGTTCTGTTAAATTGACTCAGTATTGCCTTCTATGCAGAAACAAATGCTTAATAAGTGCATCAGTATCTAAGTTAGATATATCAAATCAAGTTTAGAGAATTGGTTTGGTTTTGAAAATTTGATATTTCATCGGACTATGCAGCTTTAACGTGCCATGAAAAGGTGCTTATTTCTAAATCGTTGGAGCTTTGCCAACTTAATTCAATCAATGCTTAAAACTGTATAAAGTTATTGAAACCAAATCACTCATATGAATTTAATTCTACATATCTCGTCCTGATACAACCTTACATGTTGTTAGGACGTTAAAACTGCATAGTCCGATCAAACAATCACACTTTCAAAACCCAAACACTCACCTAGATTTGATTCTGCTTATCTAACTTAGACACTGGTGCATTTATTAAGCATTTGTTGCAACATACAAGAGAATAGCAAGTCAATTTACTAGAACATGTTAGTGCAGAAGTCTATGGTGTCAGAGTTTTGGTGTGCTTGCCAAAATTAATTTGGCATGTATGAAGTTCAAATATCTCAAAAGTTAGCCATTTAAAATAAAAGTGATTTCAAACTAGAATAAGATAGATTATAGCGATTAATCTAATGCATTTATCTCAGAAAATGACAAAACCTCAAAACCCATCGGATTATACAGCCTTTTTTTTTTTTTTTTTTTGATGGGATGGTTATGCTGTCCATAGCATATAAGCTCGGATGATCAAGCTTGTTTTCAATGCTGGGCAGTTATCGGTCTAAGTTTCTTAAGATTATGGTTTGTGGTTAGTGATCTATGTTACCTTTTTTTGGATTTTCCTGGTAAGAGTCTTCCTCTTTTTATTTAAACATTTTTTTAAATATCTTTTTTTTTTTTATTATTTTTTTTTTAGAACCAACCACCAAACAAATTCTATATATCCAATTTGGTAAATAGTGCAAGATGGGCAAGCAAAGCATATGTCCACCAAAATTATTCTGGCATACTTTCACTTCAAATATTTCCAAAGTTAAGTGTTCAAGACAAAAGAATTACTTCATGTGAGAGTCAAGTAAGTTATTAGTATTTACCTAATGTGTTTATCTAAACAATTTGAAAGAAACTCAAACTATCGTTCAATGCAATGGTACACCCAAAAGAAAGAGAACAGTTTTGTTCCACATTCTAACACCAGGGGTTTAACTCTATGTAAAACAGCGCTGTCATCAGTATCCTTATTCATCTGGCCGTGGCAGCCGCATTTCCGGTTTAATCACGTGACTTAGGTTTATAGAGAAAACGAGGGACCACAGTTAAAATTGAACAACGGGAAGTCTGAAAAGTCAAGATTGCATTGGGAAGAAGGAAGCCATTGCACAGTGTCTTGCATCTAACTAAAATTAGTGCATTGTCTAGCGTAAGAAAAGGGACTTAAACAAATTAAACAGAGCAAAATTTAACAAGCCACGCTGTTCGCCTAGCGTAAGAAATCCCAGCAAAAAGGGACTTGAAAAATTAAACTAAGCAAAATTTAACAAGCCATGCTTTTCGCCTAGCGTAAGAAATCCCAGCAAAAAGGGACTTGAAAAATTAAACTAAGCAAAATTTAACAAGCCACGCTTTTCACCTAGCATAAGAAATCCCAGCAAAAAGGGACTTACAAAATTAAACAAAGCAAAATTTAACAAGCCATGCTTTTCTCCTAGCGTGAGAAATCCCAGCAAAAAGGGACTTGAAAAATTAAACACAGCAAAATTTAACAAGCCATGCTTTTCTCCTAGCGTAAGAAATCCCAGCAAAAAGGACTTGAAAATTAAACTAAGCAACATTTAACAAGCCAGTTGCTATAAAATCCCCAAGCTGAAAATCAAGCAATAAATTCCCAGCAAAGACGCAGGACTTACAAAATTAAACACAGCAACATTTAACAAGCCATGCTTTTCTCCTAGCGTAAGAAATCCCAGCAAAAAGGGACTTGAAAAATTAAACACAGCAACATTTAACAAGCCATGCTTTTCTCCTAGCGTAAGAAATCCCAGCAAAAAGGGACTTACAAAATTAAACAGAGCAAAATTTAACAAGCCATGCTTTTCGCCTAGCGTAAGAAATCCCAGCAAAAAGGGACTTGAAAAATTAAACTAAGCAAAATTTAACAAGCCATGCTTTTCGCCTAGCATAAGAAATCCCCGCAAAAAGGGACTTACAAAATTAAACAAAGCAAAATTTAACAAGCCATGCTTTTCTCCTAGCGTGAGAAATCCCAGCAAAACGGGACTTGAAAAATTAAACACAGCAAAATTTAACAAGCCATGCTTTTCTCCTAGCGTAAGAAATCCCAGCAAAAAGGGACTTGAAAAATTAAACTAAGCAAAATTTAACAAGCCACGCTGTTCGCCTAGCGTAAGAAATCCCAGCAAAAAGGGACTTGAAAAATTAAACTAAGCAAAATTTAACAAGCCATGCTTTCGCCTAGCATAAGAATCCCGCAAAACGGGACTTGAAAAATTAAACACAGCAAAATTTAACAAGCCATGCTTTTCTCCTAGCGTAAGAAATCCCAGCAAAAAGGGACTTGAAAAATTAAACTAAGCAAAATTTAACAAGCCACGCTTTTCACCTAGCATAAGAAATCCCAGCAAAAAGGGACTTACAAAATTAAACAAAGCAAAATTTAACAAGCTACGCTTTTCTCCTAGCCTGAGAAATCCCAGCAAAACGGGACTTGTAAAATTAAACACAGCAAAATTTAACAAGCCATGCTTTCTCCTAGCGTAAGAAATCCCAGCAAAACGGACTTGAAAAATTAAACACAGCAAAATTTAACAAGCCATGCTTTTCTCCTAGCGTAAGAAATCCCGCAAAAAGGGACTTGAAAATTAACTAGCAAAATTAAACAAGCCAGCATTTCTCCTAGCAAGAATCCAGCAAAAGGGACTTACAAAATTAAACAAAGCAAAATTTAACAAGCTACGCTTTTCTCCTAGCCTGAGAAATCCCAGCAAGAAGGGACTTACAAAAATAAACATAGCAAAATTGAACTAAGCCATGCTTTTCTCCTAGCGTGAGAAATCCCAGCAAAAAGGGACTTACAAAATTAAACATAGCAAAATTGAACTAAGCCATGCTTTTCTCCAACCGTGAGAAATCCCAGCAAAAAGGGACTTGAAAAATAAACAAAGCAAAATTTAAGAAACCACGCTTTTCTCTGATTTTCCTTCACCTCTGAGGTTAGGTCACATACATATATATATATGTATGCCTATATTATATGCTGTATACATATATAAGTATGCATATATATATATATATGTATGTCACATATAGAGGAATATGTGCATGGCATATATATGTATATATAGAAGTAGGGCTAACTAAAATATATACAGGCATTTATATATATAAATATGACATATATTGGAAACCTATATATCTATATATGTATGTGACATATATATATCAATATGTCTATATATATACATACCTATATCCATAGGTACTTTTATATAATGTAGCATATATAGGAAAACCTATATATCTATATGTATGTGACATATATATCTATACATAGGCACACCTAAATTTATACAGGTATCTATACTTATGTATGAGTATATATACTTATATAGTTATATTTAGGTATATATAGTTAAATATAAATATATATTGGTATATATAGCTATATATGGTTATTTATACATATAAATAGTTATATATACTTATATATATAGGTATATATACTTATATAGTTATTTACAGTTATATCTACTTATATATAATTATATAGTTATATATACTTATATAGTTACATATAGTTATATATACTTATATATAGTTATGCACAAGTATATATACTTATATAGTTATATATAGTTATACACAGTTATAAATACATATATATAGTTATATATACTTATATATAGTTATGGACAATTATACATACTTATATAGTTATACATACTTATATATAGTTATATATACTTATGCACAATTATATATACATATATATACTTCATATAATTACATACAATTATATACAGTAATATATATAAACAGTGCCCCCATGTGGGGCCCATTTATACACATAAACAGGGCCCCTCTGTAGGCCCCCAGACGCCCCACCCAGCACCTCGTGTGTCCAGTCCTCAGTGTAGCCACAATTTTTCGTAGTGGTTATGGCGCCCATTGATAGTTCTTAGCGTAGTTTGACAAATAGTCTTAGTTCCGTGGCACCATGTCCGTTTCTCAGACCCTACAATGTTATATACCTTTGGACAGTAACAAAACTAAACCAATTTCTCCATAAAATGTTGGGGTGTTCTTTTGTGGGTTTTTTTTCACCATTTCTTTATATATTATTTCGTTGACTTACGCGCACCCTCTCCCCTCCCAACCACCAAGTATTTGCGGGGAATTAGAACGAATGAACTCAAGTATTAAACGCGCGTTTTGAGAACGGCAATTCTTACATGCAACACGAAATGCTTGCCTCTTTAATAGAACATTCAAACAGGGAAGAATATTCGACAGTTTTGCTCAGTATTACCCTCACCCCACCCACCCACCCCCATCCACGCAATTCTCTCCTAATACCAACTTTAAAAAAAAAAATTATTCCATCCTTGCATTTGGAGTTATGCAGACTCATATAGATTATTTATTCTCATAATGATATTTATATTTCATTCAAGTTGTCCTTTTGACTTTTGAGAAATTCTAAATAATTTTTTTTTTGGTTTAAAGTGCATACATACATGCATACAAATATTTCTGTTTCTTATTCTATGAACATAATCCAAACATGATTTGATTGAATCTCCCAAAAGTGCAGCAAATTCTTCTCTAGCATTTATCTCTCCTTGCCATCCTTGCCCTTTCATCATTTCTCCTTCATCCACCTTGCTCCTCTTGTTCCACCTCTTGTTCCACCTCGTGTTCCCTCTTGTTCCACCTCCAGTGCCTTCTTCCGTGCAGTGAAGTGCCCGTTTTTGTTTAGCTATAGTCCCTTTTGATTGCACCAGTACTTTATCGAAATGTGCACTTCGTTTCATGCCTATGATTAATCTCATAATTATGCAGATATTCCTTAAACGGCAAATGCATTGTAAACATTGTGAACAATTAAACCTCGCCTCGCGCCCTCAAGTAGTAGAATCTCTTATTTGTATAAATCATTTAGAATCTGATTTGTATAACTCAACTAGAATCTGATTTGTATAACTCATTTATAATCTGATTTCTGTAACTCATTTCCGGTAAGGGTTGGACACTCTGTCAGCCATGCTAACTTTTATTCTGTTCTGAACGTCGAACACATATCCTTTACAAAATCATTTTAACTTGTTTCTTCTTTCTTTTTAAATAAATAAATAAAGCAACATTTGAATGTTAAGTTCCTTGTGGTATTTTTTTAAACTTATATACTTAATTGTATGTAGATTTCACTCATTATTGCTTCCACATTTGCATTCCAAGATGCTTCAACCAGGTGTAGCACTGTCAGATGGCAGCCACCCCTGTCCTGGTAGCAGGTGCCCCTGTCCTGATGGCAACCACCGCTGTCCTGATGGCAACCACCCCTGTCCTGATGGCAGCCACCCCTGTCCTGATGGCAACCACCCCTGTCCTGATGGCAACCACCCCTGTCCTGATGGCAACCACCGCTGTCCTGATGGCAACCACCCGTGTCCTGATGGCAACCACCCCTGTCCTGGTAACAACCACCCCTGTCCTGGTAACAACGATCCCTGTCATATTTGCAGCCACCCTGTCCTGGTAACAACCACCCCTGTCCTGA
The DNA here is from genome assembly GCA_030323885.1 of Branchipolynoe longqiensis. NCBI lineage: Eukaryota > Metazoa > Annelida > Polychaeta > Phyllodocida > Polynoidae > Branchipolynoe > Branchipolynoe longqiensis. The sequence goes on from CM059190.1 coordinate 4,511,465, forward strand.
TGGCAACCACCCCTCTCCTGATGGCAACCACCCCTGTCCTATTTTGAGCCACCCTGTCCTGGTAATAACCACCCCTGTCCTATTTGCAGCCACCCCTGTCCTGGTAGCAGCCACTTCTGTCCTATTTCGAGCCACCCTGTCCTGGTAACAACCACCCCTGTCCTATTTGCAGCCACCCTTGTCCTGGTAGCAGCCACCCCTGTCCTATTTGCAGCCACCCTGTCCTGGTAATAACCACCCCTGTCCTATTTGCAGCCACTCCTGTCCTGGTAGCAGCCACTTCTGTCCTATTTGCAACTGCCCCTGTCCTGACACCCCGCCCATCGCCCCCCTCGTGCCCCTTCCCTCCGCCCCCTAGCCCCACCCCCCTCTCTCCACCCCCGCCCTCTCGCCCCCTGCCGCAGCCTTGCTAACGCTCCTCTCCTCTCTGCAGCCCGTCGCCCCCCCCCCCCCAGCCCACTCCCCTCACACGCCCTCTCCCTCCTTGGCCTCTGCCCCTTCGACCCCCCCGCCCCCCCCCCCCCGCCACAACCGTCCTAAAGCGCCTCTCCTCTCCATAACCTCCCCCCCTCCAATCCACTCCCCCTCTCCGCCCCCTCCCACGCCCTCTACCTCCTTGCCCCCCGCCCCTTCGCTCCCTCACCCCCGCGTCCCCGCCCCCCGCCACAGCCTCCCTAACGCACCTCTCCTCTCTGCAGCCCGTCGTCGCGCTGCCTCCAGAAAAATGAAGCAAATGAAACAACAAGGGAGTAAAGACACCGACGAACTTGAGAATGAGGATGATAACGAGGACCTGTTTGCTGAAATAGGTGCGTACTGCTAGCGGCTGTTGAACTGTAGTTGTACGGGGCTGTTAAACTGTGGTTGTAAGGGGCTGTTTAATATTGGTTGTATGGGACTGTTAAACTGTGGTTGAATGGGGTTGTTAAACTGTGGTTGTAAGGGGCTGTTAAATATTGGTTGTATGGTACTGTTAAACTGAGGTTGTATGGGCCTGTTGAACTGTGGTTGTAAGGGGCTGTTTAATATTTGTTGTACGGGACTGCTAAACTGTGGTTGTGTGGGGCTGTTTAACTGTGGTTGTACAGGGTTGTTTCACAGTGGTTGTATATATATGCCTGTTTAACTGTGGTTGTACGGGGCTGTTTCACAATGGTTGTACACGGCTGTTTCACAGTAGTTGTATGGGGCTGTTTAACCAGGGTTGTACATAGCTGTTTAACTGTGGTTGCACAGGGCTGTTTAACTATGGCTGTACAGGGATATTTCACAGTGGTCATACAGGGCTGTTTCACAGTGGTTGTACAGGACTGTTTAACTGTGGTTGTATGGGGCTGTTTAACTGTGGTTGTATGGGGCTGCTTAACTGTGGTTGTACAGGGCTGTTTAACAGTGGTTGTATGGGGCTGCTTAACTGTGGTTGTTCGGGGCTGTCTAACTGTGGTTGTACAGGGCTGTTTCACAGTGATTGTACATGGCTGTTTCACAGTGGTTGTACAAGGCTGTTTCACAGTGGTTGTACAGGGATGTTTCACAGTGGTTGTACAGGGCTGTTTCAAAGTGGTTGTACAGGGCTGTTTAACTGTGGTTGTACAGGGCTGTTTCATAGTGGTTGTACAGAGCTGTTTCACAGTGGTTGTACAGGGCTGTTTCACAGTGGTTGTACAGGGCTGTCTAACTGTGGTTGTACAGGGCTGTTTAACTGTGGTTGTACAGGGCTGTTTCATAGTGGTTGTACAGAGCTGTTTCACAGTGGTTGTACAGGGCTGTTTCACAGTGGTTGTACAGGGCTGTCTAACTGTGGTTGTACAGGGCTGTTTCATAGTGGTTGTACAGAGCTGTTTCACAGTGGTTGTATGGGGCTGCTTAACTGTGGTTGTACAGTGATGCTTCACAGTGGTTATACACGGCTGTTTCACAGTGGTTGTACAGGGCTGTTTCACAGTGGTTGTACAGGGCTGTTTAACTGTGGTTGTACAGGTCTGTTTCACAGTGGTGGTACAGGGTTGTTTCACAGTGGTTGTACAGGGCTGTTTCACAGTGGTTGTACAGGGTTGTTTCACAGTGGTTGTACAGGGCTGTTCAACTGTGGTTGTACAGGGCTGTTTCACAGTGGTTGTAGAGGGCTGTTTAACTGTGGTTGTAAGGGTCTGTTTGCCTAAATAAATACTTGTGAGTGTGTTACTTAAGGTTGTACAAATAACAAACTGTTTAACTATATGTGCTTGTAATAATCTGCTTAAAGAGATTGTGTAATTGTAGTCAGTGCATTAGTTATGTATATACTGGTAATACGTGAGTCAGTAATATATTTATATCGCCCACCCCTGATTTCTTTTAATTTTAATCTCTTTTTAAACTGATAAAAATGCGTCGAGCTAGAACTGTATCATATAATGAATTTCAAAATGAAAATACAGTGTTCATTGTTTGACTGGAAACATTGTGACGTGTACATGAATGACATGTAATCCTTTTATCATTCTAGTGTGGGTCCAATATATATATTTTTTAATACTGACAAAAATATATATACATTTTTTAAATCCCTGCCAGACTCTGATTTATGCGATTAAAAGGTCGACCACCAACTTAAAAAACTAAATTTGACCTAAGCCCAAGTTGTTGAATCCTTGTCACTATTAAACACTGCTCGCGCCATTTATTTTAATCTGAGAAACTATCCCCTTCGATGACCTTGAACCTGTCCACCATGACCCCAGTGACTGACAGTCCTTTGCTTGTTCGATTTCAGCTGGCTTGGCAGGGAGTCCGTTCGCCAGAAATGGCTTCGGAGCGAAAAAGAAAGCCAATAACAAATGTTCGGGATGCTGGCGGGCTGAGAAGCGGTTTAGGTATTCTAGGTTTGCTCATTTCACTATTCCCGCCACGACGGATTCACTGCGCCTCACCACGTAACCCTGCTGCTCTGTGATTGGCTGTGCTGCTTCTCTAATCTAACCAATGAGGATCTGCTGTTGTGGCCCCTCCACGCCTCCTGGTGTCCGACAGCAGATTCAAGAGTGGAGGCTCCTATAGTCGCCTCTGTCCTCCACCGTCACCAGAAAAAAACTATTCTGGGTTTTCTTGGGTTCTTTTGTGCTACACTAAATGTGTTCCGTTTTTTCTGGGCTTCTCACTAGGTGTGCTCTGTTTTTTTTCTGGGTTCTCACTAGGTGTGTTCTATTTTTTCTGGGATTCTCATTAAATGTCTTCGTTTTTTTTTCTGGGCTTCTCACTAGGTGTGTTCTGTTTTTTTTCTGGGTTTCTTCTCACTGAATGTGTTCTGTTTTTTCTCCCTGGCTTCTGGGTGTGTTCCTACTTTGGGCAGAGGCTTACGTTGGATATGGAACTGGCGTTTAGAATAGACTTTAATTTGTTTCAATCCTGACTTTGCTTTCATCATGGTGTTCCTTTCCTGTTAACGCTAACGCAAGCCTCATATATATATGCCTTTATATAGCATGCATATATATGAACATAGCGCATACACATAAATACTTATCTATATTAAATACAGATGTATATACACTTTTATTTAAATGTATATATGATATGTATATATACATTATACCTACAGATATACACCTGGACATGTACTTGTATACAAATATATATAGTTGCCATATGTATGTACATAAACATGAATGCATAATCATATACATAGCACGTGTATATATGAACATACTCATAGATATTCAAATATACACACATATATACATAAAATATATACATAAAATATATACATATATACATAAAATATATACATAAAATATATACATATATACATCAAATAGACATAACTATACAGATATATACATATCTTTATATATATGGGTCTGTTCATGGTAAATGGAGCCAATGTATTTTCTTATTATGTAATTGTCAATAACAATTACTAAACAATATAGAGGTTATTTTCTTCATAAATCTGGTATTCTTACACTTTGGAGGAAGGTTAGATAAGATAAAGTGAGGGCCTAAGTTGTCAAAGTAAAATATAAACCAAAGAAAATATGGTGTCCGAAGGGGCATGAACAGGGAAAATGTCGGCCTTTTCACCATCACACTAGGCTTTTATTTGTGCATAGAATATTACTTTTTATTTAATATAATAATAAAAGGACACTCACTTGAGATGTATGTAAATCTTGCATTCAGATATTTGTGTCCTCCTATAAAAGTCGATGGTGATTAAACTGGCTTTGGACGTAACGGATCGTGGCCCCTTCTTGTTCTGTTAGGAAATATGTTATTCTGTGAATACCAGAGCTTCAGTAAGAACCACAACACTTGCTACTGTTGCACCCGTAAGCTTATTTTATAGGACCATGACTAGTAATATCAATTTCCTACAAAGCTGTATGAAAGAAAAAATTGGATTTAGTTGTTTAAGCAGGGGAAATTTCAGTCGCAGACGACTGGTCTTCCTCATTCCACTGCTCCTTGCCCTATCCTAGTAATGCCGAGCGTCTGGCTAGGAAGCGACAAGTATCAATTTTTAAGTCATTGGTTTGACTTGACCAGGATTCGAACGCACGATCCCACGATCTACCACCACGGGAGACGGATGCTCTAACTCATTCGGCCATCCTGTCTGGTTTAAGTCCCATATGTTTTGTGGTAGCCCCTTTCATTGTGTTATATCAACAACTCAAAATCAGGAGGAATATAGTTTTATTGTGCAGATTTCTTTATAGTGCATTTCTGTTTTGAGGGGCTAAGAGCATAAATATTAATTGTTTAATAATAAATAATATTTTACATCCACACTTTACGCTGACTACTCAATTAGTTCTTGCTGTTTTTACAAGATGGTAACCTCAACTGTCTATTCTTTCACGTTACTAATATATAAGACAATATCAGCCAACACGATTGGAAAATACACAATATTAATTGTTAGCCCTCATGTCACACGTTGGCTCCATTTACCACGAAAAGACCCATATACACATACACATAGACATATCCAATTATCTATAATACATGTGCATATTAAATACACATATAGGTGTTGATTCCTATACACCTAGATAGCCATTAATATATATATATATATATATATATATATAAAAGCATGTATTCATATATATCATCCAGACTGACAGTTCACACTACACCCACACTGACAGCTCACACTACACCCACACTGACAGCTCAAACTACACCCACACTGACAACTCACACTACACCTACACTCTCAGCTCACAGTACACCCACAATGACAGCTCACACTACACGCACACTGACAGCTCAAACTACACCCACATTGACAGCTCAAAGTACACCCACACTGACAGCTCACACTACACCCACACTGACAGCTCACAATACACCCACACTGACAACTCACAGTACACCCACACTGACAACTCACAGTACACACTGACACCCACTCACCACCGACAGCTCACAATACACCCACACTGACAACTCACACTACACCCACACTGACAACTCACAGTACACCCACACTGACAGCTCACAGTACACCCACACTGACAACTCACAGTACACCCACACTGACAGCTCACAGTACACCCACACTGACAGCTCACAGTACACCCACACTGACAACTCACACTACACCCACCCTGACAACTCACAGTACACCCACACTGACAGCTCACAGTACACCCACACAGACAGCTCACACTACACCTACACTGATAGCTGTCACCTTCAGTCAAACTGACACTACTCACTTGGTGCTTACTAAAACTGCCTCCCGCCTGGCTTGGGCTCCTACAAATAGCGTTGCATGACTTTTGACCCTGAGCCTTTCCTGACAGCACAACTCAGCCTCCCGTCTGTAGACGGGTCTCAATCCGACGTGGCGCCGAGAATATAGACTCAGAGTAGTGAGTAGGGTGGCAGAACCTAACCAGCGCTAAACAAGAGTAGCGAGTAGGACGGCTGAACCCAACCAGCGCTAAACGAGAGTAGCGAGTAGGGCGGCTTAACCCAACCAGCGCCTCACTCATCAGTGTGTATTACACACAAACAGACCAAGTACACAGGATGCAGACTTAGAACAGAGTAGGTCAAGGACAGGGCGTGAAGGTCACATACACAGCGGGTAGATCACGTACAAAGTGGGGAGATCAAATACAGGCTGCAGATCCAGCATAGGCTGCAGATCAAGTACAAAACATGTAGATCCAGTACAGAGCATGTAGCTCACGTACAGACTCTGTAGACCAAGCACAGGCTGTGTAGACCAAGTACAGACTATGTAGACCAAGTACAAACTGTGCAGACCAACTACAGACTGTGTAGACCAAGCACAGATGGTAGACCAAGTATGTACTGTGTAGACCAAGTACAGATTGAGTAGACCAACCACAGACTGTGTAGACCAAGTACAGACTGTGTAGACCAAGTACAGACTGTGTAGACCAAGCACAGACTGTGTAGCCCAAGTACAGACTATTTAGACCAAGTACAGACTGGGTAGACCAACTACAGACTGGGTAGACCAATCAGGGACTGTGTAGACCAAGTACAGACCGTGTATATCAAGTACAGACTGTATAGACCAAATACAGACGGTCTAGACCAAGGACAGACTGTGTAGACCAAGTACACACCATGTAGATCAGATACAGACTGTGTGAAATCAAGCGCAGACTGTAGACCAAACACAGACTGCATAAACCAATTACAGAGTGTGTAGACCAAGTACAGACTGTGTAGACCAAGCACAGACTGTAGCCCAATCACAGACTGTGTAGACCAAATACAGACTATGTAGACCAAGTACACTGTGTAGACCAACTACAGACTGTGTAGACCAAGCACCGACTGTAGACCAAGTACATACTGTGTAGACTAAGTACAGACTGAGTAGACCAACTACAGACTGTGTTGACCAAGTTCAAAATTTGTAGACAAAGTACAGAGTCTGTAGACCAAGTACATACTGTGTAGACCAAGCACAGCCTGTGTAGACCAAGTACAGACTGTGTAGACAAAGTACAGGATGTGTAGACCAAATACAGACTGTGTAGACCAAGTACAGACTGTGTACATCAAGTACAGAATGTGTAGACCAACTACGGACTGGAAAGACCAAGTACAGACTGGGTAGACCAACTACAGACTGGGTAGACCAATCACGGACTGTGTAGAAGAAGTACAGACCGTGTATATCAAGAACAGACTGTATGGACCAAATACAGACTGTCTAGACCAAGGACAGACTGTGTAGACCAAGTACACACACAGTAGATTAAATCCAGACTGTGTGAAACCAAGCGCAGATTGTAGACCAAACACAGACTGTGTAAACCAATTACAGACTGTGTAGACCAAGGACAGACTGGGTAAACCAAGGACAGACTGGGTAGACAAAGTACAGACTGGGTAGACCAATCACGGACTGTGTAGACCAAGTACATATCATGTATATCAAGTACATAATGTCGAGACCAAGGACAGACTGTGTAGACCAAGTACAGACTGTGTAGATCAAATACAGACTGTGTGAAACCACGTGCAGACTTTGTAGGCCAAGAACGGACTGTGTAGACCAATTACAGACTGTGTAGACCAACTAAAGACTGGGTAGACCAACTACAGACTGCATAGACAAAGTACAGACTGTTTAGTCCAAGTACAGACTGTGTAGACCAAGTACAGACTACATAGACCAAGTACAGACTGTATAGACCAAGTACAGACATAAATAAGTAGACTTACAAACACAATGGGTACGTGTAATCTGACATCCCCCTGTGTACGTGATCTGTGTCCGACTGCGACAGGCACTTGTGAAGGAGGCCTAATTCTGCGTTCATATGAACTGGTGAATATGGTGTTTCCCACTTCACAACTAGTGAATTGCGTTCAATTGACTTCACAATTGGTGAACACCACATGTGAACTGGAGATTTTTTAAACAACTCAATATTTACCACTTGTGAAAAAATACTGGAAAATGGAGAAAAGTTGCGTGGTAAGGTTCCATAATAAATTGACAAAAATATGTTTGTAATGATTGTCCATGATGTGTGGTCTTAAAACAAATCATACATGTATATTATGGTAGTGGATGCTATCTACCAAAAAGGTGCAGTTTACGTGTTATTTACACATGTATTGCAGTTTGCCTATATTATCACCCAGCCTGAAACGTGCAAGGTTTGGATTTACCACAAATTGTCAAATGAACGCTGTAGGTTTACATGGTCGTGTTCACTGGCAGTAAGTGGGAAGTTCACCATATTCACCAGGACGCTATGGATGCAGCATAATTCTGCACACATTGTCACACAGTCGTGGACATATGTATGCAATCCCGACACAGCTGTGTAGACACGTGTGTACGGTTTGCACACACTTGTATATACATCTGCACACAATTGTGTAGAGATTTGTACACAATTTTGTTGAAATGTGTATATAATTGCGTTGAAATTTGTATACAATTGTGTAGAAATTTGTACACGATTGTGTTGAAATTTGTACACAAGTGTGTTGAAATTTGTCCACAATTGTGTCGAAATTTGTATATAATTGTGTCGAAATTTGTACACAATTGTGTTGAAATTTGTACACAATTGTGTTGAAATTTGTACACAATTGTGTTGAAATTTGTACACAATTGTGTTGAAATGTGTACACAATTGTGTTGAAATTTGTACACAATTGTGTTGAAAATTGTACACGATTGTGTTGAAATTTGTACACAATCGTGTTGAAATTTGTATACGATTGTGTTGAAATTTGTACACAATTGTGTAGACATCAGTGCATAATTGTGGAGAAATTTGTACAAAAAATATGTTGAAATCTGTACACAGTTGTGTACAAATTAGTGCACAATTGTGTGGAGATTTGCACAGAATTGTGTAGATATTTACACAGAATTGTGTGGAGATCTGTGCAGAATTGCTAGTTATTTTACATTCTACCACCAGTTTCGATTATAAGATAATTAAATCCCCCTATGCAACTAATAGCATTAATTAATTAGAACATAGTCAAGCGTACATTACTGATGTGCACAACGTAGCAGACAGAGAAAATATTTCATAGAGAAATCAGATAATATTTTTATTGCCTTTTGTTCTGTTCATCCAATCAGTATCCGAGTCTGAGAGTGACTGTCTGCAGTCTAACCATGTCCTCTTTGTCTTGTCTTTCAAAGTGAAGTAAGAATTGGCTAACTTTTCATTTGCCTACGTTATTTTTTACCAGTAGAGTTGATTTCGGGGTTAGGCTTATCTCAAATTGATCTTTTTTATATTTTGAGGGCGAGGATGAGGAGTGTGGGTCTGAAGCACAGCCTAGTAACGAGCCTAGATCTTTAGAGCAGCCCTATGGTTAGGTTATCGCTTATTGTTTTAGGCCTAAATCTATGACTGGCCTATTTTCCCTTAACAGAAATCACTGTAGGCCAAGTATCTCACTTCAATCAATTCATCAGAAATCAGTAATCATTAATCTGCTCAAAATGCATTAAACAAGTCCTGAAATTGGCAAATCGGAAATTACACCAATTAAGGGCAGCTCGCTTTATATAATTTTCTCAACAACACAAAAAAGGAATTGAAGTCACATTAAAATGGTGTTTTTTTTCCAACTCAGAAATTGCCATTCTGTCTGTGACTATCCATTGTGCTTCTTTGTAATCTTTCAAAATTACAACAGCGACAATTTGTGTTTATACATATCAAAGCAAGATGAATGATCAATAGTCAAAAAAATATATATATAGCTTTATATATAACTTTATATATAGCTTCATATATAGCTCTAAATATAGCTCTATATCTAAATTTAAATATATATAACTTTTTATATAGCTCTATATATATAGCTTTATGTATAAGATTATAGATAGCTTTATATATAGCTACATATAATTGTATACATAGCTATATAAATAGCTTTATATCTATGTACATATAGCTATATATCTATGTACATATAGCTATATATCTATATACATAGCTACATAAATAGCTATATAAATAGCGATATAAATAGCTATATAAATAGCTTCATATACATAACTTTACATATAGCTATAGATAGAGCTTTATTTATACAGCTATATATATACAGGTGGAATTAAAATTGGCGTTGTGAGACCTTGCGGCCCTGCGGTGATGTCTGCGCCTTGTCCCACAATGCCTCTCACCTCGTTCCGCCCACCTCTGTCTGCAGATTCGCAGTACGGCGACTCGTGAAGTGTCAGACCTTTTACTGGTGTATCATTGGGCTCGTCTTCCTGAACACCGTCTGTGTCGCCGTCGAACATTACGGCCAGCCCGCATATCTGACCGACTTTTTATGTAAGTACCACTGTAAACAAAGCCAGGTGGACTCTCACCGAACATTCGCGAGCACCCAGTTCCAACTAGATTGGATGACATGTGCCTAGTCGAATGGCGCAGTCCTAGCGGGTTGTCACATTGCAAGTGGAATGTCATATTACTAGTGGAATGACATATTGCAAGTGGAATGGTATATTACTAATGGAATGACATATTACTAATGGAATGACATATTACTAATGGAATGACATATTACTAATGGAATGACATATCACTAATGGAAGGACACATTGCAAGTGGAATGTCATATCACTAGACGAGTGCCACATTCCTAGTGGAATGGCACATTCCTAGTGGAATGGAACATCCCTAGTGGAATGGCACATTCCTAGTGGAATGGCACATTCCTAGTGAAATGGCACATTCCTAGTGGAATGGCACATTCCTAGTGGAATGCCACATCCCTAGTGGATTGGCACATTCCTAGTGGAATTGCAAATTCCTCGGGGAATGCCACATTCCTAGTGGAATGGCACATTCCTAGTGGAATTGCAAATTCCTCGGGGAATGGCACATTCCTAGTGGAATGGCACATTCCTAGTGGAATGTCACATTCCTAGTGGAATGCCACATTCCTAGTGGAATGGCACATTCCTAGTGGAATGCCACATTCTTAGTGAAATGGCACATTTTTAGTTGAGTTCCATATTCCTAGAAAAAAACGTAATTCCGGTTAAAACCGGAGAAATCACATGCCTGGTTAATGCAACCCGAGGTTGTAGGTTCTGCGCATGTGCCAAAAGTGGTTCAGATGACCCGAAGTGTTTAATCGAACACGGCCTTTGTGTCGATTAGATCAGCATCATTGGGGGAGCTGCATTACATAATCCCGAATTGAAATTCCTTTTATGATCACAATGTTCCTTTTTTTTCTCTCTTTTCAGACTATGCAGAATTTGTATTTTTGGGCCTGTTTATATTCGAAGTAGTTTTAAAGATGTACGGACTAGGCGTTCATCTGTACTTCCAATCTTCATTCAACATTTTTGACTGTGTGGTAAGTCCAGCTCATTCCTAAAATATGTAATTCAATATTAATTTAAAATATCACTTTAATATAAAATATATTAAAATGAAATATTCAGTTATCCATTTAAAAAAATTAATATGGATACACTTTGTTGATGTACATGGTTATGTCTGTAAATATTACATATTTATACACATGTAGATTCCATTGAAGTTGATCTAATTAACATATGAAATGTTATATCTGTAATCTAAGTAAATAAATAAATATGTACGAGTAAAATTAATATCTCCAACAAATGGCGAATAATTTCACATTGGGGCTAAGTCCTGTTCTTCTGATTTTACCATCTCATTGCCTACCGCTAAATAGTATTATTAGTAATAGTAATAATACCTTACATTTCTGTTTCATTTGGATTCTATCGATCAGTACTAACTTGTATTTAACTAAGAACAAAGAAATGTAGATTAATGTTTTAAATGTAACAATTAACATCTTGATTAAACTCACCATACATGATTTTCCATTGCCACTTTTATCACGCAACAAGTTTTCCCTTTTTTTAAGTATTCCCTAAAGTTCACTTACCGTATATGTCCCAATAGATGCGCACTGCGCGAGTGCAGACACATGGATGCACGTCTATTCAAAGTTAAAGGATTTCATGGATTTGTTTTTGTCGTGCCTCTGAAATAAAGTGGGATTGTCTTATTTTATGTGCATTCAGTCTGAATATGATCGTAAATTTTAATTAGTTTTTGTTGTGCCTCTGAAATAAAGTGGGATTGTCTTATTTTTTGTGCATTCAGTCTGAATATGATCATAAATTTATGCGCGCTTTCAATCTTGAAATGGGGGTGTGCTTCTTTTGGGTAGCGTGCTTCTATTGGACATATACGGTATCTTTAAAAGCTGCATAATCTGATGAAAATATTACATTTCCGAAAGCCAAACTCTGACCTAGATTTGACCTACATTTCTAACACTGGCACACTCTTTAACCACTCTTTGCAGTGCACTCCTGTGTTACTATGCTAGAAAATGGGTTAACAAAGCTTGCGTCCAGAATTTTGGTGTGCACACCAAAATTAAAAGTGCTGCCCAGCGGTGAAAACAAGTGTTAACACACTTATCCGTTATGAGCAGGGTGAATAAATACATCAACAACCAACAACAACAAAATCTACAGGTTTTCACTTCAAATATCTCCAAAGTTAACTTTTTATATCAGATTGTTTTGGTTTTGTTTTACATAAATAAATTACTTCATACTAAACGAAACTAAACCACAATGATCAACTTAATACATTTATCTCATATAAATATGACGGAAACCCCAAACCATCGAATTATGCAACTTTGCCCCATTTATGAAATAGCATGACCGAGCGTGACGTATACATACACATATTCAAGAAACTTCATTCAAATTATTTTAATGTATTTATGCTGCAAAGAAATGGTCTTCGATAAGAGTTGGAAGGGGAATACAACTTTGATACATAATTAATAGTTATAGCCTACCAAATGAATGCTGGAAAAGCGAATAATCACTCATTCGTGAAGTTTAGTTTGTTAGATATAAGCCCTGTTCAAACATGGGCCTTAAGTCGCCTCAACTAGTTCGCCTCATCTAATCCACGTCATGAAGCGGTCTACATGAGGTGAACTAGTTGAGTGGAATCAGCCCTAATTCGCCTCAATGGTGTGTTAAGACACCCGTTTTGAGTTGACTTAGATGAGGCAAACTAGTTGAGGCGACTTAAGGCCCGTGTGTGAACGGGGCTTTTAGATTCAGTTCAAAACGCAGCTAATCCACTCACGCTCTGTCAGGCTCCTGCATCTTTCCTTTCATTATGGTGGCGGTAACTATGGTAACACCCTTCCGTTTCCTTGGTGACGGTGCGTGCAGGTGATTGTGGGCAGCATCTTTGAGGTGATCTGGTCAGAATGTAAGAAGGGCTCCTCGTTCGGGGTGAGCGTGTTGCGCGCACTTCGTTTACTTAGGATCTTCAAAGTGACCAGGTAAGAACTGACACCGCCACAGGGCCGTCTGTGTCACAACTACAGGTGACACGGCATCTGCTGTCACAACTATATGTGATGCTACACCTGCTGTCACAACAATAGGTAGCACTGTTTGCTGTCACAACTAAGGGTGACACTGTCTGCTGTCACAACTAAGGGTGACACTGTCTGCTGTCACAACTAAGGGTGACACTGTCAGCTGTCACAATAATAGGTGATGCTAGACCTGCTGTCACAACTGTAGGTGGCGCTCTATGCTGTCACAACTAATGGTAACACTGCTGTCACAATTATAGGTGATGATGTGTCTACTGTCACAATCATAGACAATGGTGCATTTGCTGTCACAACTATAAGTGACGCTTACATCTGCTGTCACAAATATAAGTGGCACTGCGTCAGCTGTCACAACTGTAGGTGATGCTGTCATCTGATATCATAGCCACATGTGATGCTGCATCTGATGCCAGAACAATAGGTGACATTCAATCTGATGTCATAACAATACGTGACACTGTGTTTGATGTCACAACTACAAGTGATGCTGCATCTGCTGTCACAACTATGGGTGATGCTGTGTCTGGTGTCACACTTATATTATCTGATGTGGCGTTTGGTGTCATGCCTGTATGCGACACTGAGTCTGCTGTCACAACTATATGTAATGCTGTCTGATGTCACACCTGTCTATGACATTGTGTCTGCTGTCACATCACTCCGGGCGCGCTTCTCTTCGTAGTTACAGTGCAGCACTATCAAGCTGAGGGTGCTGCTGAACGGAGAACCTACAGTTTGACATGTGGGACACTTCTTTAATCAGTCTCAACTTCCGCCTAGTCTCTTTGATTGTTGCTGCTATACTGGTTGGCTATAGGTTCTGACACTTGCAACTAGTTTGAGGCTTTTCCCAACTGTCGATAATGTGTGTTTCACTCTATTTGCTTACACAATACCTACTTCTGCAACAACATTCGCGATATGTTCCACACATGCTTATCTACACCAAACCTCGCTACATCCAACATGCGCAAATTGATACGATCTGTAAACTGCTTACGTCAAATCTGGCGCAATTGCATCTCCCTCCTCACACACCCCTACACGCCAAGCCACTCTCTGCTTGGAGAATGTGTGTTTACGAGTGTGTGTGTGACGTCACCAGAGGTGCAGGCAGCCATGTGCATTGCATCATCCCTTCGCGCCTCTTCCTGTCTTGCTGCTGCAGTAAGTACTGGCAGTGTGGGTTTAATAGACTAGTTTGTCATGCAACTGCGCATGTGCTGAAAATGGCGTCGATAGCAAAACAATGGCGTATGGCCATTGACTTTGCCCGATGCGCACAATGAAAAACTTTGATTTAATTTTAAATTAACAGAAATACAGAATAATTTGGCAGAAACATGGATGTACGAATGCAATATAATAATATAGTGAATATATTTAAGACAAAACTATCCATAATTGAGCATTTTGAGCTAATAAAGATAAAATTCCCCACAAAACAATCAGTCACTTTACAGGCTGATGTTTAATCACCATGTTTAATTCTAGTTCTAAATATTAAAATGTCAAATGTGTCAACAGAAACTTGTTTCAAAGAAATATATAACCAATGACAATGTCTGATTAACCCTATTCATTTCCTAACCCTACATATGTCATTAACCATAGGATATAAATAACAACATGAATAAAATAAGTAAAACTAACACTGGCTATGGCTCTAACAGTAGTCTGAGTGCCCAGATTTGTCTAGATCTAAATGCAGATGGTATAAGACGTGCTGATTAGATTGGTGTAAATGCAATGCTAGATAAAAGATTCACATCTTATTTTATTATATGAGTCAGGATCAATTGGGGGAAGTTGCCGGCCTCGATCATTGGATGTCGGCGTCGAACAGTATAATTATAGTTTAGCAATGACAGAGGTATTGGGAAGTCCTTAAATCTATCCTGAACACAACGACCTTATTTGTTTCTAGGATAATTTAATATAAAACAAAGAAATGCACTACACTTTAAGAATTGCGATGCCGACATCTGTTAAAGTTGTCAGCGTCGAGCATTGGATGTCGGTGTCGATTGGCATACTTATAGTTTAGCATTGACAGAGGTGTTGCAAAGTCCTTAAATTTATCCTGAATGTAAAGATAGAGAAAATACAACAACCTTATTTGTTTCTAGGATAATTTAATATAAAACAAAGAGATGCACCACACTTTAAGAATTGCGACGCCGACATCTTAAATAAACCACCAATTGGCCCATTTTCGTGAGGCTGACTCATATATATATATTTTTTTAGTTAGTATTCTACGTCTCAAACAGGAGCTGAAATGAGCTGAAAGTAGCACATTTCATAACAGCAGCCAGTGTCTTAGCACGCGCCATGTGCTTCTCGCGGGTTTGTTTTGCTGCTACGCATCCCACAATGCACCGCGCGGCTGGAATGACAAACTAGTCTATAGGGGGCTGGCAGCTGCTGTCACTGTTGTTGTTGTTGTTGTCGCTGTTACTTACCAGTGTGTCCCTGACAGGTGATAGGGGGCTCGCTGTTTGAGGTGGTGTATCAGGTCTTTATCCCGCATGCTTCGTTCGGGCTCAGCGTCCTCCGCTCGCTGCGTCTGCTGCGGATATTCAAATTCACCAGGTGAGGACAGAAGTAAAGGAGGCCAGCGCTGTATGCGCCTCGATAGGTCTCACCCAGCCTCTCTTCCGTTACCTGTGACAGCAGGAATTGAACTTTGACCCTCCTGCTGGCGGTGGAAAGTGAATTTTCACTCTCTTTTTTTTCTATAATTTTGTATATATATATATATATATATATATATATATATATATATAACAGTTTTGGGATAAATATAGACATTTTTAGCATTTTGCATTTCTCACCCTAGTGTTAAGGTGTCCGTTTTCCTGTCACTTCCTTCCGTGGTTGGTGTGGATACACAAAACACCCCCCTCCCACTCACCCACCCCGAAAGAGAGAAGCCTCTGCATTTAGCTAACTTAGAGCCGTCCCCAGTCTCATAATGCTTAGGTCACATATCATGCTGCTGCCATAAGGGTCTGCGGTCTGCAGATGGGATTTGTACAAATTGTACGGTGTTGCGGTCTGTGGTAGAAATGTTCACAAATATGACGGGGTCCATACAGCAATCGGTGCCCGTACGTTCTTTTCCGCCACCTCACCAAGGTTTCTGTTGGCCGCCGCACGATTGAAGTCGCCGTACGGCCACCATATGGTCACCGCACAGTCACCTTGTGATGCTATGCGGCGGAGTTGCACCCTACGGCCTTGCGATTTCTGAAAAAGTTTAATGTCAAGTTAAACAAATCACAACCCCTTGCGGTGAGCAAAAAACATGTGGTCGCCGTACGGCCACCGTATCCAACCGTATCGCCACCACACAGTTTTGCCAATTTGGTGACTTACGACCACTGCAAACATGCCACAGGCGATTTCTGACTTAGGCATTATACCTCAAGCCTAAAGTCATGAGCCTAACCTGTATGCTGTGAGGGTGTTGGATACCAGCCAACCCAAGGTCA
Organism: Branchipolynoe longqiensis; assembly: GCA_030323885.1. Taxonomy (NCBI): domain Eukaryota; kingdom Metazoa; phylum Annelida; class Polychaeta; order Phyllodocida; family Polynoidae; genus Branchipolynoe; species Branchipolynoe longqiensis. The sequence goes on from CM059190.1 coordinate 4,528,366, forward strand.
TAAAGAGTAGTTCATTCAATGACCGCTAGGCGCCGTGAGGGCGTTGGTGCACGCAGGCCTGTTAATAACACTCCCTGATGAGGTCCTTGTGTGTAGTACAGCGTGTGTAATACAACATAGCAATACAACATGTGTAAGGCAACATGGGAGGCAACACGCGTGACGCGATATGTGTGGACAATATGTGATACAGTATGTGTGATACATGCGGGATACAATATATGTAATATTAGGCCAAATAAAAAAAGAATGGTGAAATAAAAATGCGGGTCGGGCGGATGGTTTTTATTTTTATTTTGTATGTAGATGTAATATGTAACCAGACGCGATGTTCGAATGAGTTCAGTGTCCGCCTCCCGTTCTTGTAGGTCACCGGATTCGAACTACTAGGTTCGAACCCTGGCCGAGTCAAATAAATGACATACAACGTTTAATTGCTGCTAGCCTGACGCATTTTTAACAGTTTAAACAAAAAATTAAATAACTAAATTCAGATGCGGGCGATTTTTCAGGCAAGGGCGGCGACGATCACCATTTTTGGGGGATTTATTTGGCCTTACATTGTAAAACATGTAATAGAACATATAATAGAACACGGGTAATGCAACATGGGTAATGCAACATGCGTAATGCAGCATATTAATACATGTGTAATGCAACATGGGAAATGCAACATGTGTAATGCAGCATATTAATACATCTGTAATGCAACATGCGTAATGCAGCATATTAATACATGTGTAATGCAACATGTGTAATGCAACATGTGTAATGCAACATGTGTAATGCAACATGCGGAATACAATGCATTAATACATGTGTCATGCAACATGTGAAATACAACGCATTAATGCATGTGTAATTCAACATGTGTAATACAATATAATCATGCATGCGTAATGCAACATATTAATACATGTGAAAGACACCATGTGTAATTCAGCATGTGTAATGCACTATGTAAAATATGCGCAGTGCAACATGTTATTACATGTGTAATGCAACATGTCTGATACAGCATTGTTATACAACATAGCAATGCATGTGCAATACAATGTGTGTAAAACATCATGCACAATAAATAACACATGTTTAAGGCAGCATGACTGTGTTATACATTTGCATTGCAATATGTGTAACACATGTGCAGGCTGTAGGATTTCACGGTAATGATCGTTACCGGTAATGTGTCGTTACCATGCTGGGGAAACTATGGAACCAAAATTGTGTTTCCCATGATATTAATCAAACGCAAGGCAGTCTTTTTTAAAGAATTAAATTAAATGCTATAGACGGTTGTTTTCATTATATTGTAGATGATTAAAGGTATATGTACAATTTATGCACAGGTGTGTTCAAAATATACTCCTACTAAATTTAATTAACTGTTTCAAGAATGGGTACCCATCACCAATTTTATGGAACCGAAAAACAGTTACCCATCGGTTCCCATGAGTACCAGGCACGGAACCCAAAAAGTGTTTCCCATGAAATCTGAAATCCTACAGCCTGATGTGTAATACTGTGTGTAGTATATGAGTAAAACAAATGATGTAATTCGCCATACTTAACACATGTGTATCATAACATTATAATGCAGCATGTGCAATAGGCCTACAGCATGCCTACAGCATGTAGAACGCAACATATGTGTAATATATGGTTCCATGACAAAAGCTCACAAGACAAAAGTTCACACCCTTAATGATAAAAAAAGAGACAAAAGCTCACAAGATTTAATCAGAGTGTAAAATATTTGGGAATTTTGGGGTGGTTTATATTTAGTGCTCTGAAGACAAGGACCTGCCGCGTACAGGCCAGGTCACCTGACTGGTACCTCGTTGCATTGGTACTCTGCAGGCAAAGGCCTGTCGGGTACAGGCTGGGTCACCTGACTGGTACCTGGTTTCATTGATACTCTGCAGCCAAGGGCCTGCTAGGTACAGGCTGGGGTCTCCTGACTGGTACCTGGATTTTAACCTATGAATAAGGGTGCATGGCGTGTAGCCAGCCCAGACTATGTACATGTGCCTGTAGCAACTTCAGTTTTGGATTAAACCATGTGAGTACAATATTGTGTCTTCTTGTGTGATATTTCAGTTACTGAGCCCAACAAGTGATATTGGAAGTGGATAGTTGATATATCTAAAGAATATGTGTAGAAGTTCTCTGACAACTATTTCAATTTAATCTAACAGCATAGACTTTAATACCATCAATTGTCTGAGATACACAAACTTTTCAGTGGCGACCACAACATTTTAACTCCAACTTCTGGGCTAGGTGTTACCAGAGTAGGTTGTTCTAATCTGTCACACCTCATTGCACACCTCCTGAATGACACATTTGGTATGTGACTAAAAAAAAGAAAATTCATGTAATTGTATTATAACTGGTACTATTGGAAATAGTCGTTTGTTGGGAGGTTACATCTTAGTAACATCTATGGTCACATCAGGATGGGTACCGACTTGTGCACTCATGGCAACTTTTATAGTGCTGCCCCACCGGGAGATCAAGCTGTCGCCACCATGATCCAATATCCTACACAGTCACATTATCATGACACTGAACTAACCAGTCTTTGACCCATTCTAATAATGCTTAGGTCCAGGCTTGGTAGCGACAAGTATCATTTTGTAAGTGATTGGTTTGACGCCCCTAGGATGCGAACTCCTGACCTTCCACACTTCTATCGATTCGGCCAGCACGTCTGGTTCCATTGGACAAAAATTGTCAAGTAATATTAAAATAGTCGTTAAATGTGTATTCTAAGACAAATATGAAGAAAGTTATGTCATTTTGAAAGTTGACAATCAGAGTGAATTTTCATCCCTTGTTTCAATGGAAACTTAGAAATACATTTCAAAATAGTCCAGCTTATGCCTATGACATTTATAAGTATATAATCTAATACAATTAATTGTTGTGATTTTGTCTCTTTTTACATTGAGGGTGAGCTTTTGTCTTGTGAGCTTTTGTCTTTTTGAGCATTTGTCTGCGCCCTGTAATATATAGGCATAGCAAGAGGTTATGGTAAGTAATGTGAATTGGGTTTAAAGACATTAAGTGACCGTCTTCAGAGTCGCCATGTTGCACCAGTTTGTGACATCAGGCAGCAAACTGACCAGACACCACTGAGTAGAGTGTGACACTAGACTTCTCACAACGTATGGTACTTCAAGTTGGCACCCATTAACATGCAACATGATTTTCAAGCATGTGTCTTTAGTTTGATTGCAATAATTTGGAACATTTATTGGAGGGGTAGGCCTAGGGCTATATATATAGGCCTCCTCTTCTAATAACTTACTTTAGCGCTAACTTAAATTCAGATTATTATTTAGACCTATAACAACATTTTCAGTGAGTCAAAAATCTTCCAAAGTTGTATTTGTGGTTAGCTAAGACCCAAGTTAGCAAGTTGTGTTGCATAATGGTGAAAAAGGTAAGTCGCGGACGTTGGTCTGGTTCATGGTGAAATTAGGACATATAAAACAAATTTACCATTATGTTCACCAGTGTCTGCGTACACGTTATTCTTTTGTGGATTGTTTTAAAATCACATTAATGTGCAGGAAAGTAGAAGGCACTTCATGTGATGAAATCCAAGAGCAATTTGTTCTCGTTTTGGATGCATTATGAGAAACTATTTAAGTGGTAATGGCCGGATTTATATACTCAATAAGCTATACTCAGAACACAGAGATAATTCAGGGTAAGGCTGAGAAACAACGGCCAAGTTCCATTGATGGTACTACCCTTGGTGTCCTCTTGACAGAAAAGCCTAAGACATAATGCCCTTTGGAGAAAAGCCCTACTGCATGTTGTAACCACACTCAGAGAGCGTGTATATAAACAGATGAGAGGGACAACTCCCATACTAGACCGTGTAACAGCTGCCGACTGTGGCGCTCCAAGTGGTGGTTGTTGAACAGTATATGACACAGCTGTCAAACTCAAGGCATTGTCAATGGTCGCATGCAATCTTCATACAGAAAAAGTGAAATATCTCTAAAACTACACCACATAGAAACAAACTGTTTGGAACACATATAGAAAACATATTTAACGATGAGACTATATTAAATACACATGGCTAGGGTTCTGTATCTCTATTAATTTTGAATAAAATACACGTTTTGCACTACACGTATGGCAAACTCAAGGCATTGTCAATGGCGGTGAGCAATCTTCATACAGAAAACGTTAAATATCTCTAAAACTACACCACATAGAAACAAGCCGCTTGGAACACATATAGAAAACATGTTTACCAAAAGGATTATATTAAATTGATAAGGTTAGGCTTCTGTATTTTTATTAATTTTGAATAAAAACAAATGTTTTGCACTGCGCGTACCGGCAAACTCAAAGCTTGTTCAACACTAACCGCCAGGAACGCCACTGTAGCCGGTGTTACCGATTTTCGCGGGAGTTGTCCCTCTCATCTGTTTATATACACGCTCTCTGCCACACTGCTAGCCTCACTAATATTAATAACTAACAACAAACCGTGGTTTGTATTCAGTTGAGACAATCGAGCGCCAGAAACGTAAAACCCCATGTTTGTTTCATCACGGGCATATAACAAAACTGTTAAACGACAATAGGAAACCTGAGTAGCACTACCTTAAGACAAGGGAGTTTTGTGCATACACTTTTGCAAAGTATTGATAGTATGATGACACTCAAACAGTTGTCCTGGTTCCCTCTCCTACCCAACTACCGAAGCCAGCATAGCTCAAAACGTAAGCTGGTCCCCTGCCCTCCCCACAGTAACGCGACCTCTGTTAACGGTCTGGTTCCCTAACCTTAATCTCCACTTTTGGATCCAAAATTGGGGGTAACGGCATCCTGGTCCCTTAGTCTCCCCATAGTATTCAGATTAGGGGCATTCGACTGGGCTTCTCTATCCGAATATCAAAATATTTCTGAACAAATTGCTATTCGACTGGGACCGGAAGTGGGTTCATATACCGATGATTCGGATGTGTGTATGTGGTTCCATCCGTAAATCTTGCGGATAGAAAGGGCCCAGTCGAATGCCCCCTACAGTTAGCGGTGTAGTTCCCTAGCCTTCTCCCACCACTTGAGCCTAATTGGCGAGTAACTGCATACTGGTCCCCTAGCCTTCACAATACCGGTGTTGCGGTTTCCCAGGGACACCAGTTTGCGAGGGACACATCGCTTCTGCACATGCATCAAAATCGAACAGCATCGTCACTAACCTTATAAATTTAATATAATGTTTTGGGAAAGATGTTTTCTATATGTGTACCAAACGTTTTGTTTCTAGATGGTGTAATTTGAGATATATTTGACTTCTTCTGTATGAAGATTTGTTCACGGCCGTTAACAATGCATTTGAATGGAAGTGTCCCTGGCAAACTGATGTCCCTCGGAATCCGCATCACCTGAAGCCGACTAGCGTGGTAACTCAATTGTGACACGCTTGACAACAAATGACACCTCAGAAGTTTGTCGTACTGACCAGACACAGGTAGACACTGACAGTAAACACAGGCTGGCGCACGTAGCAGGTAAGCTGCCATTGTTGTGCAGTGACGGTGAATGAGACAAGAGTGGCTTTATTTGGCTAGTTTGACACAAAGCGCTGACTGCTGCTATTGCTAGATTCCACGCCTGGGGCGAGCATGCTGTTGCACCCACTCACCGCACTACTGTCACCGGCGCCGGTGTAGGACGTTCAAAACACTACCCCGTCGAAAACACTACGGTAGTGTTTTCAACCTAAGTTCAAAACACTATGGTAGTGCTTTCAACTTAAGTTCAAAACACTACTGTTAAGTTCAAAACACTACCCCTATGTACGTCCAAAACACTACCCAAGTTCAAAACACTATCATAACACGGCAGTTGGAGCTGTAAATGTAATGTCGCAAAATGAAACCTAGTTTGGTTATCGGGAGTTTTACGTCCTGGGAACATCTAAGGTCATATCAGGACACACATACTAGTAGTATACGCTGATAGCACTGCGGCGTCTGCACCACATATTAGTATACGCTGATGGTACTGCGGTACTGCATGACATATTACTTAGTATACGCTGATGGCGCTGGGGTGATTTTGTCACATATTAGTAGTATACGCTGAAAGCACTGCGGCGTCTGCACCACGTATTAGTATACGCTGATGGTGCTGCGTCATCTGCACCACGTATTAGACTATGCTGATGGTGCTGCGGCAACTGCACCAAGTATTATTATTAGACTACGGTGATGGTGCTGCGGTATTTGATTGTTTGCTTGTTTTCGTTATACGTCCTAGCTACATCTATGGTCATTTCAGAACGGGTACTGACTTGAGACAGTGTACACTGATGGGGACTTTATAGTGATGTCCCACTGGGAGGACCAGACGGGATGGCTGAATGAGTTAGAGCATCCATCTCCCGTGCTGGTAGATCATGGGGGCGTGGGTTCGAACCATGGTTGAGTCAAACTAATGACTTAAAAATTTATACTTGTCGCTTCCTAGCCTGGCGCTCAGCATTATTAGGATAGGAAAAGGACTGGTTTACTCAGTGTCAGGATAATGTGACTGAGTGGGATACCAGATCATGGTGCTGGCAGCCTGAGTTCCCAGTGGGACAGCACTATAAAGTCGCCATGAGTGTGCACTCTCACAAGTCGGTACCCGTCTTGATATGACCTTAGATGTTGCTAGGACGTAAAACAACAACAAACAAACAAACCCACTGGGAGACCAGGCTGCCAGCACCATGAGAGTGGTGTTTTGAACTTAAAGGGAGTGTTTTGAACTTAAGGATAGTGTTTTGAGCGTGGCCACGGTAGTGTTTTGAACCTACCCTTAACTAAGTTGAAAACACTACCGTAGTGTTTTGAACCTAAGTTGAAAACACTACCGTAGTGTTGTTGTGGGGTAGTGTTTTGAACTTACTACACCTGGTCTCTGTCAGTGTCAACTGTCATACTTGACAGTGTCAACACGTTGCAGAGTAAGCCCAGATCGCCGACACGCCACCTTACAGTCTGTGCATTGTCTTGTATCATCGCTCTGTGACAGGTGATCATTGGCAGTGCTGGTCAGATGCTGTTAACAAAGCTCTTCGCTACAACCTCGTTTGGTATCACAGTGCTTAGAGCACTCCGTCTACTCAGGTTGTTTAAGGTAACAAGGCAAGTATGAAGTACGGCTCACCCCCCGTTGGCGTTGTGCCGGTTGTCGCACTGGACCTAACATTTAGCATTGAGTTTGCTCAGGGAGATTGCACTAACAACATTCCTGCCTGTGAGTTGGTGTATGGACGTGGTGGCTGGCTGGCCTCATCTGGTTTCTGGTAGTTGTATAATGGAAGATATTATTCTGTTTTGTCGGGTGTGTTGCAATTTGATAAGTCATCAGCAGACCTCATCAGCGTAATGTATCCCACATGTAGCAGCTACAGATATCAGACTGAGTCACACACCACGTAGTTAGGTGACCACTGAGTGGTCACATTCAATAACCAGGAATTACAGTTGGTGGAGGCCTGGAGGGGGGTTGATGAGGTTAATAACTACCTGGTCAATAGGCCTGGTCAGTGCCGGATTCAGACTTGGTGAGGCTCTAATCTATATAAATCATGGAAGCCCCTTGTTAAAAGGTTACACCAGAAGGTCTCGCAAAGGTATATGCATACCAAAACAGCACCTTGTGTCACCCACAATAAAAAGACACCCATAAAACATATACAATATATGCCTTTTAAGTAGGCCTATTTGATAGCAAGGTATTTAAAGTAAAATTTTTATTTATTTTTAAATAAATGATTACATTTTGGCATATTTATCATAAAAAGCCACATAGTCATATAATTTTAGAAGCCAAAGAAGTGTCTGAAATGTTGTGAGGCTGTTACAGATTGTGAGGCCCTAAGCTGTAGCTTGTTTGACTTATGTCTAAATCCGGCTCTGGGCCTGGTTTAACATGAACTGTGTAGCAGAGTGCCTTCCTTTCAAACCCAGTGGAAGTAGTGTCTCTAGACTATACCAACAGGCTTAGGACCTTAATTATAACTATTTCTCATTAGTGCTATAAGCCAATTAATTAATTCTGTAGCCATCAGTTAAACATGGCTGAACCATTTAGAATGATGTTTTACAAATTCCCACAGTACTATAAATACGAAATACATACAAATATAAATAAACTTTGCTTTTATTTGGTAACTTCAGTTGTTTTTGTTGTTTTTTTTAAATTCGGGAAGCAGTATTTTTAATATTGATACTTCCCCTGATGAAAGTAAGATGCCTTAGATACACAGTTCATATTGGAAGCCTCATTTTAATTATTATTTGTGTGCATACCATTATTTTGGTGGGAGGTGGCTCCTCTGGAGACGATGACAAAGAAAGGTTTCCTTCTAATACCCCAGTCACATGAGAGCCAGCGTCCGCCTCCGACCTCCTTATGCCCAAAAGGACGCCAACCTCCCAGCGTCCCATTCGATACATTGATTCAAATACGTGGTCTGCGCCAGGTCGGCGCCGTAATGGTGCCGGGTTGGAGCCATGGCGGCTCCGGGCCAGCGGCGGGATTGCGCCATGGCGGTGCCGGGGCAGCGCCAACTTGCCAACCAAGAGGTCGCCAACCACTTGTTAATGGCGCCGACCAAACTGGATGCAAGGAGGTTGCACGTGCAGCACTTGCAACCTCCTTGCATCCAAAATTTCCGAAATGGACGCTGGGAGGTTGGCGTCCTCGCGCCGCCAGCACTTAAGGAGGGCGTAAGGAGGGCGCAATGAGGACGTTTTCACGTCGCGAATCGATCGTAATCGAACGCAAGCCTCATGTGACTAGGGTATGAGCTGCCTGTATAGTTTAACAGCATGTCTTCTTTAATCAGCACAGCATATGTCAATAAACTAATAGGACTTGTTTTGACTAAATATGGAGTCTGAAAAGATAATACGTCAGTCAATTGCCATAATTTAGGCATGAGCTAGAAGTTACCCTTCCCTTGTTGATTATCTGAACCATGGCCTTTCTGAGGATTGTTGGGAGACGTGTTTGGTTGTGTCAGAAGTGGTTATGGAAGGAGGGTTTCTCACTGAGAACATGAAAGAATACTGGATACAATGACGTCACAGTGGGTAGCATAATCTCATTGGCTGCTCTAGCAGGCACAGTTCAATCCACTTCCGGTTTGAAACACATTGGGAGACGACATTCTCATTGTGATGAAAGTTGATGAATTAAATAAGTTTGCATCAAAGCGATTAATTATATGAATTTGTCTGTTTCACGGAGGTCAAAACAGAGGTGCAATATAACAGCCTAGCCTATAGAGGTCTTTACCAAATCCTAAACCTGAACACCCAGTGAACACACCACTATTCCTATAGACACCTGCACTAAGAAGACATCATTTTTATAACATTGTATAATTGTCGTCACCTTTGGTCAACTTGTGGCTGATGTTCTTAAAATAACAATCCACTGGAATTTGTCATCTGTCGACATTTAAAATGGTAATTGGAATTATCTCAATCACGGCAGACGACATTTACTGACTGCATACGATTTGGCAAGGTTTGCTAACAACTCGTAGAAAGTCATCATTTCTTAGTGCGTGTGTCTATAGTCAATGGAAGTTCTAATTGTTTCTGTGAACTGGTGAAGGGGAACTTGGTCTTTGCGTCGTCTGTGCTTGGATTTTGTTGGTTTTGTTGGAGGCGGAATCTTGGTCTACTACTTGTGTGTATTTTACAACATGGACTTACCCTTTCTTCTCCATACATTAACCTGTGTTATGAACCATTAATATTGCCATCATTATTGCATGAGGGTCAGGCTTTCTCACTAACCTCCATTTTTGTCTCAGTTTCCTGGATTTCAAGGCTTTCAAGTCTCAAATATGTAAATTGTGGATTATAAGAAACAAAGCATATATGAGTTGTTCTCAGAAACTGTGTACCACATTTGTGATATGGAAACCAAAAGTGAAAACATTCCCAGTAGTAGCACGACATTCTAAATAATAACATTATCCATGTTCAGGTGAAGGTTTACGTGTGTATATGTCAGAGTTGAAACAAAAATTCACTTTTTGATTTTGATCTCATACAAATTCAGAAAAATGTTAAAATTAACCATGTAGCATCCATCCATGACATCATTTTTCTTTTGTCCCCTTGAAGATTTATACTGCCTATTATGGATATGCCTGAATAGACTTGTTTTCACCATTAGACAGTTTGTCGATAGAAAGCCCGAGCCTACACTTTTACCGACCCAAGGGATTTTTAACCTCCCACACCACATAGACATGGTATGAGAGCAACTGGCCTTTGATGACGCTGTAAGTTATTCACAGCGGTGGATATCCAAATTGCCAGAGGTGGGGGCACGGGGAGTCGAACCACTGACCTTCAGATTAGGAGTCTGACCTAGAAAAAAGTCAGACACTCTAACCACACCGCCAGAGAGAACACCACATGTGTCCATTAACACATGCAACAAATTCAAACAAGATTTATATTAATTACAGTTAACCAATAAAGATTAGGTCTTACAAGTAAAAGGTTTGGGTAGATAGATGCATGGTGTCAAAATGCACATCTTCATTTCATCACAAAATCATATAAGCATATTTTGGATACATTTTGTCATCATCATCATCATGCTGTCTGTCGCAATGCGACAAAGACTGCTTTTATTTCTTAACCGCCGCTATTTCGTGCGGTTGTGCGTTTCATAAAAGCTGCTTGCAAAGTGTTGAAGTGCTGCTGGCTTTTGCAAGTTACTAGCAGCACTCTCTCGGGGAGCAAATAGAGGTCTCACACCGGCAAGAACACGTCAAGACAGGCGCAAACTATTTGTCCCTGCAGTAGCTGGCCGGGAGATGTTGGGAGTTCCCTTCATCACCGCCCTTGATGCTGCCATGGAAGCATGGTTTTCTGGGGGGGTTTTCTGGTGATTTATACTGCCTATCATGGATAAGCCTGAATAGGCTTGTTTTCACCATTAGACAGTTTGTCGATGGAAAGCCCGAGCCTACACTTTTACCGACCCAAGGGATTTTTAACCTCCCACACCACATAGACATGGTATGAGAGCAACTGGCCTTTGATGACGCTGTAAGTTATACACAGCGGTGGAAATCCAAATTGGCAGAGGTCGGGGGCACAGGGAATCGAACCATTGACCTTCAGATTAGGAGTCCGACCTAGAAAAAAGTCAGACACTCTAACCACTCCGCCACAGAGAACAACACGTTTGCTCCCTTAGCCTTTGGTTCTATCAAGAACCTATACCACAAGGCAGTGGTATAGGTCAATAAACTAATACATTTTGTAGGATAGATTAAATATGTGTAGTATTGTTAACATACTTAATACACAGAGGTAACAATAACTACTTGACTTGCGACCCCTTCCCCCTGCACAAAAATAAGGCTTATTCATTAACAATGTAACATGAAAACTGTAGTGGTCTGCACTGACCTCTCAGGCAAGTAGCCGCATAGACAGGTAGGAGTGTCGTGGGGGGTGATGAAAATGGGAAATATTGTGCCTAGAGCGGGACTCGAACCCACATCTCTTTGCATTCCGGGCCAGTGTGCTAACCATTACACCACCTAGGCTCCCTGATATCAACACACTCCCCACGCCTACCTGTCTATGTGGTTACTTGCCTGAGAGGTCAGTGCAGACCACTACAAAACTAAATATGGGGTACACAGTTTCTGAGAATAATCCATATATATTTATAACCTCAAATTGTGTGTCAATTTTTTAGGTTTTATAGCCTCAAATATGTAAATTGTAGATTATAAGAAGCACATTATATATACATGATGTGCTTCTTATAATATATATATATACATTATATTCTTATATATATTACATTATATAACTCAGACGGTGCATTGTCATATTCTATTCCTAATTATGACACAGAACTCGTCGTTATAAGTAACTAAGCAGGTAATTAATTTAGTAAGTATAACCTGTTATCTGTAGTGACAGATTCTGACAAACATGCCAACGCCATCACTATTTTCAACCAAACACCGCTTAGCAAAAGAAACAATGCATCCCGATAAATGAGGAGAATTTGGAGCCCTTAGAACGACTGCAGTGCCGCCACTTTATACTTTGTTGAAAGTATTATATTTTCTTTCAAACAAAAACTACTTTTTATTCATTTTTCATACCTTTTTCAGGTGTAAATACTTTTTTCTGCAGAAAATTGTCGATCTGGTAATTGAAAACTCTTCAGACTTAGAATTAGGAATTTGATGAGAATGAGAGATGTGCTTGGCTAGTCTGTTTGCAGGAGTGGTGTATGTTCCGTTGAGTGGAACGCTTGCTGAGCTCTCTGCTGTCAGTTACCAAGTGACTGGGCACTGAACTCTGCAAAACTGAGGGCTCAACAGCAACAACTCCTCACAACACTGGATATATCATTCTTGAAGCGTGTTCACAAGCCGCACATGTTAGCTTAACAAGATAACAAATGGATAGAAATCAGAATAAGTTGACGCTTATTTAGACTTCTTTAATACTTTTTTAAAGACAATTTTGATACTTTAAAAAAATTGTTTATATTTTTGGGAGGAAAATCCAGAGTGGCCGCACTGCTCTCTATGCTGTCTCAAATTAATTCCAGCACATATAGTAAATATTCAGAGTAGGCCGTGTACAATGTTCAACTATAACTGAATTATGATTGTGTGCCCCCCCCCCCACCCCCACTAACCTCATCTCTTGTTGTTCTCTACCTGCAGATACTGGGCCTCTTTACGAAATTTAGTTGTCTCCCTGCTCAACAGTATGCGTTCGATCGTCAGTTTGCTGTTCCTTCTATTCTTATTCATCCTCATATTCGCCCTGCTAGGCATGCAGCTCTTTGGAGGGATGTAAGTACCATTGTGTATCATGTACCATGTAGCGTGTACCATGTACCGTGCAGCGGGTATCGCGTAGCAACTGGGCACGGTGGTCTAATCGGCAGAGCGCGGGCCTCGCGTGCGGAAGGTCGGGCGTTTGGTTCCCGGTCGAGTCAAACCAATGACTTACAAAATTGATACTTGTTGCTTCCTAGCCTGGATGGCCGAATCAGTTAGAGCGTCCGTCTCCCGTGCTGGTAGATCGTGGGTTCGAACCCTGGTCGAGTCAAACCAATTCCTTAAAAATGTATACTTGTCGCTTCCTAGCCAGGCGCTCGTCATTATTAGGACAGGGCAAGGACTGGTGTGGTCAGTATCAGGATAATGTGACAGTGGGATAGCAGGTCATGGAGCCGGTGGCCTGGTTTCCCAGTGAGGCAGCACTATAATATAAAGTCACCATGAGTGTGCACTGTCACAAGTCGGTACCCGTCCTGATATGACCTTAGATGTTGCTAGGACGTAAAACAACAACAACAAACAAACAACAACAATCCTAGCCTGGTGCTCAGCATTAATAGGATAGGGCAAGGACTGGTTAGCTCAGTGTCAGGATAATGTGGGATATCGGGTCATGGTGCCGGCGGCCTGGTTTCCCAGTGGGGCAGCACTATAAAGTTGCCATGAGTACGCACTGTCACAAGGCAGTACCTGTCCTGATATGACCTTGGATTTTGCTGGGACGTAAAACTCCAACAAACAAACCATGTTGCGTGTGCCGTGCAGCAGGTACCATGCAGTTGAAAATGACTTTAGAATTAAAGCTGCGGAACGGGACGTAGCTCAGGCGGTAGAGTGTACAACTCTGAAGGTGTGGATCAGCCGATCGATCCTGCTCAGTGGACACATTTGCAGTCTGGGCTATTTTCCATTCCAACCAGTGGTCCACCACTGTTTCATCAAAGACTGTGGTATGTGCTGTCCTGTCTGTGGGAAAGTGCATATAAAAGACCCCCTTGCTGCTTATCAGAAAGAGTAGCCTATGTGGCGGCAGCAAGTTTCCTCCAAAGAAATATGTCAGGATCACCATATGTTTGACGTCCAATAGCTGATGATAAAAATCAATGCGCTCTAGAGGCGTCGTTAAATCAAACAAACCTTTCTTTAGAATTAAAGCTGCATAGTCCGATGAAAGCATACAATTATGAAACCCAATACACTGACCTAGATTTGATTCTACATATCTAACTTAAGATACCGATGCACTCATTAAGCCTTTGTTGTCACATAAAAGGGAAGAGCAAGTCGATTTAATAGAACCTGTTTCTGTAGAAGCCCGTGGTGTCAAGAGTTTTGGCATGCTTGCCAACAAGAGTTTTGGCATGTTTGCACTTCAAATATCTCAACAGTTAATCATTGAAAATAAAAGTTACTTCAATTTTAAGTAAGATAGATTATAATGATCAACCTAGTATATTTATCTCAGAAAAAAACAAATAGTAAAAACCATGGGACTATGCAACTTTAAATATAAAATGTCTGCTCGTCGCCTGATTGTAGTAGTCTGCACTGACCTCTCAGGCAAGGAGCCACATAGACAGGTGGGCGTAGATAAGGTGATTGCATCAAGGAACCTAGGTAGTGTAACGATTAGCACGCTATCCCCGAAAGAGGTGTCGGTTCGAATCCTATTCCAGACATAATATTTCCCAATTTCTTCAACCCCCACGACGATAGTTATTATCAATCATGAACTGAATCATGGGAAATTAGGTTATGTAATACTTATATATATCCTAGTTGGATAAGAATTTTGATCCAAACAGTCAAAATTACTGTTTTGTTTGATTGTTGTTGGTTAATATCCTAGCAATATCTAAGGTGATATCAGGATGGGTACCGACTTGTGACAGTGCGCACTCATGGCGACTTTGTAGTGCTGCCCCACTGGGAGACCATGCCACCAACACCATGACCTGATATCCCACTCAGTCAAATTATCCTGACACTGAGCCAACCAGTCAAAATTACCAGATCTAGTGATTCACAAGTTAGTTAACATTGCAATTGTCCCCTCAGTGTTTTAGAAATACAAAATACGAGGGCACAAATTACATAGGGAGAATACTACGAGTCGAGACGACAATTAAGTAGTTGTTAATTAATTAATGAGCTGTTTGTGTAAATATTGATTAATTAAGCTAATGTTTGTGTAATTCGTTGTTAAATCAGCTGCTGCTTGTGTACCTAGTTGTTAACTAAGATGTTGTTTGTGTAGCTAGTTGTTAATTAAGCTGATGCTTGCGTAACTAATTGTTAACTAAGATGTTGTTTGTGTAATTAGTCGTTAACTGAGCTGCTGGTTGTATAACTATTTGTTAACTAAGATGTTGTTTGTGTAACTAGTCGTTAACTGAGCTGCTGTTTGTGTAACTAGGTGTTAACTAAACCGATGTTTGTGTAACTAGTTGTTAACTAAGATGTTTGTGTAGCTAGTCGTTAACTGAGCTGCTCTTTGTGTAACTAGTTGTTAACTAAGCTAATGTTTTTGTAACTAGTTGTTAACTAAGATGTTGTTTCTGTAGCTATTTGTTTAACTAAGCAGATGTTTGTGTAACTAGTTGTTAACTAAGATAATGTTTGTGTAACTAGTTGTTAACTAAGATGTTGTTTGTGTAACTAGTCGTTAACTGAGCTGCTGTTTGTGTAACTAGGTGTTAACTAAACCGATGTTTGTGTAACTAGTTGTTAACTAAGATAATGTTTGTGTAACTAGTTGTTAACTGAGATGTTGTTTGTGTAACTAGTTGTTAACTGAGATGCTGTTTGTGTAACTAATTGTTAAAGTGCTGTTTGTATAACTAGTCGTTAACCAAGCTGATGTTTGTGGAACTTGTTGTTAACTAAGCTGATGTTTGTATAACTAGTTGTTAACTCACCACCTGTTTGTGTAACTAATTGTTAACTAAGCTGCTATTTGTGTTTTCAGGTGGAACTTCCCAGAAGGAAGACCATTTAGTAACTTTGACACATTCCCTATCGCACTACTCACAGTGTTCCAGGTAAGCTGTCATCATATGAATATACGTAATATATCATGCGTGATTATACTGGGAATTTACGTAACTGTGGCAGTAACTAGCTCTAACACTTGTGGTAAATGCTTCGGATCTGGGTTTCTTCCGGTATCCAGAATGTACGTAAGTATTTTCCTTAATTTCAAATCTGATAGTCCGATAAAAGCATAAGTTTCTCCTAAAGCAAAACACTCATCCAGATTTTGACCTGCATTTCTTACTTATATACTGGTATAATAAGTATATGTTGCTACTTAGAAGGGGATGCTAATTCAATTTAATAGAACATGTTACCGCTGATGCCTAGACTGTCAGAAGTTTGACAAGCATGCCAAACTTAATTTGCCATGCTTCCACTTCAAATATCTCCCAATTTTATTGTTTTAATCAAACTTACTTCAAACTAAAGTAGGATAGATTATAATGATCAACCTAATATATTTATCTCAGGAAATGATAGAAATTTAAAATCACCATTCTATGCACTATTAAACTGTGGGCACTTTCTACTAGAGTAACTGCATCTGTCAGTGTCAACCTGTGTTTTGGGGCTGTCTGTCTGGTTTTTTTTCTGTCTGTGAGGCTGTGTTGGGGCGAGCTGTACAAAGTGAAACTGAAGTTGTGTCTCTGTCAGTATGTATGTTTGTCTGACTGTCTGGCGCTGTACTGAGTGAAACTGAGGTTGTGTGTCTGTTTGTCTGTGTATGTCTGTCTGTTTGGCTGTGCTGAGTGAAACTGAGGCTGTGTGTCTGTCTGTCTGTGGGGCTGTGCTGAGTGAAACTAAGGCTGTGTGTTTGTCTGTGTGTCTGTCTGTCTGGCTGTGGGGCTGTGCTGAGTGAAACTGAGGCTGTGTGTCTGTCTGCCTGTTGGGTCTGTCTGTCTGTCTGTGAGGCTCTGTTTGGGCGAAGTGTACTGAGTGAAACTGAGGCTGTGTATCTGTTTGTGTATGTATGTCTGTCTGTTTGGCTGTGCTGAGTGAAACTGAGGCTGTGTGTCTGGCTGTTTGTCTGTCTGTACGTTAGGTTCTGCTGAGTGAAACTGAGGCTATGTGCTTGTCTGTTTGTCTGTCTGTCTGTGAGGTTGTACTGTGTGAAACTGAGGCTGTGTGTTTGTATGTTTGTCTGTCTGTCTGTCTGTGAGGTTGTACTGTGTGAAACTGAGGCTGTGTGTTTGTACGTTTGTCTGAGGGGCTGTACTGAGTGAAACTGAGGCTGTGTGTCTGTCTGTTTGTCTGTCTGTTTGCCTGTGCTGAGTGAAACTGAGGCTGTGTGTCTGTCTGTTTGTATGTCTGTCTGTGAGGAAATACTGTGTGAAACTGAGGCTGTATGTCTGTGTCTGTTTGGCTGTCTGTGAAGCTGTGCTAAGTGGAACTGAGGCTGTGTCTCTGTCTGTCTGTCTGTGAGGCTGTGCTGAGTGGAACTGAGACTGTGCTCTTTACCCGCAGATCCTGACGGGAGAGGACTGGAACGAAGTAATGTACAATGGAATCCAATCCCGTGGTGGGATAGACGGCGGAGGCATGATCTACTGCTTCTACTTCATCATACTGGTGCTTTTTGGAAACTGTATCCTTTATACAAGTCGTTAGACACAGGTCCAGCTCACATACACACACTGACACAGGCCCTCATAACACTCACACACACTGATACAGACCCCAACACCATACTGACACAGGCCCTCACAACACTCACACACTGACACAGACCACAACAACAAACTCACACACACTACACTCACCTCACAACACACTGTCACACACTCACACACTCACACAGGCCCTCACACCACACACACACTGACACAGACCACAACAACATACTCACACACTCACACAGGCCCTCACAACACTCACACACTGATACAGACCCCAGCAACACACTCACACACTCACACAGGCCCTCACAACACACAAATTGACACAGACAACAACATACTCACACACTCACACAGGCCCTCACAACACTCACACACTGATACAGACCCCAACAACATACTCACACACTGACACAGCCCCTCACAACACTCACCCACTGACACAGACCACAACAACAAACTCACACACACTACACTCACCTCACAACACACTGTCACACACTCACACACTGACACAGGCCCTCACAGCACTCATACACTGACACATACCACAACAACACACTCACACACTCACACACTCACACAGGCTCTCACAACACTCACACACTGACACAGACCACAACAACACACTCACATACTGACACAGGCCCTCACAACACGCACACTCTGATACACACCCCAACAACACACTCATACACTGACATGGGCCCTCACAACACTCACACACCCTGACACAGGCCCCAATAACACACTCCCACACTGACACAGGCCCTCACAACACACACATTGACACAGACCACAACATACTCACACACTGGCACAGGCCCTCACACACTGACACAGACCGCAACAACATACTCACACACTGACACAGGACCTCACAACACTCACACACTGATACAGACCCCAACAACACACTCACACACTGACACAGGCCCTTACACCACACACACACTGACACAGACCACAACAACATACTCACACACTGTTGACACAGACCCCAACAACACACTCACACACTCACACAGGCCCTCACAACACACACACTCACACAGACCACAACAACATACTCACACACTGACACAGGCCCTCACAACACACTCACACACTGTTGACACAGACCCCAACAACACACTGACACACACTCACATACACTGAAACACACCCTCACAACACACTCACACACGCCCTCACAACTCATCCACATATAATACACACATCTTGCAAACTATTCACATACATTCACGCATACCGTTACAACACACTCACACACACCCTCATAACACACTCACACACAATACACACACTTCGCAACATACTCACACACACTCACACACATAGCTCACAACACACTCACGCATGTGACCCAACACACCGAAATCAATCACCTTTCCCCAAACTAGGAAACTGAGTTAAGGACCTATTCAGAAAGAGCAGAGTGTAACCTTTAAAATGATCAAATTTATTCTTCTAGGATGAAAGTTGACCACATATTTTTTTTTTAAATGGCCAAACATTCTGTTTTGCATGAAAATTAGATATCTTTGAAAAGTGACTTTAAAGTCAATGTGTTTCAGGATCATTCAATTGAATGCACATTACGAAATGAATAATAAAAATACTGTTATTATTATTATTATTATTATTATTATCCTCTTCTGTGATGCAGGCTTGTGGTAGCCTGTACAAAGCTTGTAGCTCTCAGCTCTAATGCTATGCAGCCTCGAAATCATACAGGAATGTTTCTCTGGCCCAGGCCCTGTCCAGTGCATTCTTGAATTGATTCATGGTAGCTGCTTCCACCGCTTCTTCCGTAGCTCATTCCACATGTTTATTACTTGTTGGTGTTATTAATATATTTTTACCCAGTGGATATTAATATAATGTTACCGAGTGGATATGAAAATATACTCAGTAAAGGCAAGCTTTATGGGATAACAAAAATCCATAATTTCTCCCACATAAACTTTGAGTTGAAGGCCTATTACTCAAAATGCATAGGTGCGCAACCCGACTCATTCTGTATATAGGCCAACATCACACGCCTCGGCACCCATTGACACTCAAACACATTTTACTTGATTGTGAAATTGTATCACTGATCAAACTTAGATTATATAGACTGTCAATTTCCAATTGTAAGATGGCGGAAGACCAGCGTTCTGGCACTGACAAATGTCATATTCAGGTGAATAAACACTTTACAAACAAACAAACAAATGTGTAATTGCAAGCCTAGAGCCGGAGATGCGAGCATTGTGAAGCACATCGATATATATAAATATATATATATATATATGGCCCGTCCCTTAGTTGGAGTTAAACCAAATAAGGTGGTGCCTTAGGAAATGGGGTTTGCTGACCTTGACACACACCAGACACACTGCTGAACGTCTTCCTGGCCATTGCCGTCGACAACTTAGCGAGCGCACAAGAATTGACTGCCGCTGAAGAAGAGGCGGAAGTCGAGGAAGTCAAGGTAAACGCCGCCATTTTGTTTTCGCAGAAACTCAGCGCCTTGCTCTGATTGGCTGTTCGTTCGTCTTGTATTATTTTCCTTGTAAACAATGGCTGAGCTCGCCTAAATCTGAACAGAAGTAGTCAGACCTGCTGGACGATAATGACGCCGTCTCCGAATGGAGGCTTCTGATTGGTTAGCTAGATGACCACGTGACCCATGCCTGGTGGCCCGCGTGGGAGGCAGGTATTGTTGGTGGTGTTTTGTGCTGGTTTCTTATTTGTGCACACGGTTATATTATTACACCCAAATTCTAGCTCCTCCTTTTGAGTTGCTTCTCCTCAAAGTTGTCGTACAAAGCACCTGAAATCACATTTAAGGATTTTCTATTCAACTCACATGTAGAAATTCTCTAAATGTGTGATTTCATTCAAAAGACGTAATTATTATAATGATTCTGTGATTGATTCGGACAGAAGTAGCCAACGCAGGACATATATATGTTTGGGAAAAGAAAAGGTTGATTTAATTAGTTAATAACATTTTAGTGATTTAAATGTGCATATTGGGTCAATTAATAAACAGTGTCAAGTTGCAGGGAAGCCGACTCTCGAGGGACCCGGGAGTCCACCACGGAGGACTCCCCCCCCCCCCCCCCCCCCCTGAGCCCTGGTACTTCTTTAAGAGGGTGGGTGGGAGTGGAACTGTTGTGTTGAGTCTCGGCTGCCACTCCGCCGAATGTGAGTGTGTAGGCCCCTAAATCACCACCAGGGCGGCGCATAGGCTCCCCTTGCCGAATCAACCACAATTCTAAATTATGCGCCAATGTATGTATGTTGTATTTGTTGTTCTTTATCAAAAATTAAAAAAAGACCATGACTACAGCTATGATTCCGTAAACAGGGATGATATTTTTCCGCTTTTTAAGCAGATTTCTGTATTTTTTCACAACTTTGGGGCATTTTTGAAAGTACTGTAGCTAGCCTCTAGGACGGAAATTTGGCATCGGGATAATAATCTCAGATTGATTTCCTCTTTTTTGGCCTGAAACCACTATCATCCCTGATATATATATATAGGTGGTATGCACATGCGCACGAGGTATGCAGCGACCTTTCTTTATTTGTGTTAGAAATGGCACGCTCGGTTTGCATTCGCAGCAATCGCTCCATGTAGCGATCCAGTGCGAATGTGAACCAAGTGTGCTGTTTTCAATGCAAACAGCGAAAAGTTGCCACATACCTTTGACGCATCCACATTCGCATACCCATTACCGCGTATATTGAATCCTAGTTTTAGTTGATATGTCGAAAGAAGTAACATGTTTTATTTTGTGGTTTCCCTGCATGCTTTGCTCCCCTCCGTCCCCCATCCTGATATGATCCTAGATGTTGCTAGGTTGTAAAACAACAAGCAAGCAAACCGTCCCCCGTAGAGGATTCTTTTTGAAATTTGTGGCTTTTTATTGCCTTTTGAATGTGGGATACAAGCAGAATCTTTAGTCAGGTCTGTATGTATAGAGATTTATAGCAGTAAAACTAAAGTTGCATAGTCCGATGGTTTTGGGTTTCTGCCATTTTTCTGAGATAAATATATTAGATTAATCAGTATTATTGACTTTACTCTAGTGTGAAGTAACTTTTATTTTAAATGGTATATTTTGAGATATTTGAAGTAAAAACATGTCATATTAGTTTTGGCAAGCACACCAAAACTCTGATGCGATAGACTTTTGCAGTAATAGGTTTGACTCATTATTATTCCCTTCTATGCCGAAACAATTGTTTAATAAGTGCACCAGTATCTAAGTTAGATATGTAGATCTAAATAATTGTTTTTGTTTTGAAAATTTGATACTTCATCAGACTATGCAGCCTTTGTCAACAGACATGATATCCTGATTAGACTGCTCGATGACCTCTCCTCGAAATAAGAATGTCCCTTGAGGGGTTGAGGGGGAGATTCACTAGATAAAAGATCCACCCTGTACTTCAGTAGCCTGAGTAAGGGTGAAAAACAACCCTATATAAAAGCTGGCGAAAAATCTTGACATGCTGGGTAAATGAAATGAGCACATAAATTCTTAATGTAAGAAGTAAGATATATTCTTTAGGTATATCTTTATATTTATCTGCTACTTTTCGGTTGAAAAATATAATAAAATATATAGTTTAATGGCCTTTAAAAGTGAAATCGACGGCATTCTATGATCGCCATCTTCTCTTTCTGCATTCTTTCCCATTTCACCAACCTTGTGTCGATATAGGTAGCCATTTGATACTGGAACCAGGGATTCTACATCCTGTTCCATACTTAGATACTAAAGCTATTTTTGTCCGTATTTAGACTCTTTTCATTCACCCTTCTACTGAAAGTATGGGGTGAATCTTTTATCTAGGGATTCACCAGCCTCGTTTTGGTGACTACTTCCGGTTTGACTGGGCTTTAGGGGCATGGCGCCCCCTAGGTAAAAGATTCACCACTATCCAAAGGAGGGGTGATTGACAACCATGTCTAAATCAGAACAAAAATTGCTTTCGTATAAATAAAATGTGAAGCTCCTTGTTCCAATGTCCAGCGTTTATCTAGATTGGTGTCAAGTTGATGAAATGGGAGAGAATGCAAATAAATTAATAATAAGATGGCAGCCACTGAATGCTCTCGATTTGACTTTTATCAAGTCTGTTAATCTACATGATTTAATCAATTCTTCACTTTGTCAGCGCCATTGATTGTTGTAGCGTTGACTTCGATGAGAATTAGGTCAAGTGGGTTCATCTCTGGCAGCTGGGTTTTAGTCATAGGCTTAGCCCTCACTAATATTTTGTTGTATGCGATCTGATTGATCATCGTTATTGGTTAGTGGAACAATGCTTTGCAAGCAGAGGCGACATTCTCTCACTAATTGTGATTTTCGTTGGCAGTTGTCAGAACAAATTGTTTCACCCTTCCCAGGTCATTTGAGGCCTTGTAGCTTTCCTGGCTTGACGGCTCTCATAGCTGACGCGACCGCATTCCTTGGACATGGCCAGATGGGTCTGTGGGCTTAGAGTAATTTGATTCGCTAGACCAGGATAGTGGCTTCAGTCTGAGAGTGGTATCAGCCTCGGCATGGCCTTGCAATAGTCAGTGTCAGCTAAGACAAGGTACAATAAGATGCGCTACTCAGCACTTTCATAGGGGAAATTCTTAAATAATCATGCAGTGGCGCCATCCCATGGCAAACAAGGTGCATTGTCTTGGATTAGGTGTAGTAGTAGTAGTTTTCTTACTCAGACATAATCACAAATTTGATTTATGTATGGCACAGATTAAAGTGCTTAAAGTATGCTATAATATTGTTTTCATTATTAATATTAGGAGATAATACACTATAATTATTGTACATTGTCTTTGATGGTACAGCAGTCAGGGTGGGCTAGGGAACCTGTCCCCTTGTTTCAATGGTACAGGAGTCAGGCCAGGCATGGGGGACCTGTCCAATTACCTTGTTTACCCCTATTTCATGGGAAAGCACTAAGCGGTGCGTCTTATTGTACATGGTCTTTGGTGTCAGGGAGGGTTTGGGGTGTGCGCTCTTCGACTTGCTTGTTGTGAATGCATGCCTCACTACTGTGCCACTAGTTGTTTCTGCTTCATGCTGACAAGGTAAGTCTGCCCGACATCACTCATGCTGCTTTTACATTAGTCGACATCACTCATTCCGCGCCTACATCAGTTATCAGTACACATCACTCATGGTGCTTCTACATCAGTTATCAGTAGACATCACTCATGTCGGTTCTACATATATCATCCGATGACATCACTCATGTTGATTCTACATCGGTCTACATCACTCATGCAGATTTTACATCAGTCAACATCACTCATATGTTTTACATCAGTCAACATCACTCATGCCACTGCTATATATCAGCCATCAGTTGACATCACTTGCATACAGCTTCTACATCAGTCATCAGTCAACATCACTCATGCTGCTTTTACATCAGTCGACATCACTCATGCTGCTTCTCCATCAGTCATCAGTCGACAACATTCTCATACAGCGTTGAAACTTTTCAGAAGCGAAAAGCAATAAAGGAAGAAGCCGCCAGGGAGTTCGCTGCTGAACAGGTCACACCCTATCCCATAATAGCATCATGCTTCTGGTCACCTGACTGCCACGGTGTCATCGGATTGGTTCGCTGTCCTCTGAATGCATGAGCCAGTCGGTCACGTGGTTTGGCCATCCTCCTAAGATAGAATCCGCCTGCACCCCTCTCTCTATCCATCCATTTTCAACATTTATTAATGTATATATAGTAAAATTAAAATAATTAAAATAATATTTAGGGTTAAATTAACAGAGAAACAAATTAAGTTTAGAGTGTGTGTTTTTTTTTTAATTGTCAAAACCAACCAGGAATACCCAATATTGAATGTGTATAATCGTAGCAGGGGCTTAGGCTGGCATTTGCAGGTGGTACGCAGACTTTTTCGACAATGGAATAAAACGCTTTTGGAATGAAACGCGATGAAACAAAATGCTACAAAACATCATATATTATTTTAGTTTAACAAAAATTATAATCACAGTTGCGTACCTCCAGATCCGGAAGCTAGGGCCCTGCGTGGATGGTGTGTTTCTGTTTTCTTTTATAATTACAATGAACTATGCATCCTTTGTTAACATCCGCCTGACTGACTGAGAGTTGGCTGGCCCTTATTGTTGAGTGACAAAGGTGCACTATGTGGAGGCATGGTGATGCCCTTTAAGGCCGTCTATCCATAGACTTTTCCCTTGTGGCATGTTCCCTTGTTTCGTATTCGATTGTGATCTTGTGACGCGCCACACAGACAATGAACCTGTGTTTTGCTTAGTGGCCGTTCCCATAGGTTGGACCCAGGGACCGTTTTGGCCTTGTGCATGGCACATGTGGTGTACTGACTGGGAATATAGAGAATGAACATGTTCATTGTCTGTGTGGCGCATCACAAGGTCATAAGGTCACAAGCAAACATGGAGCAAGGGGACATACCACAAGGGAACAGTCTGTAGATACACAGCTTTAGACAGCGCGTTTTAGGTTTACTACCAACTAACAGCCATGCTGCACTAACCACACATGACAGATAACACAGGAGCCGACAGATAATCCTCAACTGTCTGACTAACTCCAACACCAACCAGCTCACCGGGCGCGGTGGCCTAATCGGTGCAGCAGGGGGGGGGGGGGGGGGGGGGGGAATGGGCTCGCGTGCGGAAGGTCGGGAGTTTGGTACCTGGTCAAGTCAAACTACTGACTTATAAAATGTCATACTTGTCATTTCCTAGCCCTGGCGCTCGGCATTAATAGGATAGAACAAAGACTGGTTAGCTCAGTGTCAGGATAATGTGACTGAGTCGAATATTGGGTCATCGTGCCAGCGGCCTGATTTCCCAGTGGGGCAGCACTATAAAGTCACCATGAGTGCGCACTGTCACAAGTCGGTAGCTACCCGTCCTGACATGACCTTAGATGTTGCCAGGAAGTAAAACTCAGACAAATAAACAAACAAACCTGCCAGATCCGCCCCAAGCTGAGACTGCCACGTTTACTGAGACCTTATTTGTAACTGCTGCAAACTGTGTGCTGCTGCAAAGTGTTTGCTGCTGAAGTGTTTGCACCTTTTGTGCTTCTTTGCATTACCTTTAAGTTGTTGGATTAGTTAATCCTGCCTACAAAGGGAAGCTCTCAGCACCCTGCATGTGTTCACACAAGACTACACTACACCCATTCCTTTCTTTGTGCACCTGAAACTAATTTTCCGCTCGATTCATGATTTGCAAAGTGGATGATTTGTTAGTGTAAGTTAACATGTATCTATCTATTTATCAATAGCCGCTTTTTGTTCACTTTGCTCACGTTGTACAATGCGCACAATTTTAAGAACATATTGATTTACGAACATTTAATTGTATTAATCAGAATCATGATTTGTGCTTACTTTTTGCAAATTGTTGTATAATATGTTAATTTCACGCTGCAACTTTGTTGGTGCTTTGTGTCTTGAAGTCATTCAATAAATACGTGGTGTTTTTGTGAGACCCAGAGAGATGGGCTGTTCCCCCACCCCCCCACTCATCCATCATTTTGTGTGGTTAAAATAAGCACTCCCTCTATGTTAAAAAGCACAAGTCGCCATCTTGTCGCCTCCTCACCGCCTCCGTTCAAACACAAACTCACACTCAAAGCGAGGCTCGCCCGTTGGCCATGTAGGTCAGCGTTCCACTGACCTCATTCATCTGCTTCCTTTGTAGAAGAAGAAAAACGAGGCAGCCAACGAACACGCCCAGTCATTACAGATCCCAATGGGCATAGCACCAGCGCAGGTCAATATGTGCCCGCCGTCCCCGAAAAACAACGACAGGGACCCCAAAACGGGGAACTTTAACTAGTAAGTAGACCCTGCCGCCCCGCTTTCTTAGTGGGTCATCCAACGTGTTCGACATTTTCACAGTCGTACAAAGCTTACTACTTTTCCAGACCCTCCTGTACGCTATGCCTCCCCCCCACCCCACCCACACCCACAAAGTCGTAGACATCAACATTTTAATACAGAATGTAAAGTTCACTGGAAATTATCACCATTATATTAAGCGATAAAACTCGTACTTGACTGAAACCCTCATTCTCCCCCCCCCCCTCCCCCTCCCCCACCTGTCGTACACTTTGTATGACCCGTGAACATATTGACAACTTTGGATGGCTTCTTGCCCACTGTGACCTTGCACGAGGCCCCGACCAGTAATTGCGTATGCAGGGTCCCGTGGGACATCTTGATAAGCTATGTCTAATTAAATAATTAATTAAGCTAATTAATTATATATATATATATGGGTATATATATGTATATGAGACTGTCTCAAAAGGTACTAAGCAATATGGGACAAAACATTGTCCATCGTAATGAGCAACACACTATCTGCTTATGCATTTGCTCAGGATAAACTGATTTGTTTTTTACATGGTGTTTCATAAACCCAATAGAATACATATTGATTTGTAGCAAATGTCCTTGTGTTTTCAGTGTAACCGTTTCTGTGCTGTTTTGTGTCAATCGTTACACTGGACAAAAAAAAAAGAGTTATCACCTTTTGAGACAGGCTCAAATATATATATATATATATATATGTAGTGAGAGATAAAGTGATTCCCAACAATGTGGTTTCTGTTACTTAATTCAAATTTTTAGCAGATAAATTACTAGTTAGTCTAATGTTCACAATGGTCGGAATGGCAGGCATGAAGGTTCTAATGTAATCCATGTGAATTAATAATTAATTTTTAAATTTGAGCAGACTGCAATAGCAAAAGTCTTATAGCAACTGTACTGCCGTGTGTATAGGTTAGGATGGTGCTGGGCTATGCACACCATGCCTCAGTGAGGGATTTAGGAGGAACAGACCTGACCAGGCTAGAACTTGTTTACTATGTGTACTTTATGTAGAGTTATATTAATAAATACCACAGAAAAATCGGTTGTGAATCGTACATAAGTGAAACTTGACATTTATTCGGAGCCGTGAGAAATTGGTTGCTTGTTTCTTTTGTTAAAACCTCATTAAATAATTAATAGCGCTTATTGATCAAACATGAATCACGAATAAATCCTGTATGGATTGCAAATATTAAAATTAACTACAAATCGTAAATTAATCACAGATAAGTAACCTGTAAAAACCAAATTATCTGTTAAACATTAAACAACAAATATTTATTTAAAAACTAACTTGGTCGGTGAACATTCCTTGAGACAGTTTCTACAAAGATAATTAATGGGACTCTTGTATCGTGTTCTGTTAAAATCTGGTCAAACTGTATTAATCCATTGGCAACATCGTCGTTACATCTTTGCAAATGTTGTAGTTTTGTTTTTTTTCATTTCTTTTCCACAGTGTCTCTGTGTTGTATTTTCAATTTTTGAAGAAAGAATTGTGAAGGAATTGTGTCTATTTTGCCTTGTCTTTGTCGTAGCGCCACGTTTTCTATGTGTAATATATAAAGACACCATAGACCCAGTCAGTAAGAAAAGCCACTTTTGTATATATATATATTTTGGGGGGGATAATTTTCTGTGATTTAGTGTTAATATAAACTTTCTTTTTTCTCACCTGAAAAAAAAAAGAAGCCTATTTTAAAGTTGCATAATTGCATAGTTCGATAAAACCATCAAACGTTCAAAACCAAATCTATTATCTAGTTTTGATCCCACGTTTTTAACTTAGATTCTAATGCAGTTATTAAGCATTTGTTGCCACATAGAAGGCAATACTGAGTCTATTTACTACAACCTGTTACTGCTGAAGCCTATGGCATCAGAGTTTTGACATGCTTGCCAAAATTAATTTGGCATGTTTGCACCTCAATTATCTGAAAATTAGTCTTTTTTTATGTAATTGCTTCAAACTAAAGTAATGTATATTATAATGATAAACCTAATATATTTATCTCAGAAAATGACAGAAACTCAAAGCCATCGGACTATGCAACTTTAACTAAATGAGTAGCCTGCAAATAATAAATGCTGACTGCTACGAATTTACTCAAAGCAGACGACATTTACTGGTCACTAACGAGGCTACACAGGACAGGTGAACAGAAGTAGAAAAGTGCCTCGTTCTCGGGTGTGTTGTTGCGTTTGGGCAGACGCTGCTCCTTTTTTGTTTTTTATGTTTTGTACAAACTTGTTTACTTAGATTGCATAACGTTACCTTGTTCCGTAAGGGCCCCTGAAGGGGGCGGGCTGTGTTCATAAGGCAGTGATGCGGATTCCGAGGGACACCAGTTTGCCAGGGACACTTCCATTGAAATGCATTGTTAACGGCCGTGAGCAAATCTTCATACGGAAGAAGTCAAATATCTCTCAAATTACACCATCTAAAAACAAATCGCTTGGTACACATATAGAAAACATCTTTACCACAAAGAATATATTAAATTTATAAGGTTAGGGTTCTTGATTTCTATTAATTTTGAATACCACTAACGTTTTGCACTGCGCGTACCGTCAAACTCAAGGCATTGTCAATGGTCGTGAGCCATCTTCATACATAAAATACAGAAGAAGTCAAATATCTCTCAAATTACACCATCTAGAACCAAATCGTTTGGTATACATATAGAAAAGATCTTTACCAAAAACATTATATTAAATTTATAACGTTAGTGACAATGCTGTTCGATTTTGACGCATGTGCAGAAGCGATGTGTCCCTCGCAAACTCGCAGTTATTTAGTATATCTCAGTGATTACACACTATTCATCCACTGAAATAACCCAGTATAAACTACAGCACCAATAAATATAAATATACATATATATACTTGTAAACACAGTAGTTCTTGGAGCAAACCAGGTCATGCAAAATCTCCCAAGTAAATAAATGTTTAGCTGTAAAATCGCCATTTTGAATCTTCGCCTGATGCTGCATCTGAAAGCGAGGCTAAACATCTCCAGACCGAGGCTAGGGAGAAGTAGGTAATCGCCATGCTGGTCTTTCCGGAAGACAGCTAAATTCTGTTAAAGCTGCATAGTCCAATGAAAACCTAAAAGTCTTTCCAAAGCAAAACAATTATCTAGATTTGATTGTACATATCTGAGATACTGGTGCATTTATTGTGACAGTAGTTATCACAGACAGGAAGTCCTATATGTGACAGCAGGGGCAAGCCCTTAGTGTAACAGATAGGAATCCTTATATGTGACAGTATGAGGTGGGTCCTTTGTGTGACAGTAGGGAGTGCCTAGAAGTAACAGCAAGGAGCGTCTGTGTGACAGGTGGGGGGGGGGGGGGCCCTTAGTGTGACAGCAGTTAGTGCCTATATGTGACACCAAGGGGGCGGGTCCTAAGAGTGACAGTAGTTAGTGCCTATATGTTACACCAGGGGGCAGATCCTTAGTATGGCAGTAGTTAGTGCCTATATGTGACACCACGGGGTGGCCCTTAGTGTGACAGTGGTTAGTGCATATATGTGACACCAGGGGGCAGATCCTTACTGTGACAGTAGTTACTGCCTATATGTGACACGAGAGGGTGGGTCTTTAGTGTGACAGTAGTTGGTCCCTATATGTCACACCAGAGGGCAGGTCCTTAGTGTGACAGTAGTTAGTGCCTAGATGAGACAGCAGAGTGCAGATCCTTTGTGTGACTCTAGTTAGTGCCTAGATGTGACACTAGACGGTGGGTCCTTAGTATGACAGTAGTTAGTGCCTAGATGTGACACGAGAGGGTGGGTCCGTAGTGTGACAGTAGTTAGTACATCGACTGTGACACCAGAGGGCGTGTCCTTAGTGTAACAGTAGTTAGTGTCTAGATGTGGCAGTGTGTAGTACCTAGATGTGACACCACGGGGCCGATCCTTAGTGTGACTGTAGTTAGTGCCTAGATGTGACACCAGAGGGCGGACCCTTATAGTGACAGTGGTTAGTACTTATATGTGACACCAGGGGGGGAGATCCTTAGTGGGACTGTGGTTACTGCCTATATGTGACACCAGGGGGTGGGCCCTTAGTGTGACAGTAGTTAGTGCTTATATGTGACACCAGGGGGCAGCGCTTAGTCTGCCAGCAGTAGTTAGTGCCTATATGTGACACCAGGGGCCACCCTTAATGTGACAGTAGTTAGTACCTATATGTGACACCAGAGGGCATCTCTTAGTGTGACAGTAGTTAGTGCCTATGTGTGACACCAGGGGACATTCCTTAGTGTGACAGTAGTTAGCGCCTATATGTGACTCCAGGGGGCGGGTCCTTAGTGTGACAGTAGTTTGTGCCTATATGTGACACCAGGGGGCGGCCCTCAATGTGACAGTAGATAGTGCCTATATGTGACACCAGGGGGCGGGTCCTTAGTGTGCTCGGCTGCGGGTAGGTGGCGATGTGCGCTGTGCTTGTTCATGCCCCATTCTAAGATGGCGCTGTTCATTCGCAGCATCTCTTTCAGTGGTGATGGAAAAAGCAACCTCGACAAGTCGAACCTCACCAAGGATGGAAAGCAGGTCGCCGTCAACGTGGACGGAAAAGGTGCCGGCGGAGACTCGGATTCAGGTGAGCGGCCCGCTTGTCTGCCATTTGTAATTGAGCTGGAAGTAACCAGAAGTGGACGCACTCGTAGAAGAGTAGTGTAGAGCCGAGTATAGCCTCCTACTGTGCAGGTATTAGTCAGGTGTAGAGAGATCCAGTAGGCGGCTTCTGCTTCACTCGCGTCTTTGGTTTTACTATATATATATATATATATATTTATATATATAGATATATATATATAGATATATATATATATATAGATATCTGGCATCTAAAGTAATATTAACTAATATAATAATTATAATCTCTGTTCCAAGCCTTTATACTTGTATTTATAATTCTTATACATCGCATACATATGATATATGGGTCGTTCTCAGTAACCGTGTACCACATAAATGTGATCTGGAAACCAAAAGTGAAAACATTCCATATAATAACAGAAAACATTCCAAATAATGACATAATCCATGTTCATTTGAAGGTTTACATGTTGTGGATGTGTCAGTTGAAAAAAAGATCACTTTTTGATTTTGATCTTATACAAATTGAGAAAAACATTAAAATGATGTGTGTAACATCCATCCATAACATCATTTTAACACACATCCATAACATCATTTTAACACATACAGAAAATTCAAGCAACATTTTATTGATTACAGTTATGACAAAAAGATTGTCTTACAAGGAAAAAAGTGGAAAGAAATGTTTGGGTAGCTGCATGGTGTCAATATACAAATATTCGCACTTTCACTTTAGCACCAAGCCTTATAAACATAATTTGTATACATTTTGTGGGATAAGTTAAATTCCTTTAGTATTGCCAACATACTTAATACATAGAGCCAACAACAACTAGCTAGCTACACCCCCCCCCCCCCTCCCACCCCCCACCCCTCACAAAGAAAGGACTTAATCATTAACATTGTAATCTGGCAACCAAATAAGTGGTACACAGTTTCTCAGAACAATCCATATAGGATGGAAGTTTCTAGGTTAATCAGGCTCCTCCAGTTGATGACTGGGGGAGTAGATACGGCTGGGGAGCAGATGGAAGCTTCCGGCCTTATTATACTCGTACAATGGCTTATACGGAATATATATATATATGATATATATGTATATGATAATATTTTGGAATTGATCTGTTGATTTGTTTGTTCAAAGCGAGCTACGGTTATATCAACCTGATACAGAGAGAACTTGGTTTTAAAGTTAAAAGAATTCACTGAAGCTGAAACATAAATAGTTTGACTCATTACATGTCTCAATGTTAGATCTAATTTGCTGTTGTTTTATTACCAATAAACTGGTGAAACATCGTGCTCAAAGAGAACAGTGAATGGCGTCCAGTTTAGCATTATATCAAATAAATCGCAGATGCTAGATCCTCTTTTGTTTGTAGTTGTTCAGGGCGAACCTAGGTTTTGGGTTGATTACCTCATTGCAAGTTAGTATTTGGAAGTATCTGAGGGGTGTTTGGCAGTATATGAGGGGTGTCATTGGAGAAGGCTGTATAGAACTATGCAGAAGGTTGTATACATAGTCAGAACACAAGGCTGTATATAAAGGTCTGTGAAGAAGGTTCTACACATCTGTCTGTACGCAAGGTTGTATACAAGGTTGTATGCAAAGGTCTGTCCACGAGGTTGCAGACAAGTGTACAAGTGCTTGTATGCAACTCCGCACAGAAGATTGTGTAGAGAGTTGTGTACAACTGTCTGTATGGGAAGTTGTGGGTAACTGTCTGTACAAGAAGTTGTGTACACCTGTCTGTACAAAGCTGTGTACAACTGTCTGTACAAGAAGCTGTGTACAATTGTCTTTACAAGAAGTTGTGTACAACTGTTTGTACAGGAAGTTGTGTACAACTGCCTGTACAAAAAGCTGTGTATGCAACAAGCTTGATTGCAACTCCGCAGAGAAGGCTGTGTAGAGAGTTGTGTACAACTGTTTTTACAAGAAGTTGTGTGCACCTATCTGTATGGGAATTTGCGTACAGCTGTCTGTATGGGAAGTTGTGTACAACTGTCTGCACAAGACGTTGTGTGCAACTGTCTGTACAAGAAGCCGTGTACAGCTGTCTTTACAAGAAGTTGTGTACAACTGTCTGTACGGGAAGATGTGTACAACTGTCTGTAGAAGAAGTTGTGTGCAACTGCCTTTCCAAGAAGTTGTGTGCAACTGCCTGTACGGGAAGTTGTGTACAACTGTCTATATGGGGAGTTGTGTACAACTGTCTGTACAAGAAGTTGTGTACAACTGTCTGTATGGGAAGGTATTACAGCTGTCTGTTCGGGAAGATGTGTACAACTGTCTGTAGAAGAAGTTCTGTGCAACTGTCTTTACAAGAAGTTGTATACAACTATGTGTACAGGAAGTTGTGTACAACTGCCTGTGCAAAAAGCGGTGTACAGCTGTTTTGCCAGAAGTTGTGTGCAACTGTATGTACGGGAACTTGCATACAGCTGTCTGTATGGGAAGTTGTGTACAAATGTCTGCACAAGAAGTTGTGTGCAACTGTCTTTACAACTGTCTGCATAGAAAATTGTATACAACTTTCTTTATTGTCAAACCTTACCTGTTTACATATCACCAATAATCCACAATCCATTGCTGTTGTTTTTTCAACGATTTAATGCCTTTAGATGTAAAAATAAAATTTTGTAATGTATCTATTCATCTGAACATGACATTTGTCAGTGTCAGAGCGCTGGTCTTCCGGCGGTTTTACTATTGGAATTGACAGTCTAAATAATCTAAGTTTGATCAGTGCTGTATTAGTTACAGCACCAATCCTGTAGAATTAAGGGAGTGGCTCCTGCTGTATAATGTACAGCACCAGTCACAGTAGTTTAAGCTTATCTATGTTCAAATCGCATTGCCTGGAAACACGATCAGACTTTTATAAACAGTTGACACTAGCTCACTTGCTTCCAGAAGTTACTTTAAAGTTCATAACCCAATGCTTTTAAAAATAGTTTCTGCCATATAAAAAAAACACTTTAGGTTGCTCGTTACAATCTACTTTTGGAGCCTAAATTAGGTTGGAGTGATTTTTTTATTAAAAATAGCTAACTTCAAAACTATTTGAAATGACGGTGTGCTAAATAATGTTGACGCGCACACCAAAATTCTGGATGCGATACACTTGTAATGGCGTGCAGCAGTGTCGGGTTGTATTAAAATGACATCATATTCTAAGTTGGAAATATAAGCAGTCGTTTTGGTTCCGGACATTGTGTGATTGATCCCAGCGGATTATGTAACTTTAATATTAGGCCACATTAAAGCAGTGATACCGAACCCCTAGCGGGGAACCCCCGAACTAGTCGCCATTTTGTGTGCACTTTGCCGCCGGACGCCGATTACATCGTGTCTTTATTTTGCCCACCTGCTTTCAGCTCCCAAAGAAGGGAAAGACAAAGGTACACACACACTGGGGGTGTTTTCTTTGCACTTGGCGGTACCTCGGCCATCCGCCCCAGCGGGCTGCCCCGGGCTGCCCCAGCTGGCCATCCCAGCCGGTTGCCTTGAGCCAGCGCTGATGGGCTGCCCGGGGTCACCTGAGTGGGCTGCCTCAGGCCACCCTAGCGGGCCATCCCGGGCTGGCGCTGCCGGGGATGCCTCAGGCCGGTGCCAGCGGGCTGCTCTGGATCGCCTCAAATGAACTGCGTCAGGCCGCCCCGGCTGGCCACCCTGGGCTGCCACTGCTGGGGCTGCCTTAGGCCAGTGTCGCTGGGCTGCCCTGGGTCACCTCGGTGGGCTGCCCCGGGGCACCCCAGAGGGCCGCCCTGGGCCGGCGGTACCGGGCTGACCCCGGCGTCTCTCTGTGCACACGCCGCGTTCCGCCTTCTCTGGATGCTACACTGCGGAATGCTCCCTCTTTGATAATACCCCCTAAATATACCCCCTCTAACCAACACCAACACCCTAACACCTCGACTCTTACTTTTATAAACTAATACCAATAACAATAAAAGTAATAATAGTAATAATAATAGCAATAATAATAACAATACCATGCAATATGTTGGTATATAATCACCAGAGCAGTTTACTTAATATCATTTAAAAAACGGATTAAAAAAATTATGAAATTAGGACATTCTAAAATAATGTATTTATACATATATATATATAATAATTTCTATAATAAGATCCTTCTTTTACTTTCACTTTTACTTCTAAATAAAAAGGCACTTTGTTTGATTCAAATTTCTTACGATTGATTTGCATGAACGGTCGTGGCAATCTGTACTTTTCTCTGCACATAGTACGTGTATGGCCGCCCAGCGGAAGTATATATAAATACCAATACACAAGTTACCTTTCTATTTTGTCTTCAAATGTTTCATTCATTTATTCATGTCAATTCATTTAGCATTGCTACTTCCTTCAAGTTTGTTCACCTTTCAAAAGTTTCTCTTTTTTTCAATCTACCTTCGTGTCTTATTCTCATCGGCTGTTGACCTTGAACTCACCACTCAGTTTTCCAGGTCACAAGGTCACAGGCTCTCAGCATCTTTCTAACGTAACCATAGCGACTAATATGACCTGATAACATTATGTATATGCCATTTAATGTTATTTATGTTTCAACAAAAGAAATGCTGTAATCCAACTGCCACGCTCCATT
The DNA here is from genome assembly GCA_030323885.1 of Branchipolynoe longqiensis. Lineage (NCBI taxonomy): Eukaryota > Metazoa > Annelida > Polychaeta > Phyllodocida > Polynoidae > Branchipolynoe > Branchipolynoe longqiensis. The sequence goes on from CM059190.1 coordinate 4,564,052, forward strand.
AAGCACAGCAGTGTAAAGTGTAACCATCAAAGGCAGTCATGCATGACTCTCATGGCCAACTACCGTAGTGCTTCATTCAAACCAACTATGTCAGTGTCATTATTCACCTGTTATTTGTAATTATTTATAAACATTTTCCTCACACAACGCTGGTGAGTTTGTCCAATCGTCTGTTGCCATTTTCATTGCTATGAGGGTCGTTCTCAGAAACTATGTACCACTTTTGTGACATGGAAACCAAAAGTGAAAACATTCCTATTTTAATTACAGCAGAAACCATTCCAAATAATATCAAATCCATATTCATATGAAGATTTATATATATATATATATACATATAAATATATATATATATATATGCACAATATGTATATGCACAATATATATGTATATATCAGAGTTGAATTTCATTTTCACTTTTTGATTTTGATCTTATTCAAGGCATTAACTTTAAATGTGTAACAAACATTCATAACATTATCTTAATACACATCCATGACATCATTTTAGCACACACAACAAATTCAAGCAAGGGTTTATTGATTACACTTAAACCAAACAAATTGGGTTTTTTGCAAGAAACAAAATTGAGAAAAACGTTTGGGTAGGTGCAGGGTGTCGATATGCAAATTTAATATTTTTACTTTAGTACAAAATGATGTAAGCCTATTTTGGATACATTTTGTGGGATAGATTAAGTACATGTAGTATTTCTAGCATACTTAATACACAGAGTCAGCGATAACTATTTGACTTACTACCCCCAAAAAAAGAAGGCAAAATCATTAACAGTGTAACATGGAAAACAAAAATGTGGTACAGAGTTTGTGAGAATGACCCATAAAGTTACTGATGCTGCATCAACGCGTTTTGAATTCAAACTGACCAATGAGCATGGCCAACACAATGCGCTGACCAATGAGTGCGGCCGACACATAGCTTGGTTCCCCACCACAGTCGTGTAGATATTAGGCTTGGCACAAAGCATTACGTCATCGTACTATATATGGAAACATGTGGGGAGGGACCAGTGTAGGCGTTCCTCCACATGGTGTGTGCCACTCTGTGGTGGAGCCATCAAGGCATTAAGCGTATAATATATATTACCAATCCCGGCATCTATTTCGTGATCGATATTTACATTCCCCTTACACACATGATTCAAATAAAACTCTCAAAATGAGATGCCAGTACATAGTTATCGCACAATAAATTGATGGCTTATGGGCTTAACGCCTTGATGGCTCCAGCGCAGAACAACGCATGCCTGGAGGAACACCTACATTTGTCCCGATAATTTAATGCTTTGTGCCAACCCTAAAGACAAGAGCGACTGTGGCGCCGCCGTCTTTTAGGGCGGGAACCAGCCTCGGCCGACACAGTGCGCTAACCAATGAGCGTCCATGTTACAGACTCAGACGGCAGCGCGGACGGCGGTGGGGATGGGGATGGGGCGCCATTCGGAGGGCCCAAGCCGATGTTACCCTACAGCTCCATGTTCATCTTCGGTCCCACCAACCCGTGAGTACCACCTACCTCCCAAGGACAGGGGGAGGGTGTGTTGTGGGGGGGGGGGGGGCGTAATGTGTGTAGATGTGTGAGTGTGTGGATGTGTCTGAGTGAGTGAGTGTTTGTATGGATCTTTATGTATGTAGGTGGGTGTGTGGTGTGTGGGTGGGTGTCGATGTTTCACTGTGTAAGTCTGTGTTAATAGTATTACATTAATTAATTGAATCAATTGAAATTTCAATCACAGACAATTGTTCTTCCCCATTCAACTTTTCCGCGCCATTTTCCCAGTAATGCCGAGCGCCAGGCTCTGTGGTGGCAAGTATAAATTGTGTTAACCGAATATGTATACATGAGTGTGAGTAAATGTACACGCGGAGTTCTAACAGCTTGGCTCTTGTCTCGTTGTAGGGTACGCCGCTGCTGCCACTTCATGGTGAATCTGAGATATTTTGATTTGTTTATTATGATTGTCATCTGTGCCAGTAGCGTGGCACTTGCCACTGAGGACCCAGTGGTTGAGAACTCGTATCGAAACGAGATCCTCGACTACTTTGACTACGTCTTCACGGGAGTGTTTGCCGTCGAAATGGTGCTCAAAGTAAGTGAAATATTTACTGCACTCTTCTCAGAAGTTTTTTCTTCGAAACATAATAAAGTATAATGAGAATCTTTTTTGGTTTTTTTTTGGTTTCATTAAAATGTTTATAAATGCAAGTGAATATCTTTAATTCAGCGCCGAGATACTGGTCTTCCAGCCGTAAGCGTGTTATTAATAAAAGCACACTGACAGGGTAATTACGTAATTAATAATACACGTATGATGATGTTGATGCATTCTATACACAAATATAGTTTAGTTACATAACGGTAGTATATTCATATATCTATAGCGGCAGGTTCTAGCAGTAGGCATGTCATGTGTTGCTGTGCATGCCGAGTGTTGCTGTGCATGTCAGGTTGGCTGTGCATGTCACATGTTGCTGTGCATATTGTGTGTTGCTGTGCATGCCACATGTTGCTGTGCATGTCACGTGTTGCTGTGCATGTCACATGTTGCTGTGCATGTTGTGTTGCTTTGAATGTTGCGTGTTGCTGTGATGTCACATGTTGCTATGATTTCACATGTTGCTGTGTATATCGCATATTGATGTACATGTCACATGGGGCTGTGCATGTCATGTGTTGCTGTGCATGTCGTGTGTTGCTGTGCATGTTGTTGTGATGTAGCATGTTGCTGTGCATGTCACATGTTGCTATGCATGCCACATGTTGCTGTGATGTCACATGTTGCTGTGAATGATGTGTGTTGCTGTGCATGTTGTGTGTTGCTGTGCATTTCATATGTTGCTGTGATGTCACATGTTGATCTGCATATCGCGTTTGCTGTGTATGCCACATGTTGCTGGACATGTAACATGTTGCTGTGCATGTCAGGTGTTGCTGTGCATGTTGTGTGCTACTTAGCATGTCACATGTTGCTGTGCACATCACGTTGCTGTGCATGCCACATGTTGCTGGACATGTAAAATGTTTGCTGTGCATGTCATGTATTGCTGTGCATGTCGTGTGTTACTGTGCATGTCACATGTTGCTGTGATGTCACATGTTGCTGTGCATATTGCATGTTGCTGTGCATGCCACATGTTGCTGGACATGTAACATGTTTGCTGTGCATGTCATGTATTGCTGTGCATGTTGTGTGTTACTGTGCATGTCACACGTTGCTGTGATGTCACATGTTGCTGTGCATATCGTGTGTTGCTGTACATGTCGCGTGTTCCATGGTGCTGCTGAGACTCACCACCTCGCGTCTACTCTCCCCCAGGTGGTGGACCTAGGAGTCATCTTCCACCCGGGAGCCTACTGCCGAGACCTCTGGAATATTCTGGATGCAGCTGTCGTCATCTGTGCCCTTGTGGCATTTACCTTCACGTAAGTGACCTTTAACGTGACCTTGACCTTAAGACATGCCCGCCAGCCTTGATAGACCCCACGACATGGGAGCTGCGTGGCGCACTGCCCGTCGCATCCCGATGGTGGCATGCTGTGCAGTGTGCAGTGTGCTGTGGGTCTCGGGCCGTCCTCGTGTCGATGTTCCAAATCTTGCTTCTCCGTGCCTGTGAATAGTAGACCAGTGGCAGTGTGTAAATACATATATATCCCCACGTGCCAAGGTGCCCCCCACCCCATACCGCCATGTAACCGTGTACCCCCTCGTACTGTGGTAGATCCGATTGTTCTCCCAATTCCCACCAGGTGGCAGCACTGGTGGCGCTGCTGGAGCCTGGAGGGGCACCCTTCCCCCTCCCCCCCTCCATCCCTCCAGGCTCAGGCAGACCTGACTCAGGCCGAAAGCCAGCGGATAGTTCTTCATTTGACTTGAGGAAAACAAATCTAACCTCAGACCTCTGTTTGAGTTGAGCCCTTGTCAAATTTAGAATAACACTCTCTGGTGTAACCGTGACTAGACGTATATTTACTTTGCAGTTTGTCTCGTTTCACTTTTTGAAATTATCCAAATAAGTGTCTTTTGTTGTCATCTACATGTACAGCCAAGTAATAAGGATACCTGTGTGTTACGAATACAGTCGAATTAACCCCATCTGAATGCTTCCGGTGTCAAACCACCACTTCCGGTGTCAAACCACCACTTCCGGTGTCAAACCACTGGGTCTCAGACTGTGGTCGATTTTTAACTTGTTTTCCCTTTTTGGAATTTCAGTGACAAAAGGCATGAAATCGAAAGATAGTGAAACTTTGATGGTTGTCTGTACCTTGTTCTTCTCTCACTACTTCCGTTTCCGGTCACTGCTGTCGGTCACCGCCAGTCTCACCTGGCGCTGGCATTCACGGGCCCGTCTGGCCCTCCCAATCGGTTCCCGAGCAGCTCCGAGCGGCAATTGAGCAGCTCCGAACAGCCCTGAGCATTTCCGAGCAGTTTCTGGCAGCTCCGAGTCACTCCTGAGCAGTTTCGAGTCACTCCGAGCAGTTCCCTGTCACTCCGAGCAGTTCCGAGTCACTCAGAGCAGTTCCGAGTCACTCAGAGCAGCTTCGAGTCACTCCGAACAGCTACGAGTCGCTCCTAGTAACTCCGAGTCACTTCGTGTTACTCCGAGCAGGTCTGAGTCACTCCGACCAGCTCTGAGTCACTCCGAGTAACTCTGAGCAGCTCTGTGTCGCTCCGAGCAGCTCTAAGTCACTCCGACGAGCAGCTCTGAGTAACTCCGAGCAGCTCTGAGTAACTCCGAGCAGCTCTGAGTAACTCGGAGCAGCTCTAAGTCACTCCGAGCAGCTCTGAGTAACTCCGAGCAGCTCTGAGTCACTCCGACCAGCTCTGGGTCACTCCGAGCAGCTCTAAGTCACTCCGAGCAGCTCTGAGTAACTCCGAGCAGCTCTGAGTCACTCCGAGCAGCTCTGAGTAACTCGGAGTCACTCCGAGCAGCTCTGAGTCACTCCTACCAGCTCTGAGTAACTGCGAGCAGCTCTGAGTCACTCCGAGCAGCTCCGAATCATTCTGAGCGATTTTGAAACGTTTCCTTTACACTGCGAGAAAATCTATATATAAAACATCGCACAATCTTACAATCAAATTTTCTCTGATTAGGTGTTATGGGAAGGTCGAACTATATATATCCGACTCCCGACATGTACGAAAAAGCACTAGGACCAATCTGGCTTCTTTATAAAACATAATTTCAAATTTTCAGAGAGAAAACAAATTAATGAATATGAAGTTCAACACTATGGAACAACATTTTAGAGGTGGTTAAATTAGATTTTAAAAGCATTATATTTATCGGGAAGATGGGCCGTATTAAAAATATACATGAGCTTTATAGTAGACTATGAAATTGTGTTTTTTAACCTAGATTTTGCAATTAAAAGGTAAAAAAACCTTCAAGGATGACCTAAGGAATTACACAAACTTGTTATCTGTCACGTTCTGTACAGAATTGGTGACACTTACCAGGTATCTAAGACCTTCCCTCTGATAGACAAGATGATAGCACCTTGTGGCCCAGCCCCCGGTTGCCATGGAGACACGACAGATGCATGTAACCTCACATCGTTCCGATCTCATCCATTCAAATCTCATCAATATTTTGATTCCATTTTGATTCCTGTTTTGGAGTGAGCTTGTTTTCTGCTTGTTCCCCTTGTGTTGTTGTTTGACCCAATTTCTGAACAGTCAGTTTAAAGAAAAGCTATCAATAAACCTAGATCGGTTCCATAATTAGACTGCAAGAATAGAGAAAATTATGCATGAAGTTGAACTTATGGTGCGTTTGCATAGCTAACAAGTTTCACAACTTGTTGGGTGCAACATTGCCTCAACAAATCACTCAAATTACAAGGTAAAACGGTTTGTTGAGCGCAACACGCAACAAAATAGGATTGCTCTAATTTGTTGAGCCGCTGATGAGATGTTGAGTGCAAGGACCAATGAAAACGCGCCTCTCTCATCAGGTGACACAATGTAGCATGCCAAAATGGTTCAACGTGTCTAGGCCATAGTAGTTGTGACCTGGTTCCCTGGATCTTTTCATAGATGGCACCACTAGAGTGGTAGCCACACCTACCCAGCTACTAGTTGCATTCAACAAGTTGTGCAAAACGTAAGTGCACCATTAATAGTAAGATGTTAACGCGATTTAAAAATACAGCTTGACTGATGCGAAAAGCCTCGGCCACAGCTCCCCTGATCACCTAAAGTCTCGATGCTTTTTCTCAGTGTTGGCTGCGTTGCAGTGCCTGTACGCATGCGCAACCCAGACGTGCTTCTAGGTAGACAAACAACCTGATACAAACCGGGTTGGTTCAAACTGAAGCCAGCACGCAGTAACAAGAAGCGCCAACCCAAACGTACCCATAATTCAGTAAACAAGGCAACAAGAACAGAGAAAATGTGTTCATTTAAGGCTTCCTTGTGATATAAATAACAAACAGAGCCTTGGATATGGCCTTTGCTGCCGGTATGGTGTATGATCATCACCAATCAATCACTCAATCATTTAGAACAAAGTTGAACTGTGTTGCCAGGGTTACCTCCCTCCCGCCTTTGTGGCAATGTGAGGCGCATATAGTCGCTTAGTTACCCAGCATGGCGACGCGGCCTGTTTTGATGTGGGTGACCCACATGGAATGTCCTAGTTGGGGCGGCCTGTAGAATAGAAGGAGGCTCCGCCCAGAATGAGGCTGTGCCCACGTGACGTCTGCGGCATGCCGCCCGCCTGTAGAGGGACCCATAGCTTAGTTCACTGTCGACTAGAAGTTAGCTCACCACCTCTGCGCATCCTGTTTGCGCAGGAGCCCTGTCACTCACATCATAGCCTCGTCCCTGTGATTCACTGTTTTGGGAGTTTATTTAATCCTGGGTTTGACAACTATCTCTTACTTTCTACTCCATATATATATATATTTATATTCTCATTTAACGACGTCTTTGTAAAACTGCGTTGCTTATCAAAGCCTTTACTCGTATGTTGACAGCGAGTCGATATTTAAATAAACTACAACATTTTTAACCGCATTTAAGTTTTGTAGTTATAATATTATGACAAGAAACACACCTATGTTAACAGCTAGCTCAGACGTTAAACTCCCTGTTCCGTTAATTAATTAACATTTAAAAGCAAGTTTTATTGATTGCCATCAGACATGATTTTTACCCACTCATTTCTGCGTGATAAACGTCATAATCGATTATAAAATAGATCTGTTGGCACCAAATATGGAGTAGCTCTAAGTAGGTCAGTAGGTCATGTGTAGCCGATTTGTATTTGACATGGTTCTTTTGTGCCGCCACTAACCTGGTCATGCGACACAAGGCGGGAGATGCTGACATTGTGTTTTTCAGTAGACTGTACTTGTAGATCTTGAATTACGGCTTTTTTTCTATGTACCAAATGCTTGACGTTCTGCCCCCTGCCGGACTTTTCCCTGCTGGTAAGTGTGTGTGTGTGGTCGGTGCTCAAATCCCAAAAACCCACCGACATGACGTCACTGCCCCCGTGTCGCCCACACAAAACGCCCACCTGGGACGGCTATTTTGATTGGATGATTGGTTGTCATGTGATGCTAGGTTCTACACCGCGTGGTTACCATGGTAACCAAAACGTGCCGTTCACCGCCAGCAGGAAAGCTGTGACCACATTGCCAGGGTTACCTTCCACCTACCAAGCATGGCGACGCGGCCTGTTTTGATGTAGGTGACCCACATGGAATGAGCTAGTTGGGGTGGCCTGTAGAATAGAAACGAGGCTGCACCCAGAATGAGGCTATGCAAAATTGTAACTCATACAAAAAGGGAGACAAAAAGATTGGTTAAAGGACAATTTCTGAATTAAACAACTTCTCATTTAGGCGGGAACAAGCCCCCAATGGGTCTTAAGTTCCACCCAGAACATATTTCAATACTCCAAGGTCAATCCTGACATGATTTTTCCACATAACTGCAATTTGACCTAGTTTCCGCGTGGCCTGCTCTTTGGGGTCACGTGACACCTGCTGGCAGTGCCCGGCAAGTCTCCCCGGGAACCAGAACCCACGCCGTCCTGTCTGTGTACGTTGCCTCCATGTTTGATGTCGCTTCTTTAAAAGATCCTTTTTAATTTCTGCTGCTTTACTATAGCAACTGCAAATCGTGCGGGTAAGTGTGCCAAGATGGCGGCGCCTGGCGTCTCCACCAGCGTCTGTCGGCTCTCAGCTGCCGTCCTCGGCAGTAGTGACACAATACCAATATCTGACTGCTTTTCTATTCCATATCCGCACACCTTTCTAACCGTTACATATAACAATATACATATAAGACCTAGCCATGCGTGACCCCTCTCCCCCCCACGAGTTATATTATATTATATATATAACCCCAACCAAGGCCTAATTTAGGTCAATAATATTTATTTAACAAAAAAAAAATCTTTTTTTACTGTCTTGATTCTGTGTGTGCTCTTTTTATGTATGTATATATATATATAATATTTGTCAGGTTATTTATTATAATTATATCCCTTGCAGTATTTGATTTTTGGGATTCTTTTACCGATTGTTTGAACTTTTCTAGTATCCTTACTTACTTCAATTCGATCCGTGGAAAAAAGAAATTACCAGATGGAAATTAAGCTTAATGTTTCTCCTTCTTCTTTTTTTTTTATAAAGAGAAGGAGTGGTTTGGTTTTTGTTTAAGTGCATTTGGAAACCTTTTTGGCCGCTGGCGATTTGTTTAATTGTTTAATTTAGAAGCACACAGCAATTCGTTTGGATCTAATAGGCTGCTGAACCATAACTGAATGTGAGGCCCTCCCATAAAGAGGGCGAGAAAGTGGTTATGCGCCTCGTGTAGCATCACCAACTTACTTACTTACTCAGAGTAAAACTGGCATGGTACTTTAATCTCAACGGCACAACTTTCATTTCCAATTTTGGGATCTCTTGGCCTCGTAACGAATGAATATTGCATTTCCTGATCGATTCCTTGCAATGTTGCAATGAGAATGCACAAGTGCACAGTTTATCAACTTTAAGGTTTAACTTGTTTGCGCTAGAGTCCAGCGTTTACGTTTTATATATGCCTTGCACAGAAATGTGAATGCAACCGTACGAATAATAGTTAATAATAATAAGGGGGGAAAGCCTCAAGGGCAGGGATATTATGTACTTTTTTTTAATATTAAAAAAAGAATTAATTAAACAAATTTTTAATTAAAAAAAAACACAAGTAAAACAAACCTATTCAAATTAATCTCTATTTACAGAAATTAACAAGCGCTAATGCAACCAGTTTATATAACTACATTATGATCAACCACATCTCTAGTCCAACATTTAGAAACTTCAAATTTTACTCCCATCCTTAGGCTTTCGTTATAATCACAATGTTTAGGCCTTACAGACTTAGACCTTAGGCCTCCAATTAGGGCTAGGCACTTCTAGATGAAGGTTAGAGGGCGTGTGTACCCACTGCTCCTGTCACTACCCCCCCCCCCCTAACCTCCCCCCACATCTAAGACTGTAGCTGTTCAGCCTAAGGCAGCCTCATAGCCCCCCCCCCCCCTTTGCACTGTTGCTTTGGTTTTCCTCCATGAAACCCCAGTACTTTAGAAGTGCGTAGACAATGATTAGGGTTCCTTGTAAACATACAAACTAATTAGACGCCATTACTGTCTCTAGAGGTAGAAGTAGTCAAGGCAGACCGATAAAGTAACCAAGACAGCTCCAATAGTGAGAGATCAGGTGACGGTGTCAAAACCAGCGTACAAGCCCCCCCCCCCCCCCCCCCCCCCCCCTGTTTGCTTTCACCAAAATCCTCGCTTCTTAAAACCCTATTATTTCTAGCTTCTGTAGGAACTAACAGAAATAATCCCTTCAGGGTGAAGTCATTCTACTTAAATTACATTAAATCATAATTCTAAAGCCTTCACAACTTAATGCTTAGCCTATAATTAGGTTTAGAATAATATTAACACACAAAAAAGATAATATATTATTATTATTATAAGTAACTCGTTAGTGCTAACAATAAAATAGACTAAACTTAAATAACAAACTAACGTTATAGTACTGTTTCATTTGGCATTGTTAACCTAGAGGTAAGATTAATAAGTGTATATAAATAGAATCATGTGTCGTCTGGGCTGTAACCATGGGAACCGAACGTCCGCCATTAGCGCCTTGATGACGTCAGAGCGTCTTTGCTGCAAGTACACGGGGCTTCCTTTTGTAGAGTGGGGGGGTCCCCGCTGTTCAGACGTGTAGTTGGCCATGCTGGAAGTATGACAGGGTGCTTTGTTCTGTTTCCATGACTATGGTTTCTATAACAGTCGATGTTGGAGGAGCTCCTGGTAGTGTTGGTGGCCGAGGGCTGCTGCAGTCAGTGTCTTCTTCATCGAATCCAACTAGTGTCGGTCAACTGGTGTCAGCCAGCTAGTGTCTGTCAACTAGTGCCGGTCAACTAGTGTTGGCCAACTAGTGTGAGTCAACTAGTGTCAGCCAACTAGTGTCAGTCAGCTAGTGTCAGTCGACTAGTGTCAGTCAACTTGTGTCAACCAACTAGTGTCAGACAGCTAGTATCAGTCAACTAATGTCGGTCAACTAGTGTCAGCCAACTAGTATCAGTCAACTAGTGTCAGTCAACTAGTGTCAGCCAACTAGTGTCAGCCAGCTAGTGTCAGCCAACTAGTGTCAGTCAACTAGTGTCAGTCAACTCATGTCAACCAACTAGTGTCAGACAGCTAGTATCAGTCAACTAATGTCGGTCAACTAGTATCAGCCAACTAGTATCAGTCAACTAGTGTTAGCCAACTAGTGTCAGACAGCTAGTATCAGTCAACTAGTGTCAGTCAACTAGTGTTTGTCAACTAGTGTTGGTCAACTAATGTCAGTCAAACAGTGTCAATCAACTAATACCAGTCAATTAGTGTCAGTCAACTGGTATCAGCCAGCTACTGTCAGTCAGCTACTGTCAGTCAACTAGTGTCAATCAACTAGTGTCAGTCAACTAGTATTAGCCAACTAGTGTCAGACAGCTAGTATGAGTCAACCAGTGTCAGTCAAATAGTGCCTGCCAACTAGTGTCAGTCAACCAGTGTCAACCATCTAGTGTCAGAAAGCTAGTGTCAGTCAACTAGTGTTAGTCAACTAATTTCAGTCAAACAGTGTCAATTAACTAGTATCAGTCGATTAGTATCAGTCAACTGGTGTCAGCCAGCTACTGTCAGTTAGCTGCTGTCAGTCAACTAGTGTCAATCAACTATTGTCAGTCAACTGGTGTCAGCCGACTAGTGTCAATCAACTAGTGTCAGTCAGCTACCACCAGTCAACTAGTGTCAGTCAACTGGTGTCAGCCTACTAGTGTCAGTCAGGTACTGTTGGTCAGCTACTGTCAGCCAACTACTGTCAGTCAACTAGTGTCAATCAACTAGTGTATGTCAACCACTGCCAGTCAACTGGTGTCAGTCAACTAGTATCAGTCAACTAATGTCAGTCAATTAATGTCAGTCAGCACAAAGAAGGTACCTAAGAAGTTGACAATAATCCCAACTCTGGCACCCAGTTGAGTTATCTAAATTAGAAGCAGCACAAAGGAGGTACATAAGAAGAAGCTGTCGCCGCCGCCCGCGCCCCCACCGCCGCCGCCAGGGGCGCCCCCTCCCGGGAATCAGTGATCCGTGACGGCAGCAAAGCTCTTGTGTTGCAGTGACAGTGGCAGTGCAGGGAAGAACCTCAACACCATCAAGTCCCTGCGTGTGCTCCGCGTACTCCGACCACTCAAAACCATCAACAGAGTGCCCAAACTCAAGGCCAGTATCTCTCTTCTCTCATCACCATGGAGACCCGCCCCACCCGCCCTGCCTGCTGCGGGCATGGGGCAGAGATTTTTTTAAACTATATTTCTTATTACACTCATTGATTAAAGTTTCATATTCCTATGGTTTTGGGTTTCAACCATTTTTCTGAGATAGATGAACCTGTCTCAAAAGGTACTAACTCTTCGTTTTTTTGTCCATTGTAACGATTGACACAAAACAGCACAGAAACGGTTACACTGAAAACACAAGGACATTTGCTTCTAATCAATATGTATTCTATTGGGATTATGAAACACCATGTAAAAAAACAATTCAGCTTATCCTGAGCAAATGCAAAAGTAGATAATACGTTGATCGTTACAATGGACAAAGTTTTGTCCCATATTGCTTAGCACCTTTTGAGACAGTCTCAGATATATTAAATTGATAGTTATAAAGGGTACTCCGATACCGAGAAACAAACAAACGAGTTGGGCTGAGTCTCTTTAATAGTCTCTGGCAATTAATGAAAATATGAGAGAAGTGTGGCTACTGACCAGCGCATTTAGTGCCCACAACAAGCAGTGGTGGCGCGTCAGTCACGAATTTGAGCCGGCGGTTGGCGCGTGACTCCCATTTCAATTGTATTCAGAATATTCAAAGCAATATTCAATATTCGATAATAAACAATAGACAAGCAACATTCTACGTGCTTTTTATTAGCATAATACATTATACTCCATATAATCTACCTTACTTTAGTTTGCGGTAACTTTGATTTTAAATGGCAAAATTTGGAGATATTTGAAGCACACACATGCCAAATTAACTTTAGCAAGCACGCCAAAACTCTTGACACCATAGGCTTATACAGTAACCAGTTCAATTAAATTGACTCACTATGCCCTTCTATGTGGCCACAAATGATCAATAACTGTATAATATAAGCATCTAAGTTAGATATGTAGAATCAAATCTCGGGGAGTGTTGGTTTTAAAATGTTCATGCTTAATCGGACTATGCAAATTTAAGCAGGAGAAATTTTCAATCGCAGACAATCAGTCTTCCTCATTCCACTGCTCCTTGCCCTATCCTAATAATACCGAGTGCCAGGCTAGGTAGCGACAAGTATAACATTTCAAGTCATTGGTTTGACTCAGCCAGGGTTTGAACCCCACTGGTTCGAATCCCATGAACTGCCACATGGGAAGCAGATGCTCTACTCATTCGGCCATCCGGTCTGGGTCAGCAATGCGCTGTCACACTGCAGCACTCTGTGTGTAATTTAGTATGTAATTGTCGGTAGGCAGTGTCACATCGCGCCTTCTTGTAGTTCCCAATCAGTCCGCCACAGCCGTGACACGCTCATTTAATAATCGGCTATTATCATCTTTGTCCTTTCCTTAGTAGTTATAACTTATTTATAATGCTAACCTTAATGCTAGCCCTAACACTGACATTGACTTAGCACAGACCCTTGATGCTGAATTTGACGCTGTCCCTGACCCTGACATCGACCACAACACTGACCTTAATGCTGACCCTGACATTGACTTAGCACTGACCCTTGATGCTAACCCTGGCAGTGACCCTGACCCTGACATCGATCACAACACTGACCTTAAGTCTGACCATAATGCTGACTGTAATACTGACCTTAACACTAACACTAACCCTAACACTGACCCCAGCTGACACTAACACTGAGACTAACATTGATCCTAATGGACACTAACACTGACCATAACTTGACCATAACTAACACTGACCCTGACATTGACACTACACACCTACTGACACCACTCCCTAACTGACCTTGAACACACGTGACCCTCTAAGCACTGTTACCTTAACATGACACTAACACTGCACACCTAACGCCTTGCCAACAACCTAACTAGAGACACTAAACACTAACGTTCTGACCCTAACCTGACCATAACTGCCTGACCACCTAACGCCTCACACACTAACGTTGACTCTAACACCGACCCTAACACTGACTGTAACGCTGACCCTAACGCTGTGGCTTTTCCCGTTTCAGGCGGTCTTTGACTGCGTGGTGAACTCTCTGAAGAATGTTCTCAGCATCATGATAGTGTACATGCTGTTCCAGTTCATCTTCGCCGTGATTGCCGTTCAGCTCTTCAAAGGCAAATTTTTCTACTGTACGGATGCATCCAAGTTACGAGAGGAAGAATGCCAGTATGTATAAGCCTCTGTGTCCCATCACCATGGCAACGGGCCCTTTGCGATACCGCCTCCATGGAAACGGTCCCTTGTCGATAACCATCACCATGGAAACGGCCCTTATCAAGAACCGTCACCATGGAAACGGTCCTTTTTGAGAACCTGTCACCATGGAAATGGTTTTGTCGAGAACCCTCACCATGTAAACGGTCCTTTGTTAAGAGCCATCATTATGGAAATGGCGCTTTGTCGAGAACCATCACCATGGAAATGGTCCTTTGTTGAAAACCGTCACCATGGAAACAGTCCCTTAGTGAAGCACCGACCCCATAGTCACATGGTACTCAACCTCAGCCGCACATACAAACATACTAAAGTTTTTGTAAATAGAATCTAATTGTTGATAGCACATTGTTTACAGTGCTATTTATGTATCTAACCACTGACCATCCTAGAATTGTATGAGGTTTCATGTTAACGTGTTTGACAAGAAACCAAAAGTGACAGGGTAAATTTGACTAACTGTTGGAAACTGATACCAGCCTCTGTTGCTGACACCACTTATAAATCATCGTCAACCACTCACCTTGACAGCTTTGCTGAGCGTGTTCTGCTTGATGCTTGCAGGGGAGAATACTTCGTATACGAAGATGGTGAAACAATACCCAAAGTTGAACCCCGCAGGTGGGAACAATGGGAGTTTCACTATGACGACGTTCTCACTGCTATCCTCACTCTCTTCACTGTACAAACAGGCGAGGGCTGGCCCAAGTAAGTCTCCTTCTCTCCGCAGTCCAACACGCCTCGCTCGCGCATCATTCAAAACGAGGCTTGCCCTGCAAGCTTCGCGCATTTGTTTACAGTGCAATGCGCATTTGTTTACAGTGCAATGCGCAATGTAATATGCATAAATGAATTTGTGCTCGTTACATAAATGTGATGGGTGATAAATGAGGGAGGGAGGACGCATATGTAATCGCTGTGTATTGGAACCAAGTAAAGCATGAGTAACAGACGACCACTGAATTGGTATCCATTTAAATTCATTCTTTTAAATAACGGATAGTTTTTCCAACTTGGTTACGTCCAACTCGGGGTGATTCATTAAGCTATAGTGGCACCACCTAATGGGAGAAAAACTATGGCAAATATATTGGATTCATGTTGATATTCAAAAACAACCTCCAGACGCGTAGGCCTAAGTCAGGACAACACGCAAAGGGAAGCTTATTATGCTTTGATTATGCTATTTGACCTTGACCTTTCCGTGTAACCTTTGCGTGGTTCTGACCTTGGTCCTTGTGCCCGCAGCGTCCTGAAGCATTCTATGGAAGCCACTTACGAAGACCAGGGCCCCCTGCCCGGATATCGCATGGAGATGGCAATCTTCTATGTGGTCTACTTCATCGTGTTTCCGTTCTTCTTCATCAACATCTTCGTGGCCTTGATCATCATCACATTCCAGGAGCAGGGAGAAAGTGAGCTCATGGATCAGGATCTGGACAAAAACCAGGTGCGTGAATGTATGAACCGTCATTTGAGAGAAGTCTGGACAGAAGTTGGAGAGGACACCCACAATTATATGACTTCAGAGCTCTGTCAACCTCTGTATGTGTGCACAAAAAATAGTTCTTTTTTACCATAACGATCTGGCATTAAAGGCTCAATAGGGCGGCCTACATCAGCCAGAAAAGGATCTGTAATTTAATCTGTAAGTTATGTTAAGTCACGGTCCACTCGCTGCACTATCCTCGTCGTCTTCTGGCTGATCACGTCACTCTCCCAGCACTTGTTTCGGTATATAAGAAAGGTTATGCAAACATCTGCTTGGAGAGTCATTGTTGAATAAGAAAATTGGCCTTTTCGTACCGCAGCAACAGAATAGCTAGTTCATATCTAGTGTATGCGTAGGTTATTTTCAAAGCAATTAATTACACTTACTACAGGAAGCTAATTAATCAAAGTACAGAAAGTATTGCAGCATGAATTAATCAGAGCAGACACAATTATAGAAACTAATTAATCAGAGTAGAGACAAATACAGAAACTAATCAGAGTAGCGACTATTATAGAAATTAATTAATCAAAGTAGAGACTATTATAGAAACTAATTAATGAGAGTAGAGCCAATTGCAAAAACTAATTATTCAGAGTAGAGACTATTACAGAAACTAATTAATCAGAGTAGAGACAATCAAAGGCCATTAATTAAAGAATTAAAGTAGAGGGAAAGTTAGCGGACATAACTAATTGGAGTGCTGAGACAATTATAGGACACCAATTAATCAATTACAAGACAATTAATCAGAGCCGAGTGACAATTATAGGACACTAATTAAACACCAACTAACCCACAAAACAACCTCTGAAGACGCATCTAAGTTCCAGTCCTTGTTCTCTTTTCCAGAAACAATGTATAGACTTTGCCATCAATGCAAGACCATTATGTCGATATATGCCGAAGAACAAGGATTCGATCAAGTACCGGGTCTGGCGGCTCGTCGTCTCAGCACCGTTTGAATATTTCATTATGGTTATGATCGCGCTTAATACAATTATCCTGATGATGAAGGTAAGTCGCTCACCAGGGGGAGACAGGTTCACAGCTGCGTGCAGCATTCCAAATGTTGACTATGTACCAAATATAGATGCAAACCAAAACAAAAAAGTTTTACATTGGGAACTCCCAATTTTAGACCGCAAACAACTTTATGGAAATTATTGATGAATGAAATCAATCTGTATGGATTGTGACTACTACTGCACAGCGGCGAAAACAAGTGCATGCACTTAACCGTTATGAGCAGAATATACAAGCGATCGCTAAAGAAAATAATAATTAAATTCCTTACAGCATGTACCACAAGTTACCGCTACTATAAATAATCCAGCAGGGACTGGTGTTCAGGAAGACCCCCTTCCACCCCACCCCCACTCACCACGTAGGGGTGTGTGCAGCAGGAACAAGGCTTTTATAATTTGCATCATAATTATTTTATAGATAATTTCATATATAGCTATAGATCATTATGCTAAAGCTGCATATTCTGATGAAAGCATCGCATTTTATTTTCAATTGCAGAGTTGTTATAGTAATGTATTTTGCATAAGTATGAATTTTATTTTAATGTTATATTGGTTGCTTGGCTAAAGATCACCCCTTGGTGATGTTTGTTGTTCAAATAAAATTCAACTCAAAATTAAAACACTTACCTAGAGCTGGTCTGACATATTTTACTTAGATACTGGTGCAATTATTAAGCATGTGATTCCGATTAGAAGACAATGCAAAGTCGATTTAATAGAAACTGTTACCGCTGCAACTTATAGTCTCAGAATTTTGGTATGTTTGAGGAGAATAATTTTGCTTCAAATATTTCTCCAAAGTTAGCCATGTAAAATCAAGATTATCTCAGAAAACGGTAGAAACTCAAAACCATCGGATTATGCGACTTTAATAAATAAGAGAATTCTGATGCAAATTATAATATATATTATTTATACATATATTATATATATATTATATATATGCTATATATATATGTTATATATATATTATATATGTCACTTCTATGTCATTTTTCCTGACCAAGTATGAGTTCTCTTAAATGAAGTATATCCAATCCAAAAGCAGTCTGAGTCTATTGCACCGACCCCTGTGACCTTGTCTTCGGTGACGTCATCCAGATGCGCGCGCACCTTGCCAGCTACAGGCTGCGCCTGCCTGGTGCGCAGTGCACCTTGCTTCAGCAGTTGCCTAGTTACTGTTGCAGTTGCCTAGTTACTGTTGCAGTTGCCTAGTTACTGTTACAGTTGCCTAGTTACTGGTACAGTTGCCTACTTACTGTTACAGGTGCCTAGTTACTGTTGCAGTTGCCTAGTTACTGTTACAGTTGCATATTTACTGTTACAGTTGCCTAGCTACTGTTACAGTTGCCAAGTTACTGCTACAGTTGCCTAGTTCTGTTACATCCTGATTGAATAGATACCCTTCTGGAAATCCTCAAACTGTTTATAAGTAATCTGAATTGTGTATTACAAAAAGGTTAAATTGTGTATTTTAACTGTAAGCAGTTGAAGCAAGTGTGCACCATATGTATACAGTAAGACCTCTCTAACCGACCACCTCCCCAGATTGACTACTCCCCTATATTGATCGCTTTATTTGGGTCCCAAATGATTGCCCATACAATACCATTGTATTGATTTTTTTAAACTTCCTAAACCTACCACCTTCCTAAATATACCGTTTAAAGTTAGTCCCGTGGTCGTCCATTTAGAGAGGTTTTATTGTACATGTACTTATTCGTCTAACTCAGTACTAATCAGTATAATAATGACTATAGTAATTGTATTTAATTTGATTGTGCACAATAGATTTAACTATGTGATCAAGGATTACACTTGTCGCTTTACTGTATTGTTGAGAATTGTTATTAACTTGGGAAAGTTACGGCTCAATTACAGGAAACCACACATGCTATCACTTTATTCTCTTCGGTTTTAACTGGAAATATTGATGGGTGTATATATTTACTAGTCAACAATATATTCATGGGGAAATAACATAAACAAATCATTGTAGCATCATTCTAAGTTTCATCAAATAGCATCATTCCTTTGCTTGAGATTGTATTTTTGATGATAATAATACCTTTTTATTTCAGCATTAAGAAGCAATATTGAGCAATATAAAAATAAACAAATTTAAGTAAAAGTTAATTTATTGTTTAATAATGAATAAATGTTAACTTGTCCTAATGTAAAGCTTTAATTTCAAGTCCTGATGAACTTGTGGCTCACATATGGCTCTTTATTGCGTCTTTAATTGATTATACATTGTGCAATAATTAAAATGATCTAGAAAAACCACGACATAAGATGAGCTAGTACAACAATGAACTTAGTGAGTAACAAAAGTGCAAACTATTTAAACTGTAATTAATGTGATTAAAGCTTCATCTTAAAATCCCAACAAACTTATAACTAATTAGATCAATACAATCGTCAATACAATCACCAACTCAATCACTGATCAATCACTGCTCGTGACTGGAAGGCAAAGTTGGACATAATGATTACAACTAAATATCTTGCATTTTTGTGAACAATAAAAATAGTTAGATCAGAAAGAAAGATCAAACCTACATAACCTAATATAAAACAAAAAGAAGGCTAGGTCAAAATTGACACCAATAAAAGCATAAGAACTTTCAACCAACAACTATCAAAAGATCAAAACAAGATGGCCCAAAATGAGGAAGTGAAACACTCCCTATATTAAAAAAAAAAAAAAAAAAGGTATAGTTTCAATTGTGGATTTCTGTAATTATGGATCAGCCTAATCCAAATTTCTAACCCGTTTAGATTAAGTAGATGCGATGGCCGAATGAGTTGAGCGCCCGCTTCCTATGTGGCATGTCGTCAGATTCAAACCCAAAATGAGTCAAACCAATGATTTAAAAATGTATACTTGTCACTACTCTGTCACTCGGTATTACTAGAACAAGGAATAGAGCAGCGGAATGAGGAAGACCAATTTTCCATGATCGAAAATCCCCCTGCTTAATCAACAAATCAACAAGAAAATACGTAAAAGTAGTAATCGTTTCATATAAGTAAGGTGTGCAGTTTGCGTTGGCTGTCGCCTGGTAGATCCACGATTGAAGCTGAATACCTGCAGGCCTGGGTGTTTCCGCCAGGGAGCGCTGCCAAGCCATGCGTAGATGGTGTGCTAGGTCCATGCAACAGAAATAATATAGGCCACGCTTCTATTCGCATATGTCCTGTGTTGCAAAATCCATTCTCTTTGACCATCCACTCGAACCCCGCCATCCCGGCTCAGGCAAAGTCCCATCGGATCGACTAAATTGTATGAAATATATAAATATATATAAAATTAAAACCACCTGAGAAAAAATATATTTAAACTAAAAAGAATGTACTACTAAGAATATATATTCTTTAAAAACGATATTTAAAACAAATCAAGAGCTAATAAAAGGAAAATTCTAATATATGACTAAGTCCTAAAAGCTATAAAAAAAATTAAAACTTAAACTAAAGAATATTAATCCTGTTTTTAAAAAAAAGGCTGTTAAAATTGAGTACAAGAGAATGGAAATCGACTTACCCCAGTTCTGTTACCCCCGTATTAAGTCCAGCACGACCCGCATGCCTCACCAGCCTCCTTCTGAACGCTCCATCCGCACTCTCAGTTCTCTTTGGCTAAAGAGTATCCACGTGGCTTCTGTGTCTTGTCCCCTGTCAAGTCCTATTCACTTGCCCCGCCACTTGCCCTGTCACTTGCCCCTAGAGCCGTACCCGCACCTAGCTCAGCAGAGCAGAGAGCAGTTCACAGGGACCTTGTGTCAGGCAGGCGTTAAAATCCCAACAATGTCAAGAGCCTTCTGTTCCGGGCTTGCATTAACATCCCAACAATGTCGAGAGCCTTCTGTTCCGGGCTAGCATTACAATCCCAACAATGTCAAGAGCCTTTGATCCGGGCTAGCATTAAAATCCCAATAATGTCGAGAGCCTGCTGGTGTGGGCTAGCATTAAAATTCCAACAATGTCAAGAGCCCTCTGTGTCAGGCCAGCGTTAAAATCCAAAAAATGTCGAGAGCCTTCTGTTGTGGGCTAGCGTTAAAATCTCAACAATGTCGAGAGCCCTCTGTGTCAGGTCAGCGTTATAATCCCAACGATGTCAAAAGCCCTCTGTGTCAGGTCACGTTAAAATTCCAACAATGTCAAGAGACTTCTGTCAAGAGACTCAGTGTCAGGCCAAGTTAGAAACCCAACAATGTCAAGAGCCCTCTGTGTCAGGCCAGCGTTAAAATCCTAACAATGTTGAGAGCCTTCTGTTGTGGGCTAGCGTTAAAATCTCAACAATGTCGAGGACCCTAAATGGAAGGCCAAGTTAAAATCCCCAAAATGACAAGAGTTATCCATTACCGGAAAGTATCCGGATCTAAATTTAATTCTAAAAAAAATATAATTACGCATATATAAAAAAAATCCTCTTAAGATCTTTGTAAAACTAAAGATTATAATGTGCACTTACTTTGATATATTTTCCATGTTGGTGTGTTTAGATCTTTGCTAGCTTGTGCACCTGGCATATTGTGGCGCTGTAGAAGAACCCAGTTACCCCCCGAGAGGAATAGAAGCGCGGGGAATGTGGATGAATTAGAAGTTTGGTTTACCCACGTGAATTGCAAGTTCTTTCTGCCTCCATCCAGAACCCGCCCCTTTAACAAAGATGGCGTCCCACGCCCCCAGTCTGCCTTTGTTGTGTCAGTTTGCTGGTGCCCGGCATGGGTTTTGTGGGTACTGGGCATGTCTAACAAAAATATATCTTTTCAAAAGCCCCTTTATATAGTTTGTGCATGCTGCCAAGTTGTCTTTTTCTCACCATACCCTTTTAATTGACAAAAAGAATTAATTTTTTTAAAGAATTAATTTTAAAAAAGAGGAGTCTATTTATTAATGATCAACCTTTCTTTGAAACCTGCTAGACCTCTTTCTTTATTTCTGTTGTATGAAAAAAAATATATATCTATATGTCTATATATAACATACTCCTAAAAATCATTAAAAGGGCTATTTAAAGCAAAATTATGAAAACAAAATTAATGTTAACTCTTGTCATTCAAAATTGATAATAAAGGAATTTCATAGCTGTAAACGAACAAAAGAAAAGTTAAATCTCCAAATAAACTCCAAAATATAATCTAATTATTCTCTATGTAAAAAAAAAGGAAAAAGGGGGGGGCCAACTAAGTCAGGCTACTTGCCATAAATAGAAAAAGAAAAGAAACGAGAGAAAAAAGACGTAGCTGCAGTCGACAAGCAGAATACCACTGAAAACGTTAAACTCAAAGGGTTTGGTGTCAACCAATCAGATTGCGCGTTGTGCGGGCGGTGGCGCCCTCTGGGTGTGTGTCAAGTGCGCCAGGTGTCTCAGTGCATGTGCAGCCCTTGTTTATCTCTGTTCACCTTTGCCAGATTGTCGTCTGAGATGAGTTGCGGTGACGTTGTCCTGTTTTGTTTTGCGCCCCCAGTTTGATGGCCAGCCAGAAAGATATGATGAAATTCTACGTGATTTAAATACAACCTTCACAGTACTCTTTAGCATCGAATGTATGCTCAAGTTGTTGGCCTTTGGCATACGGGTAAGAAATTCAGAGTGACAGCGCGCTCGGCGCTTAGGTTGTCTAACCATGAACACCTTTCTTCCTTGTAGATTTTCTCTTGCTGATAGCAACATTTTGTGGTGTCGACCATTTACACTTAGGGTATGTGGGAGGTGCCAGTCTCCAACTAGTCTCTGGGACTGTTTTCACTCTCTCACACCACCTCCCGCATCCCCTTACACACTTAACAGCTTAAGCCTTGCATTCTAGTATAAGACCCCCCCCCCACTCCTCCTCTCCTTCCCCCCTCCATAACAGCTTAAGCCTTGCATTCTAGTATAAGCCCCCCCCCCCCACCCACCCATCCCCACCCCCTCCATCCCTCCTACCGGTGCCTCCGACACTGTCACTGATTACAAACCATCAGACAGGGTGCATCTCCCCCTGTGAATGCTTTACACCACAAGTTGCGGTTGTATTTCCCAGGAGTAGGGCTCACACATTAGTGCCTTGACTACTACTACTACTACTACTACTAGACCATGTGGTTCGTGGTGCTTGCCGCCATGAGTTTATATCTACCTTACTTCCGGTCGGTGCGCGGCGTGAGGCGCGTCACTTCCGCTGTCAGAACGAGGCTCGCCGATCGCCGCCGCCACCGCCGCCAGCCTGACATATTATAACATACCTGGTTGCGCATCATTTACCTCAGCTTTGTTTTTTTGTTGTTTTTTATTTTTTTTATATACCTTTCTTTTCAAACTTGCAACATGCAGTACTACAGTGAGCAAAAAACCGACTCGTATCGAAAGTACTGCGAAACTTTGCAGTACATGAACATGGCGTTCACCGTGATGTTTTCGTTTGAATGTTCGCTCAAGATACTAGCATTCGGACCCAAGGTTGGCTTGCTGTCCCTGCCCTTAACAACCAATCAAATTGCGTGTATAGCTCGCCGTAACATTGTAAACTGTCTTTGGTGAATTGACCCGTGAGGTGGCGCCACCTACAAGCGGTGGGCGCTCGGGCAGAGGACGGCAAAGAACAAACTGCAGTACAGTTTTTGCATTCAACATATTTCATTTTTGATCTTCATTCAAGACGCACTTAAAAAATTTGCCTTGGTTTACGCTTTCATCATTTGATGGCCTGTTGATGAATCTATAATATAACCTTCCTACTTCCGTTTTTTGTTACTTCTACTTCTGCCTGATTCACATATATAGTTTTGGTTTTGAGGAGAAGTCCTTGGAGTTTGGTTCACAAATTGTTAGGTTTTTAAAGATTTTTAATTTAAGTTTCCCATAACCCCTTTATTGATTGCATCTCTATTAACATTAATTAACTATGGTCAACTCACCATTGGCATGGTACATGGGAATGGTTAAATAACCAGATTTAAGTCATTTGTAGAATATAGTAAATATATCCAGTAAATATTAATTAATTAATTAATTAATCGAGCAAACTAACTAATAAAGCTTTGTAGATGTGACTAATCTTCCGTAGACACAGTTTACTAATTGTGTATGTTAAAGAGTAATTTATATCAACTGAGAGTAGGGCTCCAAACCACTGTACCTTGTTATTTCAGTTTGATTATTTGCTGATTAGGACTGTTTAATACTGACATGTATAGTAACAAAATAATTATAAATATCGCTCTTTACTGACTAACTTTATATAACATTCTAAATTTTACATTTCTTTTATCATAATTCTTTATTTCTATGTCTAAATTCTTCAGACTGTGTTATATATTCCATTCTAATTCTTGGTATGTCCGCTTGAAGTTATTTAATGCAGTTCAACATAATCTGTACAGTGGAATGGGAATAACTATGACTTATTATATTTATCAAAGAACTGACACTGATCTTATCTGATTTTTTTACCTTTGACTATCTTCAGTATTGTTCTAATATTTTTCGATTCATGTATACAATTCATCTAAATTATGCATATATATCACATATATCTAAAAAAAAAAAAAAGATGATTTTTTTTAAAGTCCAAAGGTCAATTCTCTATTTCATATAACTGTTCTTACATAGAAAACAGTATCATATCCGCATAATTTAAATTCACCTAAAATATCAATAAATTATTTTAAACTAATCAATAAACTAATCCTCTTGTTTATGTGTATCAGTGTCAGCTCCTTTGATACACCTTGACTAATTGCTTTAAATATGCTTAGGATAATATTCTGCTGTTAAATGTAATATAATGATCAGCGTTATAAATTTCATGGGGAGTACTTTTGTGTGAAGACATGAACAGCCATAGCAAGGCGAGCCCCCCTCCCCACTTCCCCAAGCCTCAGCTAGGCTATATTGCTAGGTTGTATTGAGGCTATATTGCTACAATACTAGGCAGTGGCATCGCCACTAACACAGTATGTAGCATACTGCATGCTACTTGCTAGGAACCGACTCATTCAAAATTGTCTTCGAGTAACAAATACAATCTTAGATATGTCAGTAGTGACAAAAAATACACCCTACCCAACTGGTGGTTGGTAGACTAACAGAGTACGGGTAACGGCAGAAATGGTATGTAGACACGTGAGCTCGGTTATATAATTTAGATTATAATATGCAGCTATTTCCCGATATAGGATTTGAGCCCTCGTGCGAAGAAATGGTCAATAACCATTCCAGAGGCCTCAGGGACTCAAACCCCATATTAGGGAAATAAAGCATTTATTAAATTACGCTAGCTTTCAAACTTAAAGGGACCAGATATAGGTCGCTGAGACACTACCCGTACTCCGACAAATGCTCTCCAAGCATATGTTTGCCAGTTT
Source organism: Branchipolynoe longqiensis (assembly GCA_030323885.1). Classification (NCBI taxonomy): domain Eukaryota; kingdom Metazoa; phylum Annelida; class Polychaeta; order Phyllodocida; family Polynoidae; genus Branchipolynoe; species Branchipolynoe longqiensis. The sequence continues at coordinate 4,588,984 of CM059190.1, forward strand.
TCAGTTTATGCAACTACATATGTGGGGGGGTGGGGGGAGGGGGGGGGGGAGAGTGCTGACATTGGTTGCTTCTGTTGTGTTTTATTTAGTTCAGCAGCACTGACACTTTTAGACAACCATATAGAGAAAAGAATGTTAGAAATTGCAATCTAAAATGATAAATATAAAGTTCAAATGTTTATTTATCATAACCAGCTACTTTTTGAGTGAACAATTGGATAAATCATGTAGATTAATAGACATTAAAAGTTGAATTGAGAGCTTTCTGTGGCTACCATCTTGGTTGTCATGGCTTCCCCTGTGTGTGGGGAACCCCTCTAGGTCATGTGATGAGGGAATCCCACCTATGATGTCATTCATACATAACAGACCTCAACTCTCCTCTCACATGTTAAGTGGCATGAACTGAACAAACTAAGCAAAGGTATGTTTGGAGAGCTTTTGATGCTGGATTCGTTTGTATCTGAGTGAGGTATAGGCGGCGACTTTAAGTAGAAACTGAAATTTAAATGTCTATTAATCCCTAATTAGCCATGCCAAAATAACAAGGAGAATTATATATGACTGGGTTAGTCCGACTGGGCAGGTGTGCACTGTAACAGAGATCACCAGAGAGAATGCGGTGTCAACACTATCTGGACATTCACTGAATACATTGTTCATCACGTGACTTAGGTAGTGCACCCGGCGTGTGGACCAGCTCCCTTGCTATGGCTGGGTGGGTTGTTCGGTGTCTGTGAGTCGGAGGGTGTGAGAAAGATGTGGTTTTGGTGTGACTTTCTGCTTGGTTCTTTTCAACTCTTGCTCCTCGTGCCTGTGCATGGGCCCGACACCCCACAAGGAATGAGCACAGTCAAAAACAGTTACCTCACGAAGCTTGTGTCACCTTAACGCGCCCGTAGTCACATATCGCCTAGCCTCAAGGTCACGTAAAGGTCACGTAAAGGTCACGACGCCGTACCGTTCTCAAGTCTCAGTAAGCGGTGCTTTGATGAAATAAGTAGGCCTACATTCAATCGAGTTGGTGTTACCCGATGAATTCCAGTAGAAGCCGTGACTTGAGGTGGCTTAGAAAATTAGCGGTGTCAGAAACAACAAAAAAGAGCAATATGTGGGCAACTGAAGTTGACTGACAGTGGACTAAAATATTGAACTTGGATACTGCTGCAAGCTTAAAAGTTAGAAGACAGTAGCGAGATGGTGACATGTTGGCAAGTTATGGCCGCACAAGTTTCTCAGGTTTACGTTTTCTACAATTTTATTCATGCCTGTTTTCTTGTCCTGTAATGTCTATGTATGTCTGGAGAATCGTTTCTCAACTACTACGTTTTAAGAAACATTTAAAAAAGAAGAAAGAATAATTTGAAGCTTCCTCAGATATTGTTTTTGTTGGTTGCACAAGCTTCGGAAAGTAATTTTTCATCCAGTCAGTGCAGTATCTTTTGACTTTGTAATGCATGGACATATTTTGTTGGCAAAGCAAATCAACTGCGTTCCTTTTTTTGTCTGTACGCGCCACCAAGTTCAGAAACGTTCATTTATCAATGTCAGTAAACACCTTTTTTTGATTGAAAACCAAGTGTAGTAACTTAACAAATCAATATACTTAGCGAATATAAGAAATCCACTTGGTGATTCCCAAGCAGTTGTCATCGTCCTGCTCCGTCACTGTACGCATGGAAACGAGGCTCTGTGTGAGTGACGTCATTTGCTTGGTTCCCCGCCTCGGGGTCACAGATCTTAGGCTTGGCATAAGGCATGACGTCATCGGGACCAGTGTAGGTATACATCCCTGCGGTGGAGCAATTAAGCGTTACGCCCAATTTACTGTTATATTGTGGAAGAACTATGTTCACTTTGAGAGTTTTATTTGAATTATATATATTTAGAGAATGTAAATATCGATCCAAAATTAGATGCCGGTATTGGTATATGTTATAAGATTAATGCACTGTTGCAGAGTAGCGCACGCCACTTGAAGGAACGACTCTACTTGTCCTTCCATATATGGTCGCGATGACGTAATGCTTTGTGCCAAGCCTAAGGACTTGTTCGTGGCGAGGAACCAAGCTAGGACGGGAATCCCCTAGACGTCTTCCGCATTCCAGTCATTCAAGGCGCATGCAACCTAAAACTCTTGCCTTACAAAATCTTCATCTCTCAATTTAAGAAGAAGAAAGAAGCTTGATAGCAATTCCAAAAAGAAAGAAAATATTTTAAAAGGAAACAGATTTTGCGACATTAACGGTAAATCGTGTAAACAAATTTTGCGACATTAACGTTACGCTGGGCGGGTAAATCTGAAACGGGAAGCGTGGTTGCGTAGTAACGCCGAGTAGGATTGAGTGATGAAGTGACTGACTGGGAGGAGGAATGAATGTGACGCTGGCTTTATGGTTTTCTGTGATAATGCAACGTGCTTTCTCTTCCGCCCACATCAAGAATTATTTCCGGGATCCGTGGAATGTGTTCGATTTCATCACTGTCATTGGCAGCATCACGGATGTTCTAGTAACAGAGTTCCAGGTCAGTGTGCTTTAAGCCACCCTCCCCTTCTCAGTCGGCCATGCCCCCCCCCCCCCCCCCCCCCCTAGCCAAGGCCAACTCCTGTCGACCCACATACAGCTTATATGTACATGTAGTCATGCCACCAACCTACCTACCTATCTACCTACCTACCTACCAGTAAACGTAGCACACAAAAAAAGAGTCAACTCCATAGAGAATAACTGTAAAGTTCCATCTCAACATTGTGATTTGAATGCTTTCTAGTTAGAGTGAACTTAGCTCAGGAGAAGTGGCCTCTTTTTCTGTCTGAGAGGTCTTGTTAAATTAAAGTTTGTATATATTGGCCTATTGAATAATTAACCCGAAATGGATTGTAATTATTCCCCTTCATGCATTTCCATCTAATAATAGAACAACATTAAATTCTGTGAGACTGTATATAATCAAACGATCTAATATATATCTTCAACACGATCTCTAAGACATCATTTTCATTTTTCACTGTTCCGATTGGAAATTTGATGAAATGAATTATGCCAGTCATTTTCAGCCTGATTTCAAAGTTGCATAAGCTGTATTCACACGGGCGAGTTAAAACGCCTCACGCGAAACGCCTCGCGTACTGCGACTCACATTTGCCGTGTGAACGCGACGGTGAGGCGTTTTAGGGCTGAATCGATTCATATAAATCGTTTAATGTAAAACGCTTCGCTAGGTGGTATACAGGAAGCGATCTATGTTGAAACGTTTTATCTTGCCCATGTGAACGCATATGAAGCGATTTAGGACGTCACACGCATGCGCAGTCGACACCTCAGTTTGTTGACTTTCCGGTCGATCAAAAGCGCATATTATATAATTTAATTAATGAAACTGCTATCTATGCACAGATATTTTTTCATCATTTATTTTTAGGGTTTCACTGCCCAGCAGAAGTTTTGACCGTTCCAAACCAATACGATTAATTAAATACATATCTAGGTCGAACCCACACTCTCTGGTGCCTTCGTCGTCGAACCCAAAATGGCGCTGGTTAACCTGGACTTGCTCATGCGCAGATATCCACTTCCGCCTCACGCAGTGTCCGTGTGAACGCGCATCTAAATCGCTTCATATGATTCGCCTCCTGGAGATCGCTTTAGATTTTGCCCGTGTGAATACAGCTAGATAGTAGTGCTAAAGTTGACACCTCCGAATGCAGGCTTTAATATCGTTACGTAGCGACGCTAACCCCAGGTGCACTCGTTGACCTGGCAGTGAGTGCACAACTTGAACTTCTCAGATAGTCAGCTGGGTTCAAATCTGATTGAAATAATACATTTGTAATACTTTATGTCAACAGGATTTACTACTTTTGAGTGAACTTTTCCATTGAGGAGCATCGATTTTTTTGTAATTGTTGTTGTTTAAGGATAAATAAATAACTACATGTTTGACCATTTCAAATATACTAAATAATTAAAGCTGGTGTATTGCTTAATTATAAATATAACATCCAAATATTAACCGAGCGAGACAAAGCAAAGGTTCACTCAGCTTGTGTTTAGATGTAGAATTGTTATGGAATTATTATTTTTACATAAGGTTAAACCTGCATATTCTGCACGTTCTAAAAACTCCGATTGTGTTCTCGTCATTTCACCTTGGGGAGTCGCAAACTCCATTCACGAAAAAGAAGTTGACTAAAATAACAGTAAAAAACAATGTCTTATTGAAACGTGTAATGCATGCATTCTTGTTCTTTATGATTAAACCTAAGGTTGATACTCTTTGAAATCATTGACTTTGCGACTGTTGTTGAAGCTTTTAGGTGCCATGTGTATTTTGTCCTTTGTTTTCCCCACTTTTATGTTCACGGAAACTTGGTACTATTTTCGAAGTACAAGGTAACATACATCACGTGACCCTCAACTCTGTAGCGGTCCCTGTGATAGGCCGGTCAGGCAGGCAGCTTTATCCATTTATGTTGAAGAAAATTGACTTGTTTACTTTTGCAATTTAATTTCATATGATTCATTACTGATACAGTTTTCTTATGTTTTGTTTGAAAGAAAAGAAAAGAATCGCACTAAATATGGATTGACAACTACAAAATGTCATTAAAAAAAACAAAAACAAAAAAATAGAACCACACAAATGGGTCCTAAAAAGTGTTCACGAATTAATATATAGCTGATACCAGACACAAAACCTTTTTTAAACAAATGCCGATAAATTATGCTTAAAACAAAAACCCAAAAGAAGCTCAAACATGGGGTACTGTACACGATAGCTAAACTAGAAGACAAAGGTGACAAAACGTAAACAAAAACTTAACTCACAGAATAAACATAGCAAGCGTAGTAGAACGTCTCAAACAGACCTAAATAAATACACAATAATAAACTGCTTCTCATCTACAAGACGCACCTTAAACTTAAAGCGACGCCTGGCGGGGGGCACCGGGCATCGGTACTAAACCGCCAGGTGGCGCCACACGGCGAGTTCACGCGAGAACTGGCTGACCCGAGCTCGGCCCGCCGTTTTTCTACACGAGGTCAACGGTCTGCGGCACTCATCAAAGTGTCCCGTCATGCAACAGGCGCGGCGGCCATTTGAAAACAGACGCTCAAGCTGACCCAGACATAAACAAAATGGTACTATCATTAAAGATTAAACTAAAACCTTTTTTTTTTTAAACACACCAAAAGAAAGAGAAAGAAATCCACCAATCGCCAAACCACTGAAATTTTTTATTTTGACTTCCCCCACCCCCCCCCCCCTTCCGCTCGTCCCCATTTTTTGTTTGTTTTTTGGTTATTTGGTTCCCCATCACCAAAATGAACCCCCCCCCCCCCGCATCCCCATCAGGGTTCGAAAGCCAGAAACCTCTCACCCCCCCCCCCCCCTATTTTGTATGTGTACCTTCTGGGTGGGTGTGGACGTGATTCCATGATGATGAGGTGGGTTGGGGGGGGGGCGCCCCCCTCCTTCCCTTCCCCAACAAGTAGTATAGCGCGGGTCATTAGAGCAGCGCCACCTGCACTGAAAAGCAACCCGCCCATACTACTTCCACGCCAGCCATCACCCTCAGGTACCTTTTTTTTTTCTTTTTTTTTTTTTAAATAGCTTTTTTCCTCGGACAACTTCCTTCCTTTTATTTTCTTAAAAACTTTTGAAGCATAAACTACTTCCAGTTGATTGACGCACACTTTGGGTGGCGGCCCACTGTATGGTTAGACGACAAGCTGCACCTATTTCCTCCTTTAAACCCAGATTTGCCATCTGACGACCACCTTGGGGCTATTTATAGCCACTTCCGGTTTGCCGCATGACATCGTGGCTCGTCCTGGCGGTGCTTGCCGTCTGCTTTTTTGGTTGTTCCTTTATTAATTAATTAATTGGTTCCATTGATGACGCTTCCTCTTGAGATGCCCTGACAGCTGGCCCGCCGGTGGCGCCACCTGGCGCGCCACAGACACCGCACACACTGCGTTCTAGAACGTTCTGCCTGAGTTCTTTCTTTACAGCCTGCGTTGGTTGGTTGGTTGGTTGCCTTTTCTTTCTTTTTTATTTTTTTTATTTTTTTTATTTGAGCCCCGTTTCCTTGCGTTTGTCTGTTCGGTTCCCAGCGCCAGGTTTGAGTTTCATTAACACACTAACTAGCATGCCAAGAAAGAAAAAGAAAGAAAAAGAGAACGAACATACGAAAGAAAGAAAGACAAGCAGACGACATATGTTTTACGGCTCCAAATTAAAAAGCCGTAGCACAGACCAAACCAAAGTCTCACACGCAAATAGCCAATTTACTTATTTTAATTTTTGTTTCTCTCTTATTTTAAATACCTTATTCGTTTTTTTTCTCTGTTTCCCCCCTGTTTTCTCCGCCGGTGCCCCCGTTCGCAGTGTAACTATTTCTGGTAGTTCTTGTAGTCTGCGGGGTGCCGCGCCCGCCCAGCACCCACATACCTCACAGATGCCATGTTGGCTGCTGGCCACCTCTATGCAGGCCCCGCCCCAGCCTCAACCCCACCCCGGCCCCCACTCCGCCCCCACACGCTCCCAGCCTCCGGCAGCCCTGTGCATCGTGACGTGTCTTAGTGGAAATCACCAGTAGTAAACACCAAAAAAAAGGAAGAGAACAAACAATGAGAAATAACCAAAAATGGCAAACCGTTCTAAGTCATTACTGAAATGAAACCACATTTCTGTGACCTCTGGTTCTTTATGCACTCTTGACCTTGACCGATCCTGCCCGACCTTGACCTAACCTGCCCTGACCTGTGACCTTGAGCTGCCCCTGTTTTTCCTTGTTCATTTTGGGAAATCCCCTGCAACACGTTTGTTTAGAGATGTATTGTTTGTCAAGTTGGTGAACTACTAGTTCAACATGATCAGCTGATGATCAGTGTATAAATATATATATATACATGTATATATATATATATATATATCTCATTTGATATCCTCTATATATTTTTTTGAAACTAGTTCAGCCAATGTTCCCACATACCAGCCAATACTTCAATGTGAGAAAGAAAAATTCAACAACAAAAAGTTTCTGAAAACCATTTGAGCTAAATGCTAATTTCTGTAGTATCTCTTTTGTCCTACTGCGCCAATTCAGTTGATATATATTTGTGTGTTTAGTCTATGATTTGCTCTTGCACATAAATGTATTAATCATTCATTGTTTGGATTTTTCATAACAACCATAAGTCAACATTTTGTAATAACCTATTAACATGCCCTGCTTAAATGTCCTTACATAATGCACATTTCAACTAAATTTGTCTTGCCAAATTTGATATCTTATTTCCAGCTGTTTCTTCCATTAACAATAATAACTCAAATTGCTATTTTTTAACATAACAACTAATTTTATTTTTAAAGCAAAATTTCCACCTGAGCAGAGAATAAATGTTGACTTAAGCAACTTTCCGTAATCTAGCATGCCTTCTCGTGATATAACCATTGTAACTTTCAGAGGACGTTCTGTCTCATTTAACCAACCTAGACATATTCCTTCTCCGCCCCAGTACTGTGCATTATATATATATATATATATATATCCATCTATATATCTATTCTATATCATATTTCTATCTATATATAAACAAATTTAAACAGATTGAAAAATAACTGTATTGGTTTTGGTTTTTTTCGAAGCCTGGTGTGAAATACATAGTTTTGGGAGATGTAGGTATACAGACCACTGCTGAAACCACCCCACATGTTCCATCACCAGCCTTGTACTCTACATGTAGCGATTCACCTAACTGCGTTGAATCGGCAACCTTGCAGCTTTGGTCTTTATTCCACACGTCATCTCTCTACTGCTGTACATGTTTCACACGTCCCGAATACAAACAACTACCAAAGTACCTTTAAGGACTTAAAAAGCCTCTTTATCCAACGTAACATTCCTCTATTTTCGCCCACTTTAATGGTTGCCATAGCAATCCATCTCCCCTCTCGTTTAAATCCCCCCCCCCCCAAAAAAGAAAAGAATCTAAAAATTTTTATATTTTTTTATGTATCTTTTTTGGAAAAGAATATTTTCAACCTACCCTCCCTTCTCTCTCTCACTTTCTCTCTCTCCCTCTCTCTCCCCCACCCACCCATACACAATGTCCAAACCCTGTCAAAATTGTATTGGTCTTGAGTTTTTGTTAATAAAAAGCAATATGCACATTTTTGGGGGGTTTCCATTTGCGAAAAAAAAGAAAAAAACATAATCTTGAGGGAAAGGAATCTTTCAAAACGGTGTATTTCAAAATGGCACCGATTAAGAATGTGCCTGTAGTTTAAATTGGACGAGCTAAATAATACAATCTGCCCAACTAGACTGTAGTGACTTGGTTTAACTTCAAGAGATATATCTCTGACAGAATAAGTCAGACTAGAACTATGATTTTCTTAGCCAGTACTCATTACCTTTGTTGTTGATTCTTCTTCCTTTCATCTTCTTCCTCAGTTTGTTCGACTTGAAACTTAGATTTAATACTAATATCACTTACTATGCCGTAGAGTTAATTGTAATTATAACCACCACTCCACCCAAAAAAAAAAAAAAAAAGGTTGTATGCCAGTGCACATAACAGGACACCAATGTTCTGTAGTTGGTCTTCTTAGACAGCTCTTGTTTCTATTTTACCCGAGTTCACTAATGAGGACATTTGTAGATAATGGCGCTGTCGGGCTTCCTTTGTTCCAGTTCCTCCTTTGTGTCTATTCCAAGTGTTTAAGTTTATTTTCGGTTTTCAAACTCATTCAACCCTGCTTTAAAAAAATATATATTTAGAGGGGAGACAGAAAGTCAAGCAAACAAAAAATAGCGGGATAAAAAAAAAGACCCCCACAAATTCTTTTTTTTACCCCCCACCCATCTCCCCAATTTTTTTTTTTTTTTTAATTAAATAAAAAAAGTTTATTGAATTTGTCCCCTTGAAAAGCTGAATACCAAAAAAATATATATATATTAAAACCCCAAAAGGGAGAAAAAAATGGCAGAAATTGAAAGAAACAAAAAGAAGAGAGGAGACCTCCGCTCCGTGACCCCCTGACCTGGCTGTGCACCCGCTTCGCTCCAGTACATGTACTGCATTGCAATGCTTCCAAATGTGGTCTCAGAAAGTTCTGCAAACATAGCATGTCCATTTACTTGGAACCCTCGTGGGGGAAGACAAACATGCAGGTTCAGTTCCCTCAATTCACCTTCAGTTATTAATACTTTTTTTCATTCCGTGTTTCCCATTCCGGCTTTTTTTTTTTTTTTTTTTTTTTTTTGTGCAAAGTGGTGCATGACAAAAAAAAGGATTTTTTTTTTCTGTGTCTATATATAACTATATATATACCTGCCCTAGTGCGCCCGTCACTGTGTCGCTGTTTTCCCCCTCCGAAGAGAAGGGCCCTTGCTCAGCCCCAACCGTCCTCCCCCAACCCCCCGCTTGTCTGCAGCGCACCCCCTACCCCCATTACCCTCCTAACCCCCACCTCGGGTACACAAACCCGACCCGCTTTCTTTCACACTTTACTCGGGTTATGGGGGGAAACTCGGCCATCTCAACAAAAAAAACAAAAAATTTAAATATTAAAAAACAAAGGGGCGGGCAAAAGAGGTAATATTCCTTCTTTTTTTTGCCCACTTGCGTGAAAGAATGCCTGGTTGCCGTCGACTGCCTTCTGCGGGCAGTACTGACATTTGGGCAATGTTCTTACAGATTGGTTGGTGAAGTATGAGTCATGTACGGCAGAGACAAAAAAAAATGTTTCCGGAGAAACCCTTTTTTTTTTTTTAATGATAACCTTAACAAATGTAACAATAAAAAACCCTGGTGTTCACGGTAACAGACGTTTTTGCAAGTACGTTTCGGTTTACCCCGCCATCTGCATGTTACAACGAATTCCTCCCTGGAACAACTACTTTTTTTTAACCCTCAATTTTTTTTTCTTCCTTTCTCTCGCTCTTAACAAAGTGGCATTTCTCCTTTGGGAATGAATTAATACTGGCTACATGAAAGTTATTTACCAAAAAAAAAAAAAAAATACAGCATTTCAAAGTTATTTCCTTTTAAGTTTTTATTTTCAATTTTCCTCTGTCCCTCTGATTCTAGGGGCGAATGCTTTTTTTTCTCGACACATTTTGAGCCGGGTGACTGGTTGCGTTTGTCCCCGCTCATTCCTGTGGACAAAGCTTTGTGATTTTAAACCGCAAGCTTGGGTGCCAACACTGGACCCATACGCAGCCCTAGTGTCGAATAGGCTTTGCATGAGCGCATTTTTCAACTTGACTACTTTAAATACTCGACAAAGTTGAACGAGCACTAACCTCCTCCCCCAACCACCACCACCCCCTCCCCTCCCCCCATCCCACTCCCCAACCCCCCTCCACCACCTCCACTGCACCCCCACCCACACACACACCCTCCTCCCCAACATTCCCCCCCCCCCTCTCCCCCAGCCCCAGTGCCTTCCCATGGAACTGCCACTTGGTAACCTAGATGAGCCCCCAGGTAGTGAGAGTAAATTAGCCTTAACTAATTCTCAGTGGATCCCCCAAGTACATGTAGATCGCCCCGTGTGTAGGAAGCCGCCCCACCCCGCCCCTCGGGGCCGCCCCACCCTCTAGCTTACCACAGTGCACCACGTCAAGCTCTTAGGCTGAAGAGCTGGCCAGTCTATATCTGCATGTTGCCATTTTAACTTGCCTTGAATTATGCTATTTAGAGATACACTCTCTGTATATGGTAACCCTTTATTTTATTATAACTACCGGCTGTCTGTCGGTCGAATTGGTGGCGATGTTCAAAAGGCTAGACATATTAGTCAAGTGTGTTCTTGTATCTATATCAAATCTGTAGTCATTTAGTCATGTCGGAAAGCGCCCAATGCATGTCCAATTAACCTAGAGCTCAATAAATACTATAGCTATGTATCAGACTTATATATCATATATAATAAATCATAATGTAAAATATCTATATATCTATATAAGAACAACACTAATAATAGTAAATTCCATTATTATTATTAAGTATTAAAACAGTTCTATTGTAGATTTAATAATATAAGAGTGGACAAATAATTCTCTATCGGTAATTTATCAAGTAAAGTATAAGAAAATGTGCTTTTAAAGTAAATAATGCTGTATGAAGTCCTTAACTAGTTCAAAATAGATCTGAAGCAACTTGACCTGTACAGTGCTGAGTGAACAGGTGTGAACAGGTCGGTCTCACTACCCCACGTTTAGCCAGTCGCCGGTCTTAACCATAACCGCATCCTCACGGGCAAGAAAGCCGCCAGCTTTTTTGGCCTTCTTTAGAAGAATCCAACTTGAAAAAAAGAAACTTAATCTTTCATCATAAAACCAAAGAGTCTATAATCTTAACACTTTAACTAAGTAATATGTTTAAAAAAAAAAAAGAGAAAAAAAAAAGGAAGAATTTAATAGTCAGAAAAACTACCCACCCCCCAAAAAAAAACTAAAAGAAAAGAAAAAGGGTCAAATTTAATGCAAACTTCATTCATTACCTTTCTTGTGACACCAACTAAGTAACCCAAAGTAAAATTCCTTAATGGACCTAATTGCATTGGTTAAATTCTTCATTTGTTCATCATCTTAAGATACTATTGTCACCTACTACTTCTTGTCTTGACTCTGAAACGGTTTTAATTTGACACAACTAATTGAATTCGCCTCCTCCTTGTGACCGTTTCTTCTACCACTGTACTATACGGCTAGTGTTAGCGTAATGGCACCTTCCTCGGTTGTCTTTCGGCGTCCACTTTCTCTAGACCTAGCCTCGTTCTGACGTGCGATGCTACGCACCGAGCCTCCTGCCGCCTCCTCATTTGCCTCCTCTTCTCTTGTGCCGCCACAGAACAACTTCATCAGCTTAGGATTCTTACGGCTCTTCAGAGCGGCCAGACTGATCAAACTACTGCGGCAAGGCTACACCATCCGCATCCTTCTGTGGACGTTTGTTCAATCATTCAAGGTGAGTCGGCGCCCGTCAAGCAGCTGGTGAAGGCATGGTTATGAGCAGCTGGTAAGCAAGGCAGGGTTTAGTGAGCAGGTGGTGAGCAAGGCTGGTGAAGGCATGGTTCCGTGAGCAGCTGGTGAACAGGTGATGAGCAGCTGGTGAGCAAGTCAGGGTTTAGTGAGCAGCTGGTGAGCAGGTGATGAGCAAGGCAGGGTTCTGTGAAAAGGTGGTGAGGGGACAGGGTTCGGTGAGCAGGTGATGAGGGCAGGGTTCAGTGAACAGGTGGTGAGGAGGGCAGGGTTCAGTGATCAGGTGGTGAGGAGGGCAGGGTTCAGTGAGCAGGTGGTGAGGAGGGCAGGGTTCAGTGAGCAGGTGATGAGGAGGGCAGGGTTCAGTGAGCAGGTGATGAGGGCAGGGTTCAGTGAGCAGGTGGTGAGGAGGGCAGGGTTCTGTGAAAAGGTGGTGAGGGGACAGGGTTCGGTGAGCAGGTGATGAGGGCAGGGTTCAGTGAGCAGGTGGTGAGGAGGGCAGGGTTCAGTGATCAGGTGGTGAGGAGGGCAGGGTTCAGTGAGCAGGTGGTGAAGGGAGACAGGGTTCAGTGAGCAGTAGGGTGAGGGGGGCAGGGTTCAGTGAGCAGGTGGTGAGGAGGGCAGGGTTCAGTGAGCAGGTGATGAGGAGGGCAGGGTTCAGTGAGCAGGTGGTGAGGGCAGGGTTCTGTGAACAGGTGGTGAAGAGGGCATGGTTCAGTGAGCAGGTGGTGAGGAGGGCAGGGTTCCGAGAACAGGTGGTGAGGAGGGCAGGGTTCAGTGAGCAGGTGATGAGGGAAGGGTTCTGTGAACAGGTGGTGAAGAGGGCATGGTTCAGTGAGCAGGTGGTGAGGAGGGCAGGGTTCCGAGAACAGGTGGTGAGGAGGGAAGGGCTCAGTGAGCAGGTGATGAGGGAAGGGTTCTGTGAACAGGTGGTGAAGAGGGCATGGTTCAGTGAGCAGGTGGTGAGGAGGGCAGGGTTCCGAGAACAGGTGGTGAGGAGGGCAGGGTTCAGTGAGCAGGTGATGAGGGCAGGGCTCAGTGAGCAGATGAGGAGGGCAGGGTTCAGTGAGCAGGTGATGAGGAGGGCAGGGTTCAGTGAGCAGGTGGTGAAGGGAGACAGGGTTCAGTGAGCAGGTGGTGAGGGCAGGGTTCTGTGAACAGGTGGTGAAGAGGGCATGGTTCAGTGAGCAGGTGGTGAGGAGGGCAGGGTTCCGAGAACAGGTGGTGAGGAGGGCAGGGTTCAGTGAGCAGGTGATGAGGGCAGGGCTCAGTGAGCAGATGAGGAGGGCAGGGTTCAGAGAGCATGTGATGGGGAGGGCAGGGTTCAGTGAGCAGGTGGTGAGGAGGGCAGGGTTCAGTGAGCAGGTGGTGAGGGGGGCAGGGTTCAGTGAGCAGGTGGTGAGGAGGGCAGGGTTCAGTGAGCAGGCGGTGAGGAGGGCAGGGGCAGGGTTTCAGTGAGCAGGTGGTTAGGAGGGCAGGGTTCAGTGAGCAGGTGGTGAGGAGGGCAGGGTTCAGTGAGCAGGTGGTGAGGGGGGGGCAAGGTTCGGTGAGCAGGTGGTTACGCGGGCAGGGTTCAGTGACCAGGTGATGAGGAGGGCAGGGTTCAGAGAGCAGGTGATGGGGAGGGCAGGGTTCAGTGAGCAGGTGGTGAGGGGGGCAGGGTTCAGTGAGCAGGTGATGGGGAGGGCAGGGTTCAGTGAGCAGGTGATGAGGGCAGGGTTCAGTGAGCAGGTGGTGAGGAGGGCAGGGTTCAGTGAGCAGGTGGTGAGGAGGGAAGGGCTCAGTGAACAGGTGGTGAGGGGGGCGGGGTTCTCTGAGCAGGTGAAGAGGGCATGGTTCAGTGATCAGGTGGTTAGGAGGGCAGGGTTCAGTGAGCAGGTGGTGAGGAGGGAAGGGCTCAGTGAGCAGGTGGTGAGGAGGGCAGGGTTCAGTGAGCAGGTGGTGAGGAGGGCAGGGTTCAGTGAGCAGGTGATGAGGAGGGCAGGGTTCTGTGAGCAGGTGGTGAGGAGGGCAGGGTTCAGTGAGCAGGTGGTTAGGAGGGCAGGGTTCAGTGAGCAGGTGGTGAGGAGGGCAGGGTTCTGTGAGCAGGTGGTGAGGAGGGCAGGGTTCAGTGAGCAGGTGGTTAGGAGGGCAGGGTTCAGTGAGCAGGTGGTTAGGAGGGCAGGGTTCCGTGAGCAGGTGGTGAGGAGGGCAGGGTTCAGAGAGCAGGTGGTGAGGAGGGCAGGGTTCAGTGATCAGGTGGTGAGGAGGGCAGGGTTCAGTGAGCAGGTGGTGAGGAGGGAAGGGCTCAGTGAGCAGTAGGGTGAGAATGACATGGTTCAGTGAACAGCTGTGATATCGGCATAGTTCAGTGAACACTGTGATCAATGAGGTAAGGAAGTCATGGTTCAATGAGCACTGTGTGTTAGTGGCTGGGGGCCTACGGGATGGTTCCATGAGCAGCTGGTTAAGAAATGATTCAATGAGCAGTTACATAAGGATGTCATGGTTCAATGAACACTGTGTGTGATCAGTTAGATAAAGCTGTCATGGTTCAATTAGTACTGTGTGTGGTCATTTGGAAAATGATGTCATGGTTCAGTGAGCACTATGTGTGGTCAGTTAGATAAAACTGTCATGGCAGGGAACATTTTGTTCGGTATTGTGTCGCGAATCGCGATACAGGTTAAGTGGACTAATTGTTGCTAACAAAATTTTCAAAACAAAATGCTCCCTGTATGCATATGTTACACAGGGAACATTTTGTTCAGTATCGTGTTGTGAATCGCGATATAAATTATGTAGATAGCTAATCAATTTACAAATGGATTTGCAATTGTTGCAAATCAAAATTTTCAAAACAAAATGGCCCCTGCATGGTTCAGTGACCACTATGTGTGGTAATTTAGATAAAAGACATCATGGTTCAATGAGCACTGTGTGTGATCAGTTAGATAAAGCTGTCCTGGTTCAGTGACCACTATGTGTATTCAGTTAGGTGAGCATGGTGTGTAGATATATAATGGCATCATGGTTCAGTAACCATGATGTGCAGCTAGATAAGATATGGTTCAGTGAGCATTGTGCCTATTCAGCTGTCTCATGATTCATTCTGCAGTGTGTATTGTGTGTAGTCCGTAGTTAATTATGTAATGATTCATTCCGCAGTGCACATTGTGTTTAGGGAGCTATGATGTCATGGTTCAATGAGCGTAGTGCATAGTCAATAATGTAATGATTCATTCCGCAGTGCCCATTGTGTTTAGGGAGCTAAGATGTCATGGTTCAATGAGCGTAGTGCATCGTCAATAATGTAATGATTCATTCCACAGTGGGCATTTTGTTTAGGGAGCTAAGATGTCATGGTTCAATGAGTGTAGTGCGTAGTCAGTTATGTAATGATTCATTCCGCAGTGTGCACTGTGTTTAGGGAGCTAAGATGTCATGGTTCAGTGTGCATAGTGCGTAGTCAGTTATCTAATGATTCATTCTGCAGTGTGCCTTGTGTTTAGGGAGCTAAGATGTCATGGGTCAATGAGCGTGGTGCATAGTCAGTTATCTAATGATTCATTCTGCAGTGCGCATTGTGTTTAGGGAGCTAAGATGTCATGGTTCAGTGTGCAAAGTGCTTAGACAGTTATCTAATGATTCATTCTGCAGTGTGCCTTGTGTTTAGGGAGCTAAGATGTCATGGGTCAATGAGCGTGGTGCGTAGTCAGTTATCTAATGATTCATTCTGCAGTGCGCATTGTGTTTAGGGAGCTAAGAGCATTGGGTTCTTGGTTCAGTGTGTTGTGTGATCGCATGGCTCAGTGCACATTGAATGCATGGTGTTATGGTTCGGTGCCTGACCCCAATACAGTAGGGCTGTAGGGAGCTATGTGTTAGCTGTGGGAAAAGGTTAACGCCTACCATATATCATAACATTGCTGCTAACTATTAACCCGGGAAATGATCAATCTGGTCACGTGATTGTTGTCTGTATTATTTACATGAATATCCACTCTATTTTAACTAAATATTCAAATTCTAGAAATATTAAGTGCATTTTGCTGCGAACTACAAATAAAAGCAGTGGAATTGTTGGCGTAATGGTGCCGGACTGATCAATGTAAACCTTCTGAGTTTGAACTCAAATAGCCCGTTCTGTTATATTATGCAGGGAAGGGATCTGTGGAATTATCTATTTATAATACCAGAAGGTGGTTACATTTTAAGGTCGTTCTGATCACTACTCCTCTGTTAATCGGCACTGCCAACGCGCATCATTGTACTCCACTGATGCTTCGCCATGTATGGGTTGTTAATAGCATGTTTTTTGTGCCTACCGTAGACATTTCATATTAATTTTGATGGTTTTTACTAACTTTGGTCACTTCGACCAGAGTGGCATGTGATATGTCACGGCCCACCATTGGGATGGTCAATGGAAGGTAACCATGCCAAAATTAACCAGATAATACACCTAACAACCACGTCCAAGCCTATGATACGTAAATAAGAGTAGGATAGTCTAGTAATAAGAGTAGAAAAAATAATATATATATATATATATATACCAAGAAAATTTAAAAAAACTAACATAGACTACTAACCATACTAAGCAACTATCTACCTGCTACTGTAATGCAGGCAATCAAGCACCTTATCAGCTGCTACTGTGTGATAAGATAACTCCACCACTACAGCTGGCCAGCATTGAAAACAAGCCTGAGTACTCAAGCTTATATGCTATGGACAGTATAAACATAGCCTCAATAAAAGAAATATAATTTTAAAATGTTGAGTCATGTAACCGCAAGTATTGTTAGCTCCGCCATTAGATAGCGCCACTGATATGGTTTACCACATAATGGTACAGATGGATTCCACAAGATGGCGGCACTATGTTGAAATGGGACTGTGCAGGAGTCCGGAATATAGCAGAGAAGGTAGATATATCACGGTCTTTGAATTTAGTCATAGACTGTGAATACATATATATATAACAGCAGCTCAACAGAATATTGGTCCATGGATTGACGCGGAGCCTAGCTCAAACTCGTGCACAGCACTGGTTAAATCTAGTATAGATTATAAGACATTGTGACACTGACAGGGCTTCAAATTCATTATTAGTTGAAGGCGCCTTTGTGATTTTTCCTCTGTAACCTTTATTATATCAAGCTGATTCTTTATAAGTGTTCTTCGAAATTCTGGACCCATGAGCATAAACTTGTTTTGGCTCTATTGTTTAGAGAAAGCCTATCCAACTGTGTTGGCGTTCCATGATTGTCAGCTAAGAAGGGTCATTAGACTTAGAGCACAGAGAATCGGGTTCTTCAAGATATACAAACGATGCCTAGTCACGTTTGATCATGATAATTGTGTTGGTCATGTTACTGGCCCTTTAATGGTTGCTAATTGTGAATAGGTCAAGTTGTGTTGGTCATGTTAGTGGCCCTTTAATGGTTGATAATTGTGAATAGGTCAAGTTGTGTTGGTCATGTTAGTGGCCCTTTAATGGTTGATAATTGTGAATAGGTCAAGTTGTGTTGGTCATGTTACTGCCCATTTAATGGTTGATAATTGTGAATAGGTCAAGTTGTGTTGGTCATGTTACTGGCCCTTTAATGGTTGCTAATTGTGAATAGGTCAAGTTGTGTTGGTCATGTTAGTGGCCCTTTAATGGTTGATAATTGTGAATAGGTCAAGTTGTGTTGGTCATGTTAGTGGCCCTTTAATGGTTGATAATTGTGAATAGGTCAAGTTGTGTTGGTCATGTTAGTGCCCCATTAATGGTTGATAATTGTGAATAGGTCAAGTTGTGTTGGTCATGTTAGTGGCCCTTTAATGGTTGATAATTGTGAATAGGTCAAGTTGTGTTGGTCATGTTAGTGGCCCTTTAATGGTTGATAATTGTGAATAGGTCAAGTTGTGTTGGTCATGTTAGTGGCCCTTTAATGGTTGATAATTGTGAATAGGTCAAGTTGTGTTGGTCATGTTAGTGGCCCTTTAATGGTTGATAATTGTGAATAGGTCAAGTTGTGTTGGTCATGTTAGTGGCCCTTTAATGGTTGATAATTGTGAATAGGTCAAGTTGTGTTGGTCATGTTAGTGGCCCTTTAATGGTTGATAATTGTGAATAGGTCAAGTTGTGTTGGTCATGTTAGTGGCCCTTTAATGGTTGATAATTGTGAATAGGTCAAGTTGTGTTGGTCATGTTACTGCCCATTTAATGGTTGATAATTGTGAATAGGTAAAGTTGTGTTGGTCATGTTAGTGCCCCTTTAATGGTTGATAATTGTGAATAGGTCAAGTTGTGTTGGTCATGTTAGTGGCCCTTTAATGGTTGATAATTGTGAATAGGTCAAGTTGTGTTGGTCATGTTAGTGGCCCATTTAATGGTTGATAATTGTGAATAGGTCAAGTTGTGTTGGTCATGTTAGTGGCCCTTTAATGGTTGATAATTGTGAATAGGTCAAGTTGTGTTGGTCATGTTACTGCCCATTTAATGGTTTATAATTGTGAATAGGTCAAGTTGTATTGGTCATGTTACTGCCCATTTAATGGTTTATAATTGTGAATAAGTAAAGCTGTGTGCGTGGTGTTAGTGGCCCTTTAACTAACGGCATGTGTGTATGTTGCAGGCCCTGCCGTACGTGTGCCTGCTAATAGCTATGCTATTCTTCATATACGCCATCATCGGAATGCAGGTGAGTCCTGAGGTTCCAGCTGAGGTCCCACTGAGTCGTGAGGTCCCAGCTGAGGTCCCAATAAGTGGTGAGGTTCTAGCTGATCCCTGCTGAGGTCCCAGCTGAGGTCCCAGTGAGTGCTGATGTCCCAGCTGAGGTCCCAATGAGTGCTGAGCTCCTAGTGAGTGATCAGGTCCCATCTGAGGTTCTCGCTGAGGCCAGCAGAAGCTGACAAGTCTGACACGTCCAGTAGCAGGATGCAGTCACACGCGCACTGAGCAGAGGACTGAAGCTGGACGCAGGAAATAGAATAAAAGCAGTTAGCATTGTATGGGATTAGTAGAGCGATAAATAAATGGAACAAAGCCAATATAGCATTGTAAATGATTGTTAACGCAATAAGTAAATTTATGGAACAAAGGCAATCTAGCATTGTAAAAGATTGTTAACGCAATAATTAAATGGAATAAAGGCAATCTAACATTGTAAAAGATCATTAAAACAATAACGAATTAGAATAAAGGCAATCTAACGTTGCATAAATTCTTAAAAGAATAAGTTAATAGAAATAAGGCAATCTAGTATTGCAAAAGATCATTAAAACAATAATTAAATAGAAATAATGCAATCTAACATTGTGAAAGATTATTAAAACAATATATAAATAGAATAAACAGAATCTAACGTTTTAAAAGATTATTAGAACAATTACTAAATAGAAAGGACAGTTGAGGTTGCCATAATGTCAGAATAACAAGAACTAATTAAGTACCCTGTCCAAGTCGGGATGATATTGACCATTCATTACATACAAGAAAATATATTGGCTCCATTTACCATGGAAAATCGAGTCAAACCAATGACTTATCAAATTGATACTTGTCGCTTCCTATCCTGGCGCTTGGCATTAATGGGATATGGCAAGGACTGGTTGGCTCGGTGTCAAGATAATATGAGCGAGTGGGATATCAGGTCATGGTGCTGGCAGTTGCCTTGGTCTCCCAGTGGGGCAGCACTATAAAGTCGCCATGAGTGCGTACTGTCACAAGTTGGAGGGTACCCATCCTGATTTGACCTTAGATGTTGTCAGGACGTAAAACTCCCAACAACCAACCAACCTACTAATTGTGGGACCAGACGGGATGGCCGAATGAGTTAGAGCGTCAGTCTCCCGTGCTGGTAGATCTTGGGGTCGTGGGGTCGAACCCTATTCGAGTCAAACCAATGACTTAAAAATTTATACTTGTCGCTTCCTAGCCTGGTGCTCGGCATTATTAGGACAGGGCAAGGACTGGTGTGCTCAGTGTCAGGATAATGTGACTGAGTGGGATACCAGGTCATGGTGCTGGCAGCCTGGTTTCCCAGTGGGACAGCACTATAAAGTCTCCATGAGTGTGCCCTGTCACAAGTTGGTGCCCGTCCTGATATGACCTTAGATGTTGCTAGGACGTAAAACAACAAACAAACAAAAACAAACTAATTGTGGACCAGGAAGCTCCGATGTTGGCTGGTTGGTTGTTGGACTTGTGACAGTGCGCACTCATGGCGACTTTATAGTGCTACCCCACTGGGAGACCAGGCCGCTGGCATCATGACCCGATATCCCACTCAATCACATTATCCTGGCACTGAGCTAACTAGTCCTTGCCCTATCTTATTAATGAGTATTGCTCCTAGGTAGCTCTGAGATATATACACTTGCAAATATTACAAACAAATCATTCAAGACAATAAACTACTCATGACTAAAGCTGTTCAGCATTGAACAAAAAACAAGTTCTATCATGAACTTATATGTTATGGACAAGGTAAATAAATAAACCATCATTAAACAAATTTGTAAATACAACACGCTAACCGGCTTTCCACTTTCCATTTCACTCATGTTATGGACAGGGCAAATAAATAAACCATCATTAAACAAATTTGTAAATACAATGCACTAACTGGCTTTCCACTTTCCATTTCACTCATGTTATGGACAGGCCAAATAAATAAACCATCATTAAAATTTTTTTTAAATACAACACGCTAACCGGCTTTCCACTTTGCATTTCACTCATGTTATGGACAGGGCAAATAAATAAACCATCATTAAACAAATTTGTAAATGAGTAGTTCTCCAGAATTCGAGACCCGTTGGGTTGTGCTTCATTAGTAATCGCTAAACTCTTCAAAACAATTTCTGAAAAACAATTTGTTCATATACCTATAGGGAATATACTAAGCAAACACTATTATCAAAACCAGACACATAAAGAGTCCCAAGGTGGAAAAATAATTAAATAAAGTGGACAATTGGCCAAAAAATGGCAGTCATGAATTTGCACTGGAGTGCCTATCATCTTTGAAGCTGTAAATAAAGAAAACTATCAAGCACAGTTAATTCAATTTGATTTTATGTTGTCAAGATTATATCAATAAAGATATTTTTCACTATTTTTAGTTTTTACATTGCACAGTTACATTACAATATCACTGTAAAAATACCTGTCCTGTACTTACCTTTGGTGTCACATTGACAGCACAGATGGTTTGTTAGTTTTACCAGTTGTCAAGCATGGTATGCAAAATCAGTAATACTTTTATTTAATCTATGACCTACAATGTTTTCAAATAATAGGAGGTAATTTGAAACAATCAGAAATTGACTGATTTAAAGCAATTTTTATTGATCGGGTCACATTTGTAACATACGGGACAACCAATTTACAAATTCAATATTTGAGAGCTGAAATGTCATAATGAGGGAAGGGAAGACTCCAGACTAAACAAACCATCTTAGCAGACAGATTGGTGACGTTTTATATGGAAACTCCAACAGGAAGTGACATAAACTGCAATAATTGATGATGTGTCACGTTTTTGTGCACATGTACGCACGGCTCCAAAACGTGCGATTCATGGCTACGATCAAAATCCGATCAAAATTCTACAATACTTTTAAAGTCTAGTCTTGATATTTTCATGTGAATATGTTTTGTTATTTGACCGGAAAAAAATATACTAAAGTTGAAATGGCCATTCTATGTCTTGACCTAGTGGTCACACAAACTACTAACTTCGCTATTCTCTGACAAATATGTATGATCTTTTAAGGAACTACACATATAATGAGTATATTATATGGAATAATTCTTTTGATAACACAACAAAACTTAGTTTTTTTGTGATCAGTGTTTAATGTAAATGCTCCACTTTGTGCTTTAAAAGTTATCTTTCCTGTTGTACTTCAACATCCCATATCAATAATTTGGTCAACATCTGTGATACTGTACTTAAATGATGGTGGTGTCACATTGTAACACACAGGCCACTCTGTGTATCAACATTCTTTGAAGCCTAATTACATCAAAACCAGGGGTGGTAGTGATTCTTTGTTTTTTGGTTGATGATTTCACTCACGTGGAAGTTTATAAATAGTATGCAATAGATGTTCAGAATACATTTCAATTTTTTACACTAATGCAACAATCGGGTCTCCAATTCTGGAGAATCACTCAAATACAACACGCTAACCGGCTTTCCACTTTCCATTTCACTCATGTTATCGTCAGGCCAAATAAATAAACCATCATTAAAAATAGATTTAAATAAAACACGCTAACCGGCTTTCCACTTTGCATTTCACTCATGTTATGGACAGGCCAAATAAATAAACCCATCATTTAGACAAAATAAAAATACAACACGCTAACCAGCTTTCCACTTTCTATTTCACTCACCTGGGCAGGTCTTTGGAAACATCAACTTGGACCCAGGCACCGAGATCAACCGCCACAACAACTTCCGATCTTTCTCCGAGGGCGTCATTCTGCTGTTCCGGTGTGCGACAGGCGAGAGTTGGCAGCTCATCATGCTGGCCTGCATGTCGGGGCGCGCCTGCGACCCTCAGTCCTCCAATGCTGGCACCAACGAGTGCGGCCTCGACTTCGCCGTCATTTACTTCGTGTCCTTCATCTTTTTCTGTTCATTCCTTGTAAGTACGCTTCGCTTGTATATGCGCGTTACAACTTATGCGGTGGCGGAATCGGGCCTCGCGTGTGTGAGATCGGGAGTTTGGTTCTCGGTCGAGTCGAGTCAAGCCGATGACTTATGAATTTGATACTTGTCATTTCCTAGCTAGGCGCTCGGCGTTAATAGGATATGGCTAAGGACTGGTTGGCTCAGTGTCAGGATAATGCGACTGAGTGCGATATCGGGTAATGGTGCCGGCAGCCTGATTTCCCAGTGAGGCAGCACTATTAAGTCACCATGAGTGTGCACTGTCACAAGTCGGTACCTGTCCTGATATGACTTTAGATGTTGCTAGGGCATAAAACAAGAACAAACAATCATTGTAAGGGTGTGCAATCAATCATGATGTGACATATTTACAACTTGGTTAAAATAGTTGGAAGGATAGAGAAATTTCATTTACAATAAAAAGCTACCTTAACCACGTTGAGTATAGAGGAAATGTTTGAATCTGAACCAGTGGTCTCCAGCGGGTTCATCAAAGGCTGTGGTATGTGCTGTCCTGTCTGTGCGAAAGTGCATATAAAAGAACCCTTGCTACTTATTGGAAAGAGTAGCCTATGTGGCGCCTGTGGGTTTCCTCCAAAGAAATATATCATAATGACCATATGTTTGATGTCCAGTAGCTGATGATAAAAATCAATGCGCTCTAGAGGCGTTGTTAAATAAAACAAGCTTTACTTTTTTAATCTGGGATGACACTGGTCTTGGTGAAGAGTTGTCCATTTGAAGATGGGTACCGCTATACGCAGTGTGATTGGCTGGCCGCTGTTTCATCACGTGACCGATGTGTAACACCCCACCCACTGTGTGGTCATGTGACCGCTGTGTAACACCCCACCCACTGTGTGGTCATGTGACCGCTGTGTAACACCCTCCCACTGTGTGTTCACGAGACCGCTGTGTAACGCCCCGCCCGCGTGTGGTCACGTTACTGCTGTGTAATGCCTCACCCTCTGTGTGGTCACATGACCACTGTGTATCGATTGCCCCGCCCGCTGTTTGGTCACATGACCGCCGAGTAACGCCCCGCCGTCGGTTTGGTCACATGGTTGCCAAATAACGCCCTGCCCTCTGTTTGGTCACGTGACTGCTGTGTAACACCCCGCCCGCTGTGTGGTCACTTGAACGCTGTGTAAAGCCCCGCCCGCTGTGTGGTCACGTGACTGCTGTGTCATGGCCCTCCGGCTACGTGGTCACATGACCGCTGTGTAACGCCCCACCCGCTGTGTGGTCACATGACTGCTGTGTAACGCCCCTCCGGCTATGTGGTCACATGACCACTGTGTAATGCCCTGCCCACTGTGTGGTCACATGACCGCTGTGTAACGCCCCACCCGCTGTGTGGTCACATGACCGTTGTGTAACGCCCTTCCCACTGAGTGGTCACATGACCGCTGTGTAACACCCCGCCCGCTGTTTACCTGCAGATGTTAAACCTGTTCGTTGCTGTGATCATGGACAACTTCGACTACCTGACACGTGACTCGTCCATCCTGGGGCCCCACCACCTAGACGAGTACGTGCGTGTGTGGGGAGAATACGACCCTGCAGCAGCGTAAGTCAACCCTCCCTGCAATCCTTTGTCGCATTTCATTCCTAGCCCACCGAACGCGGTGGGCGAATCGGTGAGAGCGCAGGCTTCCCATGTGGAAGGGCAGAAATTCGAAACCCGATCGAGGCAAATCAATGACTTACAAAATTGATACTTGTCGCTACCTGGTCTGGCGCTCGGCGTTAATATGATAGGGGTGGGGACTGGTTATACCCCTGTCACACTACAACGTAATGAGCGAACGTGAGCCTAACGTGGTGATATTTCGTCATTACGTTGATGGACGTTGGATTACGTTATGATGACGTCATAATGACGTTAGAGTGACGTCGAGCTACGTCACATTACGTCGTGTTACGTCGAGTTACGTCCAGGTTTTGGACATGTTCAAAAGTTTTGACGTAGGATGAACGTAAGGGTTTACGTTCACCGTACGTTCTGTTCACGTTCAGCGAACGTCAATGACGCTAAACGGACGTTATTCCAACGCTCCTCAGTACGTTCAACTACGTTCCACTACGTTGACCCCCATTAAACCGAGTGCAAATGCCCACGGGGTGTAATGGGAACGTCAGGAGAACGTCAGGAGAACGTGCATTCAACGTACGTTCAACGTCTCATGACATAGCTAACGTCATGTAACGTTCTTCTGGCGATGGAATAACGTTCATAGCGTTCCGGGAGCGTCATTACGTTGACCTCTCTCGTTGAATGACGGTATCACTACGCTTTACCGACGTTACGCTCTCGTCCACTACGCTGCATCCACGTTCAACTTCTGCCCAAATTTGCATACTACGCCGAGAAGTTCAACGTTCTTCACGTTCTCCCTACGTCGACGTCGTTACGTCGTAGTGTGACAGGGCCATTAGGCCTGTATCAGGATAATGTGACTGAGTGAGAAATTGGGTCATGGTGCCAGTGGCCTGATTTCCCAGTGGGGCAGCACTATAAAGTTGCCATGAGTGCATACTGCCGTACGTCCTTGAAAATCGTGGAAAATAGAAAATAATTTTTTCAATAGCCTATATTTGACATTGCGCCCAACTTTAATCAGTGATTTTTATATTTAACTTGATTTTTGTGGGTTTGTTTTCCTGCGTCTTGATTTTTATATTAAAACCATACAATACATTTGTAGTTATTTTTTATGCTCATTTACACTTCACATCTTCCACAGTGAATCGACTATGAATATGTCCATCTTTCGGGGTACTTTACTTTAATAAACTTGGAATTTTGCATTGAAAGTCCTAGAAGATCCTGGAATATGTGTGTCAAAATGGATATGATCCCTGTGAACCGTGTTTAAAGTGATCCTCATTCATAAACTTAACAGGGATGAGAAATTTCAGATTTTCGGCGGATTTCCGATTTTTTTTTTACAGTCTGGGGACATTTTTGATATAGTTGTAAATTTGAGGAGAAATAAAAATGATGGGGGCACGTTTCATGTAGTACTCTCCAAGCATACGTTTTGCACAATGCAATATGACCCGGTCTGCCAAGAAAGCATTCTGCTGTCATTAATGGGACTGTATTACTATTATGGCCCACCTCACTGTCAATTTCCGATTTTTTCCTCCCACACCACTGACTTAAGTTAAAGTTGCATAGTCCGATGGTTTTGAGTTTCTGCCATTTTCTGAGATAAATACATTAAATTGGTTGTTGTAATCTACATTACTTTGGTTCAAAGTAACTTATTTTAAATGGCTAACTTTGGGGATATTTGAAGTGCAAACATGTAAGATTAGTTTTGGCAAGCACGCCAACACTCTGACATCATAGGTTTCAGTAGTAACAGGTTCTATTACGTTGACTCAAGTATTGCCTTCTATTCAGCAACAAATGCTTGATAAGCGCATCAGTATCTAAGTTAGATATGTAGAATAAAATCGAGATAATTGTTTTGGTTTGAAAATTTGATTCTCCATCGGACTATGCAGCTTTAATGCAGAGTCTTCCCATCTGATAATGTGAATACAGAGACCCTGGTAACCGCCTACCTAGATCTGCACACAATCGACTAGCAGTGATTATAATTCGCCTTGTTTGTGAAACTGTACCAAACTAGTTCGCCTGTGTCTGTTTGTTGGTTGCAGAGGGCGCATAAACTATGTAGATATGTACAAAATGTTACTGAAACTGTATCATACTACTTACGCCTGTGTCTGTTTGTTGTTTACAGAGGGTGCGTAAACTATGTAGATATGTACGAAATGTTACTGAAACGGTACCAAGCTAGTTACTTACGCCTGTGTCTGTTTGTTGGTTGCAGAGGGCGCGTAAACTATGTAGATATGTACGAAATATTACTGAAAATGTACCAAGCTAGTTACGCCTGTGTCTGTTTGTTGGTTGCAGAGGGCGCGTAAACTATGTAGATATGTACGAAATGTTACTGAAAATGTACCAAGCTAGTTACGCCTGTGTCTGTTTGTTGGTTGCAGGGGGCACGTAAACTATGTAGATATGTGCAAAATGTTACTGAAACTACCAAACTAGGTATGCCTGTGTCTGGTTGTTGGTTACAGAGGGCACGTAAACTATGTAGATATGTAGGAAATGTTACTGAAAATGTACCAAACTAGTTACGCTTCTGTCTGTTTGTTTTATTACAGAGGGCGCGTAAACTATGTAGATATGTACGAAATGTTACTAAATATGGAGCCTCCGGTCGGCTTTGGAAAGAAATGTCCCTACCGGCTAGCGTACCGGGTAAGTACACCACCAGGGCTACAGTGCGCATGCACCGAGGTCACAGTGCACATGCACTGAGGTCACAGCGGCACAGTGCGCATGCACAGAGGTCACAGTGGCACAGTGCACATGCACTGAGGTCACAGTGGTACAGCGCACATGCACTGAGGTCACAATGCACATGCACTGAGGTCACAGTGGTACAGCGCACATGCACTGAGGTCACAATGCACATGCAGTGAGGTCACAGTGGTACAGTGCACATGCACTGAGGTCACAGTGGTACAGTGCACATGTACTGAGGTCACAGTGGTACAGTGCACATGTACTGAGGTCACATTGGCACAGTACGCATGCACCCTGGTTGCAGTGGTCTTTAATATTAATATTGTAACTGTAGATGCTGATATCCCTATCTATCTACAATACTTCAAACTGTAGCTGTTTACTAATAGTAGTAAAGTTCTTCTAACTGTAGCTTTTACTATACTTATTATACCTGTGTTTAGATATTCAGGTATACCTCTGTTGTACCTTGCTGCGTACATAAACTCACTGTATATACTACAATTATACACTACAGTTATACACCACAGTTATACACTACAGTTGTACACACTAGTTATACCTGTGTTATACCTTGCCTCCCACAGACCATGATTCGCATGAACATGTCGGTGGCGGACGACATGACGGTTCACTTTACGACCACCCTGTTTGCACTACAGTTATACACCACAGTTATACACTACAGTTATACACACTAGTTATACCTGTGTTATACCTTGCCTCCCACAGAAACTGATCCGCATGAACATGCCGGTGGCGGACGACATGACGGTTCACTTTATGACCACCCTGTTTGCACTACAGTTATACACCACAGTTATACACTACAGTTATGCACACTAGTTATACCTGTGTTATACCTTGCCTCCCACAGAAACTGATCCGCATGAACATGCCGGTGGCGGACGACATGACGGTTCACTTTACGACCACCCTGTTTGCCTTGATCCGCGAGTCTCTCAGCATCAAGATGGGACCCGCAGAGGAGATGGACCAGAAGGACGAGGAGCTAAGAGAGACCATCAAGAAGCTCTGGCCTATCCAGGCAAAGAAACAGCTCTCCGTTCTCGTTCCGCCCAACACTGGTGAGCAGACCGTAAATACTCTCTAAATTGACCGACCATGGGATCAACATTACATGGTCCATTTAGGGAGGTGGGCGGTTTAGGGAGTTTTTTCATTTTGTTATGATGGTATTGTATGGGTGATCGTTTGGGACCCAAATAAAGCGATCGATATAGGGGCGTGGTCGTTCTGTGGGGGTAGTCATTTAGAGAGGTTTCATTGTGCATACGTGGTGATTGTTTTGTTAAACTTTACGGTTACCATCTGGTAACTGGCTGCAAATGCTGCGGCATTAGGTTCTGGCACCGATGAATCGATCCGAAAGCAACGAAAGATGGAGCTTTTGTGGAGGCGTAATGGTGGTGACTTGAGTCCAGGCGTCGTAGGGTAGTAGAGGAGGGAAGTGAAAGAGGGTTAGGTTCCCAGCAAAGAAGAAAGTGCAGCAATGAAAGAAGCCAAGCAAACACTCTGCCCTCGTCTGGGGGAGAGGCGGTAAACTTGGGTGAGGGCTAGAAGAGGGTAGTCTGAAGGAAAGAGCAATGAGGAGCATTGAATCATGACTCCTAGCTCTGTGGGCCCATCCTGATATGACCTTAGATGTTGCTAGGACGTAAAACAACAACAAACCTAGCTCTGTGGTGACAAGTCGACAAGTAGGAGAAATATTTTAAGTGAAAGTATCTTGTGTTCACACCAGCCGATTGAAGGAGGCGCATTATGCCATTGCGATATTAACTAGGTCACATTATTATGTCGAAGGTAGCGAGTTTTGATGATGCTAAGGGGTAAGCCCGCAAAGAAATGATTAAAGGTGCATACTCCGATGGTTTTGAGATACTATCATTTTTCTGAGATTAATATATTAAATTGATTATTATAATGTACCTCACTTTACTTTGAAGTAACGTTTATTTTAAATGGCTAACTTTTGAGACATTTGAAGAGCAAACATGCTAAATTAATTTTGGCAAGCATGTGAAAAGCCTGACATCATAGGAGTCTGCAGTAGCAGGTTCTATTAGTATTAACTTGCCTCACGATTCATCTCTCTGTGGCGACAAATGCTTAATAAGTGCATCAGTATCTAAGTTAGATATGTAGGATCAAATCTAGATGCATGTTCTGGTTTGGAAAATTTGATGATTTGATGGGACTATGCAGCTTTAATGAGTGGAACGGTATCTCAGTTTTATATGTAAGATTAGATCTAGGCGCGTGCTTAGGTTTCGACAATGTTATGCTTTCATCGGATTATGCAACTTTAACAGTAGAAAACACTCCACTATAGGGTTAGTACTGGTCACACACAAAAAACCCTTACAAAAAACTTTTGAAAATGCTAAAATTAAGTACTCAAAAGTCGTACAGTACAATTATAGAAAAAAAGTATTATAAGTCATTAAACAATTATCGATGTCAATATTTTGAAAAAAAATGTTTATTGGATGTTTTTGGGGGAGGAAATTGATATCACGATATGTTCTTTGAAAGGTGACATTTAGTGTTATTTTGAAATAATTTCTTATTGTTACTGCAGACAGACAATAATTTTGAAATAACCTCGGCTGTGCTCCAAAGATTACATTGGAATTTTTCCACCACCTGATGGGCAATAGGACTAGTGGAGCATACTCGAAACCTGGAGTTATTGCATGCTGAGAAAGCTGTGGAATTTCTTCATTTTGGTGCTAAAAAAAACTGTTTTAACAGGGATGAAATATCTCCGCGATTTCGCGAATTTCCGGGATTTTTCCTGTAGCTATAAGTGTATACTAATACGTTGCGCCCATCCTGATATTACCTTAGATGTTGCCAGGACTTAAAACTCCAACAACCAACCAACCAATGCATTGTTTCAAGCTGCAGCACCATCAGCGTATACTAATATGTGGTGCAAACGCCGCAGCACTTGCAGCATATACTACTAATAAGTGCTTCTAACACCGCAGCACTATCAGTGTATACCAATATGTATGAAACCCGACTTCCGGGAATTTTCAGGGATTCCCTGACAATGCTAAGCCTATGGGATAATATCAGCATTTCCGCTTTTTTTCCCGGAGACCACTTTCATCCCTGTTTAATTGTCCTAAGAAGTACTTAAAGAGTCATTAAAAAAGAAGCCTGAAGAAGAGTGGGAACCCTGCAGTATCAAAGCAACACGCGTGTGATAATATATTTGTTTGTTTAACCACCCCCCAGAACACAAAGTAGACATCGGCTATTGGAGGTAGGTATATAAGAAACAGCATGTTATAAACCAACATAAAAAACCTTAAATCCACAGAATCTGTTCTTACAATGGTTCTTTCTTCTTTCAGAATTAACCTACCAGAAAATGACAGTTGGAAAAATATATGCAGGGCTGTTGGTAGCAGAGAACTGGAAAGCGTACAAGACCAGTTTGGCAAAGGGTGGCCCAACAATGGTAAGAAGACAGGAAGTTTACGCTCTCCCTCCTTACATTAAATACCTTACATTGCATTAAATCCACCACCGTGTCGACATTCCCTGACTCTCCCTCCTTTTTCTCTTTTTTTGGTGGGGGTAAATATTTTATTCATTTGAACACATATATTGTCAGTGCTGAGGAACTGGTCTTCCAGCCGTTGAAGCGATCACATTTGGATTGTACGTTGTGATGGTGAAGTAGAATGTGCTGCTGCATTGTGTTCAGCACACGCCATTCAGAACATTAAAAGTGGGGGAGCGGCCTATGATGTATAGTGTACAGCATAGGTATTTACATTAATTAAATACTATACATTGCATTAAATATACCGTGTGGACATGTCCTGACTTTTATCGACAACAGAGATATATGCTTGTTCTGCACACAAAGGACATTGACTTACTTCAATGTTGTCTGATAACTGAGGTGAAAATGTAGATTGGTTATTTTGACTGGTAGGTCGCACTGACGAGTTTATCATTAATGGATCGTAAACTGCATGAGGCCTCAAAATAGTTGAGTCGAAGTTGAGATCACTACGTGCAAGTTGAGATCACTACATGCAAGTTGAGATCATTACATGCAAGTTAATATCACTACATGCAAGTTGAGATCATCACATGCAAGTTGAGATCATTATGTGCAAGTTGAGATCAGTAGGCCTACTTGCAAGTTGAGATCATTATATGCAAGTTGAAATCATTGTGTGCAAGTTGACATCACTATGTGCAAGTAGAGATCATTATATGCAAGTTGAAATCATTGTGTGTAAGTTGAGATCATTATGTGCAAGTTGAGATCAGTACTTGCAAGTTGAGATCATTATATGCAGGGTGAGATCACTACATGCAAGTTTAGATCACTACATGCAGGTTGAGATCACTACATGGAAGTGGAGATCACTACATGCCAGTTGAAATCACTACATGCAAGTTGAGATCACTACATGCAGGTTGAGATCGCTATGTGCAAGTTGAGATCATTATGTGAAAGTTGAGATCATTACATGCAAGTTGAGATCATTACATGCATATTGAGATCACTACATGCAAGTTGGGATCATTACATGCAACTTGAGATCATTCCGTGCAATTTGAGATCACTACGTGCAATTTGAGATGACTATGTGTAAGTTGAGATCATTACATGCAAGTTGAGATCATTACATGCAAGTTAAGATCATTACATGCAAGTTGAGATCGTACTGCAAATGCAAATTATACACATTGTCAAACCTGAAAGGTAAGTACAAGCATAAGTAAGCATAAGTGTCAATAATCTTACTATCGCAATGCTACAGTGGTGTCTATCGTCTCTCAACATGACTGTAACTCCATTGAATTAGTAATGTTTATTAATGGCGCAACTTACATCACTGCGCACAAAATATGGCACAAGTATGGTTAGGAACATAAACATTTCTTACGACTAAACCTCATAATGGTTTCATTTTTTTCAAGAGTATTTGGTCGGTATTATAAATTAATTGTTTGTAGTTTAGTTTACTGTTCTGGTTTTGTTATAATCGCAATGTTTTGGAAGTAATGGATAAGCCCAGACTATCACAGAGAACTTCTTGTAATACATGATATGGCCAACGTTTTTGGTAATTTTACTTGGTCAACGATGACTGCCACAGGTGCCACTGGAGTCCACGTTACCGATATTTTGGGGAGTTGACCATCTCGTATATATTCACGGCCTCTGACATGATCCACCTGGGTCTGGTTGGTCACGGTTTATATTCCAACAATTAAGTGTGTTTTCGGACACTCCGTAATAATGTATGGTGGAGACACATGGCAGTGGCAACTGCACCATGCTCTCTGTGTTGCCAGGATGTAAAACCCCAACAAACAACATACTAATATGGGGTTTGATTCCCTCGGCACTATGAAATGCGCGGTGACCTCGTCTTCGACTTTGTGAACCTCATCTTAGAGGCAGTATTAGGATAATGTGACTGAATGGGATATCAGGTCATGGTGCTGGTGTCCTGGTCTCCCAGTGCGGCAGCACTATAAAGTTGCCATCGGTGTGCACTGTCACAAGTCGGTACCCATACTGATATGACCTTTGATGTTGCCAGGACATAAAACTCCAACAACCAACCAACCAATTACCTCGTCCACGCTGTGACATTGTGTTCTCAGTGTGTATTGCGCAGCTTAGATTGACTGTGACCTGAGACCGTGAATATATATATGAGATGGTCAACTCCGATGAAAATCGGAAACACAGACTCTGGTGGCACCTCTCGCGGTCAGTGTCGAACAACTAAAAACATTGGTCATATCATATACAAGGTTATCTGCGATAGTCTATGGGCCTGTTCATTATTGCCAAACATTGAGACTAAAATATAAATGTAAACATTAAACCCTACATCGAACTCAACTACAAACAATTTGTAATCAGACCAAATTAGTTTTTTTTGTAAGCAACGCCAATTGACAACATTCTACATAGGAGTTTGAATGCATAACTGTTATCACTGATGTTTTGGGTCGTTTTTGTCTTCAGAATATTTGGTCTGTATATATTTTTGGAGCATATATATAACTGGCCTGGTCAGGGATCTGTTACTATTAAATTGCAGCACAGTTTCCAGTGCCATAGGCATAGTTTAACATGGTATTTTTATATTACAGTTTAAATATAACATTTAAAAATCAAAAGCCTTGGTAAATCAAAATGCTGGTCAATTTCAAATGTATCTGTCTAACCGATTTTAGTGCCGTCATGTTCTGGTGTTCATCATCAGCTGTTGTTTTCCTAGAATAACCACCAGTGAGTGAAATGTCTTGTTCAACATCTGCCGCTTGGTGCGTGATAGTTGCACGTGTAACATGGTCAGGGATACGAGTTGGACTTTTCTATATACAGGGATGAAAGATCTCCGCGATTTCGCGGATTTCCGCGATTTTTTATATTGACCAATTAGCATTAAACAAAATGCCAACAAATCAGGATATATATGACAACACTTGGTTAGTTCGAAACCTTAGTTAGATGTTGCTAGAACATGAAACCCAAACAGGAACGAGCTAGATATGGGCAATAATATAGGCAAAACAAAGATAGTTGAAACCTGACTTCCGATATTTTTTGGCGATTTCCTGACAGTGCTAATCCTATAGGGGGAAAATGCGCGTTATCACAGAAATTCGCCGTCGGTGTTAATAATCTCGGCTTAATTTCCGCGTTTTTTGTTGGAGACCACTTTCATCCCTGTATTTTCTGGGTTACTCAGCCGCTCAGGGCCTGTATGCAGGAGCCGGTGCTACCCAGTGGTAGCGATGCAAAACGGTAGTAGTCGGGAATTTCCCGGGTAGCGGTGAAAAATGGTATGCACGAATCGGTGATAGGCCTAACACCAAAAGCTTACCCGGTGGTACCCTACCCCTGGTAAATAGGAGGTATAGCGAGTTCATTAGGCCCAGATCTGTTCAGTGCTGTCGTGTTTGACAGAATTACATACGCAATAAGTGAAATTTGATGGAATTAACGCTGGGTTCGAAGCAATGTTGACGCTGCCGCCGTAGCGGCGGCGATGTTGGTGTTTGTGTTTTTGAATCGGTGAACGTAAAGTGGGCAAATCGCCGCAGCCGCCGCATCAACCTCATTTCCATACTCGCGGCGGCGGCGGTTTGTTTGCTGTACGTTCGTCGATTCGAAAATGTAACTGTTGATATCGCCGCCGGTGCGGCGGTGGCCTTGATAACGCTTCGCATTTAGGGTTAAATTGTGGGTACCTTATGCGATGTAATCGTTAGGTGACAGCATGACGATTTGGGCTACATTGCAGGGATTTCTCAATCTTAATAACTTCACGGTACTATAATCAAGGTACGCTCTGCATCGCTTGACTAGTCCGACGTCGCATAGTACCCGGTAATACGCTGTAACACCAAACCTGCACCACGACCTCATACAGCCCGAGCCCAGTACACCAAACTCCCCCTTCATTCACGTGAGCCTCCCAACCAAACAACTCTCAACAAACTCATAAGGAAGAAAGGAAGACAAGTCACGAACAAATGACAGTGAAGATGTTGTGCTTTAATGGCATCAACTCCTGTTCACCTACGAGTGACCTATCCCCCTGACCCCTTACCTGTTGCCCACACAGAGTCTCATTACCTCTCTTGTATCTATGAGTCAGTGCCTAGAGCCCATTGAACCAGAGTCCCCTGGTTGTTGCACACAACTCAATTTGGATATATGAAATTTGGTAGCATCAGACAGAGTGTATGGGGTCCTGCTCTAGAGTAGGTGTGCCTCACTCAAGAGCCAGGAGTAGAGTGATCTCTCCAGTGTGTCTGGAGAAGTTTCTTGAATAATTAATTAAAATGAGACTAGTGAATAATTAATTAAAATGAGACTAGTGCGGCACGCGGTAAGAAACATTGTAATATGACAGAGCCTTTAGGAATGTGGAATGGCTGGTGTGCTTGACCATAGGTCCGGTAGTGACAGGTAGTTGCAGACAGTTACAAATATATATATATATTAAAAATGTCCCTTTTTCTCCAATTGCATTCTTTATGGATGCATAGAGGAACATTTCACCAAACATCAACTGTCTCTTATATAGGAACATCTCTTCATAATCTTAGGCATCATGTATGAACATATATTTCACATAGCTTATATTATGTCATGATGTGAGTGGGGCACCATTGCTTTTAGATTACATAACCTTGTCCCCACTCCGTTACCCAAGAATAATAATGCTCTCTGCCAATATATAATTCCGAACCGAAAATCGTATATTTTTACACCTGTATATAAAGGTTCTCTGCTGTGCTTCATCAGTGCAACTTATGCAGCGTGGATTGGCAGTCACTCAGGGAGTTCAAATTGTTTGTTCATTGCAGGAAAAAGGCAGTCAATTTGCCAAATACCTGGAAGAGGTTAGTTGCTGGATTGATGTGGTTATGCTGGGCCACGGGTGTGCATTCAGACCGCTGTCAGTTTGTGCATTCAGACCGCTGTCAGTGTGTGCATTCAGGTAGTTGTCAGTTTGTACATTCAGACCGCTGTCAGTTTGTGAATTCAGACTGCTGTCAGTGTGTGCATTCAGACCGCTGTCAGTTTGTGCATTCAGACCGCTGTCAGTGTGCATTCAGATAGCTGTCAGTTTGTGAATTCAGACTGCTGTCAGTGTGTCCATTCAGACCGCTGTCAGTTTGTGAATTCAGACTGCTGTCAGTGTGCATTCAGACCGCTGTCAGTTTGTGCATTCAGATAGCTGTCAGTTTGTGCATTCAGACCATTGTCAGTGTGTGCATTCAGACCGCTGTCAGTTTATGCATTCAGACTGCTGTCAGTTTGTGCATTCAAACCGCTGTCAGTTTGTGCATTCAGACTGCTGTCAGTTTGTGCATTCAGACCACTGTCAGTGTGTGCATTCAGACCGCTGTCAGTTTGTGCATTCAGACCGCTGTCAGTTTGTGCATTCAGACCGCTGTCAGTTTGTGCATCCAGACCGCTGTCAGTTTGTGCATTCAGACCGCTGCCAGTGTGTGCATTCAGACCGATGTCAGTTTGTGCATTCAGACTGCTGTCAGTTTGTGCATTCAGACCGCTGTCAGTGTGTGCATTCAGACCGCTGTCCGTTTGTGCATTCAGAACTCTGTCAGTTTGTGCATTCAGACTGCTGTCAGTTTGTGCATTCAGACAGTTGTCAGTTTGCATTCAGATAGCTGTCAGTGTGTGCATTCAGACTGCTGTCAGTTTGTGCATTCAGAACGCTGTCAGTTTGTGCATTCAGAACGCTGTCAGTTTGTGCATTCAGAACGCTGTCAGTCTGCATTCAGAACGCTGTCAGTTTGTGCATTCAGATAGCTGTCAGTTTGTGCATTCAGACCGCTGTCAGTTTGTGCATTCAGATTTCTGTCAGTGTGTCCATTCAGATTGCTGTCAGTTTGTGCATTCAGACAGCGGTCAGTGTGTGCATTCAGACAGCTGTCAGTTTGTGCATTCAGACCGCTCTCAGTTTGTGCATTCAGATTGCTGTCAGTTTGTGCATTCAGACCGCTGTCGGTTTGTGCATTCAGATTGCTGTCAGTTTGTGCATTCAGATTGCTGTCAGTTTGTGCATTCAGACCGCTGTCGGTTTGTGCATTCAGATTGCTGTCAGTTTGTGCATTCAGACTGCTGTCAGTTTGTGCATTCAGACCGCTGTCAGTTTGTGCATTCAGACCGTTGTCAGTTTGTGCATTCAGAACGCTGTCAGTTTGTGCATTCAGACCACTGTCAGTTTTGCATTTTAACCAATGTCAGTTTGTGCATTCAGATTACTCTCAGTGTGTGCATTCAGACCGCTGTCAGTGTGTGCATTCAGACCGCTGTCAGTTTGTGCATTCAGAATGCTGTCAGTTTGTGCACTCAGATTGCTGTCAGTTTGTGCATTCAGACAGTTGTCAGTTTGCATTCAGACTGCTGTCAGTTTGTGCATTCAGACCACTGTCAGTTTGTGCATTCAGAACACTGTCAGTTTGTGCATTCATACTGCTCTTAGTTTGTGCATTCAGATTGATGTCAGTTTGTGCATTCAGACCGCTGTCAATGTGTGCATTCGGACCACTGTCAGTTTGTGATTCAGACCGCTGTCAGTGTGTGCATTCAGATTGCTGTCAGTGTGTGCATTCAGATTGCTGTCAGTTTGTACATTCAGACCGCTGTCAATTTGTGCATTCAGACCACTGTCAGTTTGACGCTATTTCATGAAGGCGGTGGTGCCTGGGTCCTGTGGGAATGTCAGGCATGCCGTCTGTGTCTTTCCCTCTTCCAGCCTTGGGACCAGCAGCCTTCGCACGGTAGAACGCGTTAGTAACTCTACTGGAAGATTTGTCTGTCAGCAATGATACTGACAGCTAAGCAGATAGATCTCTTACAGCTCATGTATTGCTTTGAAGCCTGGTGACTTGTTAGTGAAACTTGACAACAGTGATTGATAATGATTGATTTGTGGCCGCCTTTGACTAACACATCATTGACCTAGTCTGGCCTCCTGTAGATTAACTCAGGCCTGCCTTGAAGTTTGAACTAGACTTGTGCAAATGCTTTACTCCCAGCCTTGCCTCTACAATTTGATCTGCATGATACCTTGATTGGTAAATTCCATTTCATTGTAAAGGAATGCTGCTCAAATGTTGACATTCCAATTGAATAGCTAATAGATTCATTGTTGTTAATTACAGTAAAACCTCTCTAAATCGACCGACCATGGGACCGACTTTGAATAGTCCATTTAGGGAGGTGGTCGGTTTAGGGAGTTTTTAAAAATTGTTACAATGGTATTGTATGGACGATCGTCTTGGACCCAAATAAAGCGCTCGATATAGGGGAGTGGTTAATTTGTGGAGGTGGTCGGCTAGAGAGGTTTTACTGTACTTCCTTGCTGAATGGATTGTTGCTGGATCTGGTGAAATGATTCTAGAATGGTCTTTGTCTTTGTCTTTGTCTTTGCTTCCAGAGGGTTTAGAGCGTACATGTGTCAGGGATCCTTGCGCATTCAGACCGCTAGGTTGATGGTTTTGAGTTTCTGTCATTTTCTTAGATAATTATATTAGATTAATTGTTATAATCTACCTTAGTTATGTTTGGAGTAAGTTTGATTATAAATGGGTAACTTTTGAAATATTTAAAAATAATTTCGGCAGCCAAATATCAAATTTTCAAAACCACACAATTACCTAGATTTAATTCTATCTAACTTTGATACTGGTGCACTTATTAAACATTTGTCACCACATAGAAGGGAATACTGAGGCAATTTAATAGAATCTGTTACTGCAGAAATCTATGGTGGCAGAGTTTTGGCATGCTTGCGTGTCAAAATTAATTTTGCATGTTTGCACTTCGAATAGCTCAAAAGTCAGCCATTTAAAATAAAGGTTACTTCAGACGAAAGTAAGGTAGATTATGATGATCAACCTAATATATTTATCTCAGAAAATGATAGAAACTCAAAACCATCGGACTATGCAACCTTAAGAGTGCATCTTCTGTCGCAGTTTAGATTCTCAGTGGGTTTAGAGTCTACGTTCGGGGTTATGCACATGCGCGTATTCGAATAACACGACCCAGGCGACTCGGGTCACCTGAGTTGCTAGAAATTGAAATAGGACACCGCCACTGGGGTTGACAAAAGCATGTGCCTTGTGCACAAATTTTAACCCACCTCTTGGCTGGGGCTGGCTAGGAGCGATGATGTCACATTTGTGCGTCAAAATGTTGCTAGGGTCACCCGAGTTGATTAATCGAATATGCTGAAATGCCGTTCGATTTTGATGCATGTGCAAAACCCCGAGCGTAGACTCTAAACCCACTGAGGATTTAAACCGTGACACCGGGTATGGCCGTATTGGTAACATTCTATTTCACGCACTGTGAAGTGAAATCTCCACTTCTTAATTAACTACTGCAGAACAATTCACACACAGACCACTATCCATTATTCAGCCGTTAAGAATGAGAAGAGTTCTGGGCTGTCGATTTAGTTGCGACCTGTCCAGTATGTATGTTACTTGTTATTTAGCTCCATTTTGTTTCAAATGCCAGCGTTATTTGTTATTGAAAGCTCTTTTCTTTTCAGATATTGGTGTTATTTGTTATTGAAAGCTCTTTTCTTTTCAGATATTGGTGTTATTTGTTATTGAAAGCTCTTTTCTTTTCAGATATTGGTGTTATTTGTTATTGAAAGCTCTTTTCTTTTCAGATATTGGTGTTATTTGTTATTGAAAGGTATTTTCTTTTCAGATATTGGTGTTATTTGTTATCAAAAGCTCTTTTCAGATATCAGTGTTATTTGTTATTGAAAGCTCTTTTCTTTTCAGATGTCGGTTATTTGTTAATGAAAGCTCTTTTCTTTTCAGATATTAGTGTTATTTATTATTGAAAGCTCTTTTCTTTTCAGATATAGGTATTATTAGTTATTTTTAAAGCACTTTTCTTTTCAGATATCGGTGTTAGTTATTTTAAAGCTCTTTGCTTTTTCGATATTGGTGTTATTTATTCTTGAAAGCTCTTTTCTTTATAAATATCACTGTTATTTATTATTGAAAGCTCTTTTCTTTTTAGATATCGGTGTTATTTATTATTTATTGAAAGCTCTTATTTTTCAGATGCCGATGTTATTTCTTATTGTCAGCTACTTTAATTTAGGATTTCTGCATAGCTTGTTATTGAGTGAGCACTATGGTTGTTTCAGATTTTAATGACAATTTTTCCCGCTATATTTCATCTCGCTTTAACTTGTGTACATCTCATATACTGCATCACTGCCAAGAAAATATAAACTGCATAGTCCGATGGAGCGTCAAATTTTCAAAATCGAAACAATTATCTAGATTTGATTCTACATATCTAACTTAGATACTGATAGCTTTCTGGCCACATAAAAGTGTGCTTGCCAAACTAATTTTGCATGTTTGCACTTCAAATATCTTAAAAGTTAGCCATTTCAAATAAAGGTTACTTCAAACTAAAGTAATGTAGATCATAACAATCGATTCAATATATGATCAGTCGTCTGGACCCTGCCACCCGCCTCTCCCACCAGGTGGCACTAGTCAACACCCACTACACCTCTGACTGATGGAGACTGGTTCTCCTTGCTGTGATGCCAGCACCGGAGACTTCATGCAATGTGATCGAAAACGAGGCTTGTAGTTGTACAGCCTTCGTTAGTTTGTTTACAACATTGGCGCAATGGATTTGGCATAAATGAATCGCTAAATGCATAATGGTATCGATGGGGTGAGGCATAGATAATTGATTTGCATACAGGAACCATCCTAAGCGCAATTACAAACTACCGAAATGTTGTTTAATTGAAATTCATTGTTTATAATAACGCATAGTTTTGCCAACTTGATCCCACTAGACACGGTGATTCCTTATGATGTATGTGCGCCACATAGTGGACAAGTGTGACAGGCCTGTGTCTAAGTGGCACATTCTAACACCAGAAAGCAGATGTGGCCAGTAACTAGCTGCACCATCTGCTGCCAGCAACTAGCAGCACCAGCTGCTGCCAGTAACTAGCTGCACCAGCTGTTGCCAGTAACTTGCAGCACCATCTGCTGCCAGTAACTAGCAGCACCAGCTGCTGCCAGTAACTAGCAGCAACAGCAACTAGCAGCAACAGCTGCTGCCAGCAACTAGCAGCACTAGCTGCCAGTAACTAGCAGCACCACCTGCTGCCAGTAACTAGCAACACCACCTGCTGCCAGTAACTAGCAACACCACCTGCTGCCAGTAACTAGCAGCACCATCTGCTGCCAGTAACTAGCAGCACCACCTGCTGCCAGTAACTAGCAACACCACCTGCTGCCAGCAACCATCTTCTACCAGTAACTAGAACAAGCGCTCACAGTAAAATAAATGTAGCCA
This sequence comes from Branchipolynoe longqiensis, assembly GCA_030323885.1. NCBI lineage: Eukaryota > Metazoa > Annelida > Polychaeta > Phyllodocida > Polynoidae > Branchipolynoe > Branchipolynoe longqiensis. The sequence continues at coordinate 4,629,903 of CM059190.1, forward strand.
GTGAACTTGACCCTTTTTGTGGTGCAAACTTTCAGCGGAGCATAAGAAGGCGTCGACAAAAAGCCATGGTATGTAACCCACCCAGCCGGGTTGGAAGCATGTCTCCTTACTCCTAGCACTTGAACGAGAAAGGCTGGCCTCTAATTAAGCTTGTGGTGGTTGCTTTTGCTTTGACCTAGTTCTCATCTCCGGTAGGCCTTGGAGGAACGCGGGTGTTCCACATGACTTTGCATGATGTTCTATTTATATAGCTGAGACGCTAGATACTTTGTTGGGTTCTTTCCTTTTGCTGACATCACTTGTAATCCATTATTGGCCTGCGTTGCACTCTTTCAAGCAACTTGTTTGTTTTCAAAAAAGGGAATGTGTGTAGAGGGTCGACTGTAGCCTAGAGCTGAGCGCAGGCTGTCTGCACATGATGCTCACCAGGTGGCAGTAGTGTAAATAAGAGACTGCTGCACGACACTGCCTGTATTAGGTACCATCGGTCAGGCACTGGTGTCGTGTACCAGGATGTGCCTGCGTAGTGTACATACATACATGCATGCCTTTTTTTAGCCAATAACCACATTATCCATGGGAGTAGCGTAGGCAGTTAAACTTTAAGTCGCGCCTTACCTACATAGGCACATGTACCCTCAGTGGATGATGGCACGTGGACCTTCTTGTAAGTTGTCGCGAAGCCTTTCTGTTCCACCTTTGGGAGCTGCCACTTACACCCTATGCGTTGAATGCTGACAGATTTGATAAGCCTGCACCCACAGCTGAAACTGCATGAAGGGCATGCGCTACACAGCGATACCCGCCATGTCAAGGAAAGCCACTCACAGCTGGCCATCTCACCATTATCTCAGTACAATGTTTACATCTAGTGATCTCACCTTTATCTCAGTACAATGTTTACATCTGGTGATCTCACCTTTATCTCAGTACAATGTTTAAATCTGGTGATCTCACCATTATCTCAGAGCAATATTTACATCTGGTGATCTCACCATTATCTCAGTACAATGTCTACATCTAGTGATCTCACCTTTATCTCAGTACAATGTTTACATCTGGTGATCTCACCTTTATCTCAGTACAATGTTTAAATCTGGTGATCTCACCATTATCTCAGAACAATATTTACATCTGGTGATCTCACCTTTATCTCAGTACAATGTTTACATCTAGTGGGTGCACCATTATCTCCTTACACTAGTTGCATCTCGTAGCTTTCTACAATGTTCAATCACACCTGGTGTTCTCACCATTATCTCCGTACAATGTCAACAGCTGGTGATCTCACCATTATATCAATACATTAGTTGCATCCCGTAGTTAACTACAATGTTCACATCTATTGATTTGATCATTATCTCAGTACAATGTTTACATCTGGTGATCTCACCATTATCTCATACAATATCTACATCTGGTGATCTCACCATTATCTTAGTACACTAGTTGCATCCCGTAGTTTACTACAATGTTCACATCTATTGACTTGATCATTATCTCAGTACAATATTTACATCTAGTGATTTCACTATTATCTCACTACAATGTTTACATCTCGTGATAACACTATTATCTCAGTACATTAGTTGCATCCTGTAGCTTACTACAATGTTCACATCTGATGATCGCACCATTATCTCAGTGCAATTTTTACATCTGCTGATTTCACCATTATCTCAGCACAATGTTTACATCTGATGATCTGATCATTATTTCAATACTGTTCACATCTGACGATCTAATCAGTATCTCACTGCAATGTTTACATCTGGTGATCTGACCATTATCTGAGACAATGTTTACATATGGTGATCTGACCATTATCTCAGGACAATGTTTACATCTGGTGATCTTACCATTATCCCAGTACACTGTTTACATCTGGTGAGCTGATCATTATCTCAGATTATTTACATCTGGTGATTTTACATTATCCCTATTCAATGTTTACATCTGGTGAGCTGACCATTATCCCAGTATAATGTTTACATCTGGTGAGCTGACGTTATCCCAATACAATGTTTACTTCTGCGGAGATGACATTATCCCAATACAGTGTTTAAATCTGGTGAACTGACCATTATCCCAATACAGTGTTTATATCTGGTGAACTGACCATTATCCCATTACATTGTTTACATATGGTGATCTGACCGTTGTCCCAACACAATGTTTACATCTGGTGATCTGACCATTATCCCAACACAATGTTTACATCTGGTCATCTGGCCATTATCCTGACACAATGTTTACATCTGGTTGTATGACCATTATCCCAGTACATTGTTTATATCTGGTGGGCTGACCATTATCCCAGTAAAATGTTTACATCTGGTGAGCTGGCCATTATCTCAACACAATGTCCTCTGTGTCTGGCAGGACTTGTACAACACAAGTCCTGCCTGGCACACGTCGACTTTGGGCGGCAGACTGGGCCGCGTTCCGTGGCAAAGACTTTCTCACCCTGCTGATAAGTCAGAACGCCAGTAACTCCCTTCCCTTTGTGGCGTCTCATATTGGTTGGAAAGCACACAAAAGGGAACGGTTCACACGTGGTACTTGTTCGCTCCCAGCCTCCCTCTCCACCCCGCCCGGCCCCACTCCGCCCCCACCCCGACCCCCACCCCGCCCTTCCCAGACCCAAATTCCCGTCCCGCTCCGCCCTTCCCAGACCTCACCCCCGGCCCCAGTCCGCTCCGCCTCTGCCCCACCTCGCCCCCGCCCCACCTTTCCCAGACCTCTCCCCGCCCAGCCCAGCCCCGCCCCGCCCCGCCCCCGCCCCCGCCCCCGCCCCCGCCTCGCGCTGTCTTGTCTTGGCAAACGGACCGTGCTTCACACTTACAGGCCGCGCAACTGAAGGAGCTGGGAACGCTCGAGGGCGGTCTGGACAACACGCTGGGCGTCGGCGGGGGTCAAATGTCAACCTCCATGTCGAAACTCAACTCGAACGAGGTAAGCCCCATCCACGCACACCCACATGGCGTACCCTGATACCGGCCTAGTTCAGGTTGACGGCCTAACAACGCCGCTCTACGCATGCGCAGACCACCCGACAAAGGGTCGGTCTGCGCACGCAGTTCAACAGCGCCGAGCTGCGCATGCGTATACTGCCTAACAGCATCGGTCTACGCATGTGTAGTCTAACAGGGCCAGTCTGTGCATGCATAGTCTAACAATGCCAGTCTGTGCATGCATAGTCTAACAATGCCAGTCTGTGCATGCATAGTGTGCCTAAAAGTGTTGGTCTGCACACGCATAGACTGCCTAACAGTGTTGGTCTGCACATGCATAGACTGCCTAACAGTGTTGGTCTGCACATGCATAGACTGCCTAACAGTGTTGGTCTGCACATGCATAGTGTGCCTAACAACACTGGTATGTGCATATGTAGTCTGCTTAACAATGGCAGCCTGTGCATGCAGAGTCTAACAATGCCACTCTGCACCTGTGTAGACTGCCTAACAGTGCAGGTCTGCGCATGCATAGATTGCTTAACCGCACTGGTTTGTGCAGGCATAGTGTGCCTAACAGTGCTAGTTTATGCATGTGTAGTCTACCTAACAGTGCTAGGCTATGCATGTGTAGTCTGCCTAACAAGGCTGATCTGCACGTGTGTTCTATGCCTACCAGTGCTAGTCTGTGTATGTGTAGTCTGTCTAACAAGGCTGATCTGCACATGTGTATTCTAACTAACAGTGCTAGTCTGTGTATGCATAGTCTGCCTAACAAGGCTGATATGCACATTTGTAGTCTAACTAACAGTGCTAGTATGTGTATGCATAGTCTGCCTAACAAGGCTGATATGCACATGTGTAGTCTAACTAACAGTGATAGTCTGTGTATGCATAGTCTGCCTAACAAGGCTGATCTGCACATGTGTAGTATAACTAACAGTACTAGTCTGTGTGTGCATAGTCTGCCTAACAAGGCTGATCTGCACATATGTAGTCTAACTAACAGTGCTAGTCTGTGTATGCATAGTCTGCCTAACAAGGCTGATCTGCACATGTGTAGACTGCCTAACTGCTGGTCTGTGCATGTGTGGTCTGCCTAACAATGCTGGTCTGCATATGCAGTCTGTCTAATAATGTCACTCTGTGCATGCATAGTCTGCCTGTCAATGGCAGTCAATGTGTGCATAGTTTGTTTGATGTGGCAAAGCCAGTCTACATATGCATAGTCTTCCTGATGGTGCCAGTCTGTGCTTGTGTAGTCTGCCTAACAATGGCAGTATATGTGTGCATAGTCTGTCGAACAATGCTGACCTGCACATGCATAGTTTAACAGTGATAGTATGTGCATGTGTAGTCCACCTGACTACCAGACTGCGCATACATAGACTTCTAACAGCACTGGTATGCACATGTGCAGACAGACTAACAGTGCTGGTCTGCACATGTGCAGACTGCTTAAGCGTGCTGGTCTGCACATGTGTAGACTGCCTAACAGTGCTGGTCTGCACATCCATGGACTGTCTAACAACGCTGGTCTGTGCATGCATAGACTGCCTAACAGTGTTTGTCTGTGCATGCCTAGACTGCCTAACAGTGTTGGTCTGTGTATGCATAGACTACCTAACATCACTGACCTGTGCATAGACTGCCTAACATCACTGGTCTGTGCATACATAGTCTGCCTAACAGTGTTGGTCTGCACATGCATAGACTACCTAACAGCACTGACCTGTGCATGCGTAGACTGCATAACAGTGTTGGTCTGCACATGTGTAGACTAGGTAACAGTGCTGGTCTGCACATGCACAGTGCTTGGCAGCCGGTACAGGCTCCTGTGTCAGGATAGCGTAGAAATTGAATAACCCTTAAATCACAGTTCAGTTCATTTCGAGTTTGCTTCAAAGAGAAATATGATAGACTCATCCAAAACCTAAGCTTAGAAGGCCCGAGGGACAATCTAAACAGCCTTCAATCAGACTTCAGCATTACCTGAAATCTGTTAACCTTTTTTTTTTTTTCTCAAATTTTGTCTAATGTTATTGAGCTTTACAAATTACAAAGAACACTGAAATTCAACGCAAGTGATATGTTGTCAAAGTATACTTCCTACTTTCTGAAATTAAACAAACCACAGCATGAGCTCACACATTTGACATTGTTTATTCGATGTTCATAAACCTCCACCCACTTTTTAAAAATTATACCGCTTTAAAAATGACAGTACCAGAATAACCACGGAATCAGTCCCCTTTATCATTAACAAGTTTTATTGATTTAATGATACATGTCAATTTGTTGTTGTCGACTTATTCTCAGAAGAAATGCTTTTTTTAAATGATTTATTGCATAGTTTGGGGTTTTTGAAAGGGCCCCTGTGAGGTTTCTCGTTGACCGAGTCCCTTTGGCTTTGAGTGACCGGAAGTTGTACCAGCAGCGTTCCTACCCGGCCGTGTCTCAGGGAAAAGCACCACCCCGATACTGCACTCTTGAAATTAATCGTTGATTTAAAGTTGCATAGTCCAAGGGGAAACGTTTAATGTTGAAAGCAAAGCACATGCCTAGATTTTATCTTACATGTCCAACTTAAGGGGCTGTCAAATTAGGGTTTTTTGCGGGAGCGTATGGCGGCGTAGGCGCGTTACATCATATACGTCGGCATACGCCGTATACGCTACTCATACGCTACTCATACGCTACTCATATGCCGCCAGATGCCGGCTTATGTGAAGCGTATGAGGCATACGCCGCCATACGCTTTCATAAATCCGTCCGTCCAAATTTTTGTGTGCATGCTAAAAAAAACTCGACCTATGAGGGCGTATGGCCCATACTGTCAAAAAATGTCACAGCACGCTCCCATACGCTCCTCATAGGCTCCTCGTACGCTCCTCGTAGGTTCCACATACGCTCAAAACCACCCAAAAGGTCACCAAATGTCATCATAGGCCGGCACGCGCAGGACCTACGTAGGTTTTCAATACGCTCCCGCCATACGCCGTAATGTGACAGGGCCTTTAGATATTGGTGCAGTTATTAAGCAGTTATTTCTGCATTCAAGTCAATTAGAACCGGTCACAGCTAAAAGTCATATATAATAAAAGTCTCTCATGTCCACCATTTCGGTGTTGGTTGGTTCTTGGAGTTTTACATCCTGGCAGCATCTGAGTTCATATCGGGGCACATTTCGGGGGTGCATACCATATTTATGTCGTATGTTTTCACATTAAATACAACTAAGGTTAATTTAAACAACCAAATTACTCCAAAGTAATAATCAACGCAATCTATGCATTTTTTTAGATTATGGCAGAAATTAAAAGCCATTGGATTATGCAACTGTAATTAACGCAAATTATTGTAATAAAATTCAACTGCAGATTTTGTTTATGAAATAAAGACTTTCAGCAAAAATATTATACAGTAAAACCTCTCTAGCTGACCACCTCCATGGATTGGCCACTCGCCTATATCGATCGCTTTATTTGGGTCCTGAATGATCGCCCATTGTAACAATACAAAAAAGACTCCCTAAATTGAACACCTCCCTAAATGGACCATTTAAAGTCGGTCCCATGGTTGGTCGATTTAGAGAGATTTTACTGTATGGCATTATTTTGATAGAACTAGAAAGAACCGTTGGTTTGATTTTGGGGAGTTTTGGGTGTTTTTTTAATACTTTTGTGCTACTAACTGGTGTGTGACATGATGAGGCCTTGGGACGCTGCCGCTGAGCGGCGCTGGTAACTCAACCGTGTCTGACCACGCTCTCACCGCCACGACGCCCGACCTGACCTTTTGGTGACCTACTTACGCGCGATGCCCCCCCCCGACCTCTAGGTGATCTAGTTACACATGACGACTGACCTCTCGGTGACCTAGTTACACATGACGGCTGCCCGTCCTGACCTCTCAATGACCTAGTTATGCACGAGGCCATTCTGACCTCTCAGTGACCTAAATAGACACGGTGGCCCGCCCTGACCTCTTGATGACCTAATTACAGATGAAGCCGACCTGACTCTCGATGACCTAGTTACGCATGACGGCTTTCCACCCTGACCTCTTGGTGACCTAGTTTGGCACGACGGCAGCCCTGACCTCTCGATGACCTAGTTACGCCGGGCGCCGCCAGGTGTGTGACCACTGACCACTTAGCACCGACTGCTGAGTGCCTCTTTGCCAATACCACTCGGAATGTGACCGGGGGGGGGGGGGGGGGGGGGGGGGGGGGGGGGGGGTAGCGTTCATTCCGCAAATCTCTTCTGGGTCAATGTGTCGTCTGCGAAGCCTTGTTTCCAAGTTCCAAATCGAGCCGCCTGGTGGCGCGTCGAGGGGGAGAGTGTGGTGAGACATTGTTAACCATGTACTTATTGAAAGCTTCCCCTCTGTTTCTCTTCTAGATAAACTCCCCATCTTTGTTTACATTTTCGTAGTCGATTCGCTTTGCCACACCTTGTCCATATGTCCGGTTGGGCCAGAGCAAAAAAAACGGTTGCGCAGACTCCACAGAGTGACCCCCCCCCCCCCCAAAAATAATAACGCGCAAAAAAACTGGCGCGCAGACTCCGCAGAGTGGCCCCCCCCCCCCCAAAAATAATAACGCGGCAAAAAACTGGTCGCACAGACTGCGCAGCGTGACCCCCACCCCACCCCACCCCACCGCCAAAAAATATATAAAATAACCGCGCAGGCTTGCGCAGCACCATTTTAGACCACCTGACCGATCTGCGCCTGCGCAACTCGACTTCACGTGCTGGCAGCCCGGGCATGGGCCAATGGCAAAGCTTGTTACATGCATGTTGACAATTTGCAAAAACAAATCAGACGCACACAGAAAATGGGCCCCCCCCTCCCCCAAACCCCGGCCTCACTCAGAACGCCGCATGTAGATGGCGCCACCGCGTGACCTAGATACAGGACGCGGCGCTGTTCCGTTGTGAGTGGGGCCCGTGTGTGGGGCGGGTGCATTTCGTTGCCTCGTGGTTGTTTTAGTCCAACTCTGTCCTCGTTCGTCATGGTAGTCTTATAAAGCTACCGTCCTTACACACACAAAAGAAAAGTCACTCTTCTGTAAACAAAATATTTAAAAAAATTATTTGAAGAAATTATTTAATTTAAAAATAAGATTTTTTGTTTATCAAGTTAAATGAAGTAAGACCGGTTAAATGAAATGAGAACCTTGCAGAGTGAACCGTCATGGCGACCAGGGAAGTCGGAACTGGCTAAGACTAGCCCTGGGAGAAGAGTTCCTTAATTCAGTTCTCTTCTGCATGGAAATGACTGATCCTTGATTTGAGATTAACTAAGTTTTTACCGTTCTATCCTTTGAAGCTTCCTCCATCTGACCCGAATTGCTTTGATAAGACGCTCTTTGAGTTTGTCAGCGTCTTCCTTTTGGCGTGTTGCTAACTGCGAAACTGCAAAACTGGTCACTTGGAGGAGGCGTCTCCTTCGTTCTAGACATAGGCTTGCTCTAATTAATAACAACTTCCCTTCCAGCATTCATCTCATCTTATCTCAATCTGTACAAACCTATTTCCCAGATTGGTCTTGAATCTCTAGATTCTAATAAAACTATATAAAATTACAATTAACTTACTCAGGCTGGCTGCATAGCTCTTAACTCAGCAAACAGCAACTAAACAATATCAGTAATTGTAGGGTTGGTGTCTGCTTGTCGCCTCCATTAAGCTAACGTTTAAAGAGCCACTGCCATCGGCGTTAAGCCAGTGATGCAGCCTCGCCATGTAACCATTGAACCTCAGCTAGCCTGCCACTGAGTAACCTTTTGCAGACTTGGTAAGTCGCTCTAGCCTTTCTATCAATATTCTCGTTGCTCTTAGCTGTTTGCGCATTGCACGATTACTCTCGGTCTGTCCCAAGTCTACTAGTAAAGAAGAATCCCATCAGACCCCCCCCATCTCCTCCATCCTCCTCCTCTCTTTCTCTCTCCTTCTTATTAAGGACATTTTTCAAGAGTTTCTTTTTTTAAAGTTTATTTTCATTGAGGTATCAAACTAGCCAACTTTCAGCCCCCCTCCTCTTCCTCCTCCTCTTTCTCTCTCCCTCTTATTAAGGACATCTTGTATTCTGTTCCTCTTTTTTTTAAGTTGATTTTCATTGAGGTATCAAACTAGCCAATTTTCAGCCCAACTCAACCCCCCCCCCCCAACCCCCACACCCTCCCTGACTTGGTCTCCCAGAATTCATCTTTCAGACTTCTAGTTCTAGTGTGCATGTACTGCATGTACTACCAGGTTGGCAGCATGAGTCCACGTCTACTTTGTACAACCCAGATAGCAGAGGGTTCGCATTCTTCAATAGCGGAGAGGTAGCGCACCATGCTCGAGTAGACACTGCGGGCCGGTCCCTGACCTGGTCAGTCCCTTACATAGCCGGTCCCTGACCTGGTCAGTCCCTGACATAGCCGGTGCATTTACTTCACTGGTCCATGACTTGTCTGGTCCATGAACAGTTTGTTACTTCACTGGACCATGACTTGTCTGGTCCATGACCTAACTGGTCCATGATCTGACCAGTCCATGGTGAATCTGGTCGATGATCTTACAGGTCCATCAATGGTCCATGACGTGTCTGGTCCATGAACTAGCTGGTCCTTGACTTGGCAGTCCGTGCCATGACCGGTCCTTGCAATGACCGGTCCATGACCTGACTGGTTCATGCTCTGATCAGTCCATGACCTTAGTGCTTCATGACTTGACGGGTGGGCATGGATTGTTAATGCCGAATGTTTCGAAGCCAAAGCCTGAGGCCCATTTGAAAACACCACATCCACCCACCCACAAGGGATGTTGTGATGCCTCCAAGTTTTGTACAATCATGTCTTCCATCGCTTGTATTTCATGTGCACAGCACTGTTCGGTCTGGAACTATATTCTGCTGGCTCCGAATGGCACTAGTGCCGTTCAGCTGAGCAGCAGGCACCCCTGTATTGAAGAAGCGTGTGTGTGCACCAAAGAAGCCTGGACCAGGCGTGGTGGCCTAATTGGTAGAGCGTGGGCCTCGCATGCGGAAGGTGGGGAGTTCGGTTCCTGGTCGAGTCAAGCCAATGACTTATCAAATTGAGACTTGTCACTTCCTAGCCAGGCGTTTGACATTAATAGGATAAGGACAACGACTGATTAGCTCAGTGTCAGGATAATGTGACTGAGTGGGATATCGGGTCATGGTGCCGGTGGCCTGATTTCCCAGTGGGGCAGCACTATAAAGTCACCATGAGCGTGCAGTCACAAGTCGGTACCTATCATGATATGACCTTAGATGTTTCTAGGACATAAAACAACAAGACAAGTGTACTGGTTTGGCGGCCTTGCCTGTGTTGACCGCTGATTGTTGGTGCGTGCATCTAATGGGTCAGTAGCAGAGTTTCTGGGAAGCGGCTTGTTTCACTAGTCCTACACCTAGTACTACTAGTAGAGCGACAACTAGTCTACGGCTTGTATGATTGTATGGCAATACAACCAATGACAATGGCTAGTTCTACAGCTTGTATGATTGTGCAGATTATGGCTAGTTATATGGATTGTATGATTGTGCAGCAATACAACCAGTGACAGTGACTAGTTCTGCAGCTTGTATGATTGTGCAGACTATGGCTAGTTCTACAGCTTGTATGATTGTGCAGACATTGGCTGGTTATACGGCTTGTATGATTATGCAGCAATACAACCAGTGACAAGGACTAGTTGTTCAGCTTGTATGACTATGCAGACTACGGCTAGTTATACAGCTTGTATGATTGTGCAGACTATGGCTAGTTATACAGCTTGTATGATTGTGCAGTAATGCAACCAGTGACAGCGACTAGTTCTACTGTTTGTACGATTATGCAGACTACGGCGAGTTCTACAGCTTGTATGATTGTGCAGTAATACAACCAGTGACAGCAACTAGTTCTACTGTTTGTACGATTGTGCAGACTACGGCTAGTTCTACAGCTTGTGTGATTGTGCAGCAATACAACCAGTGACAGCGACTAGTTCTGCAGCTTGTATAATCACGATAATACAAGCAGTGAAGCAGAGGCTGCGCATACTCCTTGCATGATGGGGGCCCCCCCATCCCTCCTTCCCTTCCTTCCTTCCTTCCTTCCACCCCCCCTCGACACACACACACACTCACTCACTCACTCACTCACTGCACCCACGCTACACGCTGGGGCCGTGCATTCTCTTAACCAAGCTGTATGCCTTCTTGAATGTTTTGCAGCCGAATACAGAGTTGTCAGATGTACTACTGAAACAGGAAATCGACAAGGTTTTGCACCAGCAGCAGCAGCAGAAGCAGAAACAACAGTGTGCAGGTCGGGCGCCTGCGGTTGGCGCCTCCAAGGGCGAGACTAATAACAATGTAAACACTGCTGTTACCACGGCCACCCTCCACCACAAAGACCACTCGACCATAACGCACTATAAGCCGCCACCTGTGTTCGAACCCTCCGTGCCGTCAGGACTGGGTGCCGGACAGGCCCCACTTCCGGTTTTGGCCGCTCCCATCCTGCACGTGGGCGCCGCCCCGTCGGCCGCCTCCCCGGCCGCCCCCGCCGCCCCAGGCTTCCCCGGCAGCACGCTCGGCGGAGGTCACGCGGGTGGCATGGCGCCCGCAGGTCACGTGGGCGGCGCGCCGCCCGGTCACGTGGGCGGCGACGGCGGCACGACGATCGTACGAGTGACCTCGCCTACAGTTTCCAACTCGTTCAGCTCTTTCCTAACGAACATCAATAAGAGTGTCAGTAGTGCCTTAAACAGCATCATGTCGTTTCAGCCGCCACAGGCTGGGTCCGACCAGGCGCCTCCGTCTCTGGTGCCGGTAGGTGGCGCCACGAGGGGCAAAGGAGCGCCCACCTCCACCTCGACCCCCGCCATTGCCACGACCACCTCGGCGCACGACATGAACATGTCGACCCCCGCCCGGGCAGCCTCGGTCATCCCCATGTCGGCCACTGCCGGCCACCTTCCCGGCCACCTGCCCGGCCACCCCCCGTCCCCACTTCCGTCTCCCCTGCCCCATCACCACCCGTACCCGCCCCCCGGCCACACGGGGTTCCCCCCGCACCACCCGGCGGGCCGCCTGCCACCCTCGCCCTCCTTCCCCCACGGGCGGCCCCGGTCGCCGTCGCCAAGGCCCGATGTCGGCTTTGCCTCAGCGGTCACGAACCTCTGCGACCAAGCACATGAGATCGTCAGGGAGCAACACACTGGCAGCTTCAGACACAAAGGTAGGTCAGTCTGTCCGCGCAGTCAGCTGTCTGTCACCTGTCTGTCATCCCTCACTCCGCCACAGCCAGCCATCACTGTCTGTCATCCCTCACTCCACCATGGCCAGCCATCACCGCCTGTCATCCCTCACTCCGCCACAGCCAGCCATCACTGTCTGTCATCCCTCACTCTGCCACAGTCAGTCATCACAGTCTGTCATCCCTCACTCCGCCACAGCCAGCCGTCACCGTCTGGCATCCCTCACTCCCCAACAGTCAGCCGTCACCATCTGTCATCCCTCACTCCACCACACCCACCCATCAGCGTCCACCACCCCTCACTCCCCCACACCCAGCCATCACCGTCTGTCATCCCTCACTCCCCCACACCCACCCATCACCGTCCACCACTCCTCACTCCCCCACACCCACCCATCACCGTCCCCATCCCTCCCTCCCCTCACCCACCCATCACCGTCTGTCATCCCTCACTCCCCCACACCCACCCATCACCGTCCCCATCCTCTCCCTCCCCCACACCCAGCCATCACCGTCTGTCATCCCTCACTCCCCCACTCCCACCCATCACCATTTGTCATCCCTCACTCCCCACACCCACCCATCACCGTCCACCATCCCTCACTCCCCCACACCCAGCCATCACCGTCTGTCATCCCTCACTCCCCCACTCCCACCCATCACCGTCCACCATCCCTCCCTCCCCCACACCCAGCCATCACCGTCTGTCTTCCCTCACTCCCCCACACCCACCCATCACCGTCCACCATCCCTCCCTCCCCCACACCCAGCCATCACCTTCTGTCGTCCCTCACATCCCCACACCCACCCATCACCGTCCACCCATCCCTCACTCCCCCACACCCAGCCATCACCGTCTGTCATCCCTCACTACCCCACACCCACCCATCACCGTCCACCATCCCTCCCTCCCCTCACCCAGCCATCACCGTCTGTCATCCCTCACCCCCCCACACCCACCCATCACCGTCCACCACCCCTCACTCCCCCACACCCAGCCATCACCGTCTGTCATCCCTCACTCCCCCACACCCACCCATCACCGTCCACCATCCCTCCCTCTCCTCACCCAGCCATCACTGTCTGTCATCCCTCACTCCCCCCACACCCAGCCATCACCGTCCACCATCCCTACCCTCCCGCACACACCACCACCCATCACCGTCTGTCATCCCTCACATCCCCCCACTCCCACCCATCACCGTCCACCATCCCTCCCTCCCCCTCACCCAGCCATCACCGTCTGTCATCCCTCACTCCCCCACACCCACCCATCACCGTCCACCATCCCTCCCTCCCCCACACCCACCCATCACCGTCTGTCATCCCTCACTCCCCCACACCCAGCCATCACAGTCTGTCATCCCTCACTCCCCCACACCCACCCATCACCGTCCACCATCCCTCCCTCCCCCACACCCACCCATCACCGTCTGTCATCCCTCACTCCCCCACACCCACCCATCACCGTCCACCATCCCTCCCTCCCCCACACCCAGCCATCACCGTCTGTCATCCCTCACTCCCCCACACCCACCCATCACCGTCCCCATCCCTCCCTCCCCTCACCCACCCATCACCGTCTGTCATCCCTCACTCCCCCACATCCACCCATCACCGTCCACGATCCCTCCCTCCCCTCACCCAGCCATCACCGTCTGTCATCCCTCACTACCCCACACCCACCCATCACCGTCCACCATCCCTCCCTCCCCCACACCCAGCCATCACTGTCTGTCATCCCTCCCTCCCCTCACCCAGCCATCACCGTCTGTCATCCCTCACTCCCCCACACCCAGCCATCACCGTCCACCATCCCTCCCTCCCCCACACCCAGCCATCACCGTCTGTCATCCCTCACTCCCCCACACCCACCCATCACCGTCCACCATCCCTCCCTCCCCTCACCCAGCCATCACCGTCTGTCATCCCTCATCCCCCACACCCACCCATCACCGTCCCCATCCCTCCCTCCCCTCACCCACCCATCACCGTCTGTCATCCCTCACTCCCGCACACCCACCCATCACTGTCCACCACCCCTCACTCCCCACACCCAGCCATCACCGTCTGTCATCCCTCACTCCCCCACACCCACCCATCACCGTCCACCATCCCTCCCTCCCCTCACCCAGCCATCACCGTCTGTCGTCCCTCACTCCCCCACACCCACCCATCACCGTCCACCATCCCTCCCTCCCCCACACCCACCCATCACCGTCCACCATCCCTCCCTCCCCCACACCCACCCATCACCCTCCACCATCCCTCCCTCCCCCACACCCAGCCATCACCGTCTGTCATCCCTCACTCCCCCACACCCACCCATCACCGTCCACCATCCCTCCCTCCCCTCACGCAGCCATCACCGTCTGTCATCCCTCACTCCCCCACACCCACCCATCACCGTCCACCATCCCTCCCTCCCCCACACCCACCCATCACCGTCCACCATCCCTCCCTCCCCCACACCCACCCATCACCCTCCACCATCCGTCCCTCCCCCACACCCAGCCATCACCGTCTGTCATCCCTCACTCCCCCACACCCACCCATCACCGTCCACCATCCCTCCCTCCCCTATCCCACCCATCACCGTCCACCATCCCTCCCTCCCCACACCCAGCCATCACCGTCTGTCATCCCTCACTCCCCCACTCCAACCCATCAACGTCCACCATCCCTCCCTCCCCTCACCCAGCCATCACCGTCTGTCGTCCCTCACTCCCCCACACCCACCCATCACCGTCCACCATCCCTCCCTCCCCTCACCCACCCGGTATATGCCTTTTTCCTATTAGTACTTTCCTTTCTCTCCCACTCTTACCCCACTTTCCACCTGGCCCCGTCTGCCTCTCACCAGGCGATATTAGTTCAGCACTTATCCACAAGGGGGCAAGCACTTCTCACTCATTCCGGGTAGTTTATTCAGAGACCAAATTTTTGGCGACTTGGGAAATAGTGCCTTTTTTGGCGTTTTGTAATTCAACTAGAGTGAGATAATGATCTGAAATCCACTGTAATATGCAACTTGCAGGGCTCTTGTTAACACTAAATCCCCTATTTTCGCTCACACTAAGTTGATGGCGTTGACAAGTGGTGCCCGAGAGCCACTCTTTACTTGTGGAGGCGGTTTGTGCGTAACGATGCATCCTGCTGACCAGCACAGGCCTCTTAGAGGCACCCGTGCTGCCTAGTGGGGCACCTAGTGGGGGTTCCTAATGGCTCCCTAGTGGTGCCCTAGTGGGGGTTCATAGTGGCTGCCTAGTGGGGTTCCTAGTGGGGCTCCTAGTGGGGTTCCAAGTGGATTCTTAGTGGGACTCCTAGTGGTTCCCTAGTGGGACTCCTAGTGGTTCCCTAGTGGGGTTCCTAGTTGCTCATTCACCCCATCACTTCTCCTCAGTCACCTTTTCACATTGTATTCACTGTTCACTCGTCATGTAACTGGGTTCAGCACCTTGTCATGTAACTGGGTTCAGCACCTTGTCATGTAATTGGGTTCAGCACCTTGTCATGTAACTGGGTTCAGCACCTTGTCATGTAACTGGGTTCAGCACCTTGTCATGTAACTGGGTTCAGCACCCTGTCATGTAACTGCGTTCAGCACATTGTCATGTAACTGGGTTCAGCACCTTGTCATGTAACTGGGTTCAGCACCTTGTCATGTAACTGAGTTCAGCACCTTGTCATGTAACTGGGTTCAGTACCTTGTCATGTAACTGGGTTCACCACCTTGTCATGTAACTAGGTTCACCACCTAGTCATGTAACTGGGTTCAGCACCTTGTCATGTAACAGGGTTCAGCACCTTGTCATGTAACTGGGTTCAGCACCTTGTCATGTAACTGGGTTCAGTACCTTGTCATGTAACTGGGTTCAGCACTGGGTTCAGCACCCTGTCATGTAACTGCGTTCAGCACCTTGTCATGTAACTGGGTTCACCACCTAGTCATGTAACTGGGTTCAGCACCTTGTCATGTAACTGGGTTCAGTACCTTGTCATGTAACTGGGTTTAGCACCTTGTCATGTAACTGGGTTCAGTACCTTGTCATGTAACTGGGTTCAGCACCTTGTTAGCCGGTCCACCTGGTGGGTAACTTGCTCCAACATTACACAGGCGGTGTTAATATTTGCTTTCATTGTTCCTTTGTTTGACCTAGACAAAGCGTGACGGGCTTCAGAACACGATTAGACTCAGGTACAGAATGCGCTCAGATTAACATTTGTTTAACAGAATAGACCGCGGGTTAGAAATATGTACTGTAACCAACCCTGTCTGACATAACCAACACTATCCGACATAACCAACACTATCTGACATAACCAGCACTATCTGACTTAACCAGCACTATATGACATAACCAACACTATCTGACAAAACCAACAATATCCGAGATAACCAACACCATCTGACATAACCAACACTATCTGACATAACCAACACTATCTGACATAACCAACACTATCTGAAATAACCAACACTATCTGACATAGTCAACACTATCTGACATAACTGTCACTATCTGGCATAACCAACACTATCTGACATAACCAACACTATCTGACATAACCAACACTATCCGACATAACCAACACTATCTGACATAACCAACACTATCTGACATAACCAACACTATCTGATGTAACGCAATGTATCTAATGCAACCAAAGCTACCTGATATAATTAATGTATCTAATGCAACCAACCCTATCTGACATAACGTAATGTATCTAATGTAACCAACACTATCTGACATGATGTAATGTATCTAACATAACTCTCAGTATCTGACATAGTGCTATGCATGAAAAATAACCAAAACTATTTGACACACCTCAATGCATCAAACCAAAGACCCTATAATACTAAGACGGCTCACTCCCTATCTCTCCCATGGTAATGTAAATTTCGCAGTGCCACCTTGTGGTAGGTTTGATCAGCCCGGGTGCTGGTTGGTGTTTCACATGTAAACACATACAATTATATTATACATGATGAGATAGGTAAGTATGAATACACATCACTATGAAATTTCTATGAACAAATACACATCATCATCGCCATCATCACACATCTTTCACATTCATATATACATTTATACATATAATATAGCACCTGTTTAACCAAGAGAACAGCCAGCGTACCAAGTGGTGGGTTTGATCATTTTGATTACACAGTACAGGCTGAGTGAGCCATCTTAGTATTATAGGGTCTTTGAGCAAACGTTACCAACAATATCTGACATAGTGTAATATCTAATATATACCTAATGTAACCAACACTAACATAGCCAAATCTATCTGACAATGCAATGTATCTAATGTAACCAACACTAACATAACCAAATCTATCTGACAATGCAATGTATCTAATGTAAGCAACACTGTCTGATGTAACATATTGTATCTAAATTAAGAAACATTATCTGATATAACAGTGTATCTGATGCAGCCAACACTATTTAATATAACCAACACTAATTAACTTAGGCACTCCCCCCCCCCCTCGACCTTACATGTTGCCAAGGCATAAAACTCCAACAACCAACCAACAAGCACTTCCACCGAGAGCTGATGTAAATAACAATATCTTACGTAAGTAGTAATCAGGCATAGACATCTGACATCAAAAGCATTATCTGACATAACCGGCACTATCTGACAACTGGTATTACCCAATATAGCTAACAATATATGATGTAACCGAGACTATCTGACATAACCAATGGTATCTGACATCGCCAATAATATCTGACATCATCAGCAACATCTGACTTATGCAACAACATCTGATATCAGCAACATCTGACTTATCCAATAATATCTGACTTTTCCAGCAACATCTGACTTACCCAACATCTGACTTATCCAGCAACATCTGACTTACCCAACATCTGACTTATCCAGCAACATCTGACTTACCCAACATCTGACTTATCCAGCAACATCTGACTTATCCAGCAACATCTGAATTATCCAGCAACATCTGACTTATCCAACACTATGTGACTTTCTAACATGAGAACGTTGATCACAGACCTCAGTATTCATCAAACCATCCCACAGTGCCCCTCCCCACCGCTAGATGGCGCTTTGCACGCTGTTTGTATCACATAGTTGAACTTGCAGACAACAATGCGAACAGTTCCATGTCTCAACAATATCAAAATCCTCTTAGGCCAAATTTTGTAAATGGTGATCGTCCTTTGGAAATAAAAAATCAGGGTCGTCGTGGGATTCTAACTCCTGTGTTCGAATCCTGGCCGGGTCAAATCAATGACTTAAAAATTCATACGAAAGTCGAATTGCTGCTTGCCCGATGATTTTTAACCGGTTAAAAAGAAATTATTATTTAAAATCATGGGCGGCGATTTTTCAGCCACGGGGGTGTTCATGTTTTTATTTGTTTTTGTTTGCCCTTATTCTTACTGGATTGTCCTTTTCTGGGATCCCTTCATAAATCACTAAATCAAATTCACCAACAAAAGCTGCCCGAGGTATTTCCTGGGACTCTTTAGACTTGCCAGTGGAATATTGCCCACATGCCTGCGACCGTTGGGTGCTATTCGACGAGCCGGTTGGTCGCCTGACCCTGGGTATTAATTCTACTCGCGCCTCATTCTTGCAAGATCCTGGCACAAGAATTCAGTAGCAAAAGTGCTAGGACAGTTGCGCTTGAACAGTGCGGAAGCAGCTTCCGGAGGCTGTCCCCACTGGTGGGATGAGGCGGCCTGTGAAGCCACTTGGGTAGACACGGAGGGTAACTGTCGCGAAGCCAACATTGCGACATTCGCGAAACAGCAGGGGCCTCCAGGATGTTTCTGTAAATACGTGCCCAGGTACCGCTTCGCCCTCTACCCACCACACATCGCGTCTGTGGGACTAGAGCTGGCAGCTTGCTGCACTTTGTCTATGTAGACTTGACAGACATGAGTATGTTCAGGAATGGATTCTTGATTTGGGAAATTTTCTGCTTTCTGCTTCTTTTACTTCAATGGTAGTTAATTATTCCTGTCTGCCAAGGAAAATTAAAAAATAAATAAAATAAAGCCTAATTATCTTGGCACACACACTCACTCACTCACTCACTCACACACACACTCCCGTCCTGATATGACTTTAGATGTTACTAGGACGTAAACCCCAAACAAACAAAACACTCACACATTCCGGTCCTGACATGACCTTAGATGTTGCTAGGACGTAAAACCCAAACAAACAAAACACACTCACACACACATTGTCGTCCTGATATGAACCTTAAATGTTGTTAGGTCGTAAAACCCAAACAAACAAAGCACACTCACATACACATTCCCGTCCTGATATGACCTTAGATGTTGCTAGGACATGAATTCCCAACAAACAAAACACACACTGACACACACATTCTCCTCCTGATATGACCTTAGATGTTGCTAGAACGTAAACCCCAACAAGCAAGCAAAGCACTCACTCACACACACATACTCACTCACACACACACACATACAAAGGCAGAAATGTAAGTATAAGGGACTGAACCTAAATGCAACTCTGTAATGCTGACATGTGTATGTTATCATTATTCTGGTTCCTCTCATCTCGACTAGACTGACTGCACGAGGGTTTGACCCCCTATACACCTCCTGGGTGTGCGATTGGCTCCTGAGTCCCCCCCCCCCCCCCCCCCCCCCCGTGTGTTCCCACTATCACGCCTCAATGCCACGTGACCAGCGGCTGTTTGCTGCGTCTCCTCCGCCGACACGCATGTCCTCCCCGATACCACCACTCCTCCCCTCCCCTCTCCTCCCCTCCCCTCCCCTCCCCTCCCCTCCCTCCCCTCCCCTCCCCCCTTCCCCTCCCCTCCCCTCCCCCCTTCCCCTCCCTCCCCTTCCCCTCCCCTCCCCTCCCCCCCCTCCCCTCCCCTCCCCCCCTCCCCCCCCTCCCCTCCCCTCCCCCCCCTCTCCTCCCCTCCCCTCCCCCCCTCCCCCCTCCCCTCCCCTCCCCTCGCCGCCCCTCCCCTCCCCTCACCTCCCCATCTCTCTCCTCACACCTCCTCCCCGCCCCTCCTCTCCATTCCCTTCCATCTCCCCCCTCCTCTCCCCCCCCTCCCCTTCCCTCCCTCCCCATGTCCTCCCCTCCCCTCTCCTCCCCTCTCCTCCCCTCCGCTTCCCTACCTTCCCCTCCCCTCTCCTCCTCTCCTCCTCTCCTCCCCCCTCCCTTCCCCTCACATCCCTTCCCCTCCCCTCACATCCCGTCCCCTCCCCTCCATTCAATGACCATTCCCCTCCATCTCCCTTCCCCTCACCTCCCCTCCCCCCCCCCCATTCCCCTCCATCTCCCTTCCCCTCCCCTCCATTCCCCATTCCCCTCCCCTCCATTCCCCATTCCCCTCCATTCCCCATTCCCCTCACCTCACCTCCATTCCCCTCCATCTCCCTTCCCCTCCCCTCCATCTCCCTTCCCCTTCCCTCCCCTCCATTCCCCTCCCCTCCCCTCCCATCCCCTCCCCTCCCCTCACCCCCTCCTCCCCTCAGTGTTGTAACACTCTAGTCTCTAGTGCTAGCCTTAACAGCTGCTGTGTTAACATCAAAGCGGAACTAACCTATAGGTAATGTCTACTGCATTCAAACATTTAATGATATACATGTCGATATATTGGTGCATTTGGAATTAAACACTGTTCTATTATGTATATAAGCACGTTTCCAGAATGCTGCACCCTGATCTTGACCTCTTGACCTCTTGATCTCTTGACCTCATGACTTGTTTGCATTTGCTGTGGAGTATTACGAACAATACCCATATCACTGATGCCCTTTCCCGTAGCGACTGTTCATTCTCAAATACACATCTCCATGTTGATTGCTTTTGAATCGAGGCTCACAATCCAAATTGAGTATGTATTGAACCGCGGCTGTGTGGTAAAATGTAGTGTGTTGTGTTAGCCTCTTATTAACTGATTAATGACCTTAGATGTTGCCAGGATGTAAAACTCCAACAACCAACCTTATTAAATGACCCCTTACTCACTTACCTGACCCTGTGACCTGTGTCTCCCTGAACTGGTCCCTGACGTTCTGTGTGCAAGCACCCCGTCCACCCCACGTGTGTGACTTTTGAAATAAATATCTGGTTAGAGATGATGTATTTGGAAATGAGGGCACGGCGGAGTCGTTCCGATTCTATCCGCAACTCGTTATTACTTTTTTTTTAAAAGGAAACTGGTTTTTACCCTAAATTCATTTTCCATTTTTTAACTTGGAAAAGTTTGTTGCTGTTGGTTTTACTTATCATATACCGCTTGTGATTTTACCACAGTTGTACGCTCGTCTTGCATACATTTCTGTGCTCTATTTTACCTGTTTGAAATGGAATACTTTAGTCAGTTATGTTTAACCACGCTGTGAGCCCCAATAGCTGATGTTTACTTTTTGTGCTGGGGGATCGTTAAACAAACAAACCAAAGAAATATCTACAGCATCCGTACATGGCCTGAAACGTCTTGAACTTCATTTGCACCATTCCAAGGCCATGAAAAGCTTTGAATTTAACCTATTTTGTATAATTAGTCTTGAAAAGCCTTGAATTTCATTAAACTGTCCCCATTGATCTAAATTATTCCAAAATCGCCATTGTTTTTTAATCTCTTGAAACCCAAATGAAAATAGTATTGAATTACTGTCAAAAACAGCCTTGAAATAGCCTTGAATTCCATATCTACACATGTGTACAGACTCTGCATCTATATGGAGGTTTCTGCAAAAATTGTCTCCAAGCATCCAAGTTAAAATTATTAACAAGTCTGACACAGCAGACTCACCACATCACCCCTCCGTGAATGTGACTGGCAGCCATTGAGTGTTCAGTGTAGTCAGGTTGGTGAGGTGCAGGGTTACCAAACCCTTACGCTTTCGCCATAAGTTATACAATGTTTTGTCTCCCCATCATCACCTTACGCCGATCTTCCGGTTTTTCCATTTTCCAATGTTGGCAACCCTGCAATACCATTAATATAGTAATATTATATCAATCTTACAGATTATTGTGTCCAAAATGCACCACAGAGCCTTTTCCTTAATGTCTGGGGAAGTACCCCCAGACCCCTTCCCTCCCAATATAACATCCTTTAAAATCTTCTGCTTTTTCATTTTCCAATGTTGGCAACCGTTGAATTTTGTCCTGTTTGTCCGGGTGGTGTAATTTCCAACGAGACCCTCTCCCCACTCCCCCCACCCACCCACAGTGTTGTCCAGCCAGTGTATGCCTGTAGATAGCCCCCCCACCCCTCACCCCACCCCCTGGTGTTGTAACCCTGAAACTGACGCCCACTTGCCCCGGGACTTGTCTTTGCAGGAGGAGGTCGGCGGCCTCACCACGACTACTACGACGGGGACGGCCCCTCCATGCCGCTGTCCCCGGAGCGCGGCCGGCAGCACAGCCGGCCCCGGCCTCCCCTCGACTGCCAGCGGAACGTGACTGGCTCCCCGCTGCCCAGCCCGACGGCCAGCCACTCAACGTCCAGGGACCCGCTATACCGGACCACGTCCCTGGAGACCCGGTCCCGCAGCCCCTCCCCCCACCCGACCCCGACCCCGACCCCGATGCACGAGTACTACGGCTCGGCTAACCTAACGGACCGTTCCCGCTCCCCCAGCCCCACTTCGGCCGTCGGCGCGCCGCCCCGCGCAGGCGCTAAACGCCACCAGCGGCGACTTCCAGCAACGCCGCAAAAGCCTTCTTCGCTGAACCTTCCGAAGCGCCAAGACGACCGGATGCCACATGTTATTCCATCACCGACAATTCCACAGCCTCACAAGAGCCCCGGCAGTGTCAACTTCCCGAGGCTCAGTGCTTCGCCAACCCACCTGCCCCAGCCGGGCGGGCCGCCGGGCGGGGGGCCGCCGGGCGGACCGCTGGGCGGGCCACGCGGCCATGACGGCCGGCCGGAGCACAGGGTTGCGGGAGGTGGCGCTGCCGCATTCGGCCCGCCCCGCGCCGGGGCCGGGCCGATGTACAGCCCGCCGGACAGGCCCGACCTCGCCATGCCGGCTTCCCGCCACAGCAGCCGGGAACACTTAGCCGGGGGGTCCCGTACCGGGTCCCGGGACCGGCTTGACGGGCGCGGCCCCGGGGGACCCCCGCCGCGCTTCTCGGGGCAGATCCTCAACAATGGCCGGCCTGACCGCGGTTACACGGACCGAGAGCGGGACAACCGCTACCACGAGCAGCAGCAGCAGCAGCAGCGGGACGGAGCGGCGCGCGGGGCGGCCCGGCACCAGCCTCCCGGCCTGCCTAACGGCTACAAGCCCGGCCAGACGCTTGGCAGGGCCGATCGGACCCCTGAGCCGGCCCGGACGGGGCCCCCCGGGCGCCCCCTGCCGCAACAGCCGCAACCACCGCCGCCATCCCGACGACCACCACGCAGTGATTCCGACGACGAGGACTGGTGCTAGCCAACTAGAAACAAGCCCTCTTTTGAGTGCGGAGAGGGTTTGTGTCGGCGCCGGCCCCCGGCGGCCTCGGGCGCTCCTGCGGGCCGGGCGGTCAGCGGGCCGGGGCGGCGCCGGACCCCCGCCGGGCCCCCCAGCCGCCACGCCCGCTGAACCAAACCGCAGAAAACAACGCAGTTGTCATGGTTACCGCGCCGACAGTGCCGGGGTGCAGGGCGGCGTTGGAGCACTTGGCTATGGTGCTTATGTACTGACTCAACTATAAAGTATAATCATGTTTTCCCTGGTTGTAACCTGGGGGTGACATATATATACCTTTGTTATATCTTGTCTCCAAACCTAGCCTTTTTCATCCCCTTCGCTAACGGCTGATATACAAGACCCCCCCCCTCCCCATCCACTCTCCACACACACACACACACGCGCACACAGAGGCACTCGGCCCCTGACTGTGGTGTGTTCAGCATGTACATGTGTTCCACAAAACCCAGTTCTACTTCTACTCGCCAATAACCACATTTTACTGGTTGTACCAAGCAAGTCCGTCTTACGTACGTTGTAGGTGGCAGGTGGGTGGGGAGGAGGAGGAGGAGGAGGAGGAGGAGGAGGAGGCGGCGCCTCGTGGCGGCCGGCGTGCCCCCTAGCGGCGTGGTGGTGTGACGTTAGCGTCAGGGTGACGCCCAATGAGCGCGTTCCTGGGACAATCCAAACAAATGCAAAAAGTGCCCCAAAATGTGCATCTGTGGTCCCCAGGCTGTCCGCGCAACCAGAGCCGGAAGTCTGCACCGCGCAGGTGCGACGCAGCTGCAGTTTGTGATTTGTAAATAAGAATAGTAGACATAGCGATAATAAGGGAAATGAACGCAACCTCCAGGTGTCACCCAGGTCTTTTGCGCGTGTTACTCGGACCTCACGTGTGCGTAGACCGCCGTGCCCGTCACACTACCGCCCTGTCAGCGGGCCACCATGTGCCGTCACACTGTCGTCCTGTCAGCAGGCCGCCGTGTGCCGTCACAGTATCGCCCTGTCAGCAGGCTACCGTGTGCCATCACACTGCCACCCTGTCAGCAGGCCACCATGTGCCGTCACACTGCTGCCCTGTAGGCAGGTCGTCACACTGTCGCCCCTTCAGCAGGCCGCTGTGTGCCATCACACTGCCACCCTGTCAGCAGGCCACCATGTGCCGTCACACTGCTGCCCTGTAGGCAGGTCGTCACACTGTCGCCCCTTCAGCAGGCCGCTGTGTGCCATCACACTGCCACCCTGTCAGCAGGCTGCCATGTGCCGTCACGCTCCCGCCCAGTCAGCAGGCCGCAGGCCCGGTAGCGCCTCCCTCCCACCCTTCTGGCCGGCGTTTCTGCGTAACCCTAACAAGGCACCACACCTTTTTGCATTCCTGTGTTATTTTGATGAAGTTTTCTGCTCAACTTTTTGCATACCAAGTCTATGGGAAGGTGTTGGTGCCCGCCGACTAACTAACTAACTAACTAACTAACTAACTAACTAACTAACTAACTAGGCATGCGCATGCGTGTGTAATAACCTCCATGCAAACAGAGTTCTGAAGCAGGTTACTGTCGTTGTGGTAGAGAGGTCTATCTGTATAACCACGGACTGCAGTCGAACAGCGGCTACAGTTCCCCAAACAGTGAATGCGGGATGCGCAATTGTGACAAGTGAGACAGAGTTTGAAACATTCCACGTGGAATCTGACGGGGTATATCCCATCAGGATCCAACAACAGACCAGCGTAACCCATTTCCATCATTTCCATTCGTTGAGAAAGTGATGCTTGTTTTGATTTTGTGCTCGTGTATTATAATTGTTATTAGACTATATTTTACTCAGATTTAATTAACCTTGTCAGCCATGTCTGTGGCAGCCTTCGGAATCAAATTAACCTGAATAATAATAATTATAATAGTAGTAGTAATACTAACCCATGACAATCACATGTATGATACATCATTTACCTTACATGACATCAAAACAAAATATAATGATGTCGATTAGAACAAATAAATGTAGGCCTACTTACTTGAGTATAATAATAATAATAATAAGAGGTTATTAGGTACAATGGGATGGCATGTCTACAACAAGGTTCAGTGTTTCCTTACAGGGCGCGTAGACGGTTTACTAGCAGTTCTAGACACTTCCGGTCCCCCCTCACCTCCCTCACCCCTTCCACTTCTCTCCGCTGTTCATGGCACTGATCAAAGCGAGGGGGCGCCTGCTGCCCGGCGTCCACTGGTACCCAGGCTGCTCTGCTCGCCTTGCCTCGCCCACAGTTCCCTGAATCCTGATCGTTGGAACTGTTCGCGACCTGGCAGAGAGGAGCCTGGGTGCCTACCGTGTCGCTGGCTTTGGAGATGCACACACACACATCCCCCCCCTTCCCCCAGCCCCCATCTCCCTCAGATAAGACGGGCCCATCCTGATATGATGACTGTAGATGTTGCTAGGATGTAAGACACCAACAACCAACAATCCATCCCTCAGACGGACACTAGCTCTGACTTTCTCCCAGACCTGTGTATGATGACCATAGATGTTGCTAGAATGTAAAACCGCAACAATCAACTAACCAACCAACCATGCCTCAGATGGACGCTAGCTCTGACTTTCTCCCAGAAGCATGTATGATGACCATAGATGTTGCTAGAATGTAAAACCCCAACAACTAACCATCCTTCAGACAGACGCTAGCTCTGACTTTCTCCCTGACCTGAATATGGTGACCATAGATGTTGCTAGGACATAAAACCCCAACAATCAACCATCCCATAGACAGATGCTGGCTCTGACTTTCTCCCAGACCCATGTATGATGACCATAGATGTTGCTAGAATGTAAAACCCCAACAATCATCTAAGAAACCAACCATGCCTCAGACAGACGCTAGCTCTGACTTTCTCCTAAACCCATGTATAATGACCATAGATGTTGCTAGAATGTAAAACTCCAACAACCAACCATCCTTCAGACGGACGCTAGCTCTGACTTTCTCCCTGATCTGCATATATATGATGACCATAGATGTTGTTAGGACGTAAAATCCCACAGACGGACACTGGCTCTGACTTTCTCACAGACCCATGTATGATGACCATAGCTGTTGCTAGAATGTAAAACCCCAACAATCAACTAACCAACCAACCATGCCTCAGACGGGCTCTAGCTCTGACTTTCTCCCAGACCCATGTATGATGACCATAGATGTTGCTAGGACATAAAACTGCAACAATCCCTATCAGACGGACGCTGGCTCTGAGTTTCTCCCAGACCCGCGTCGTCGTCGTCCCCTATAGTCGGGACAGCCCGGGTTAGTTCCAGAAAGAGCCGCTATGCGTCTCACTGCTCAGCGCTGTCACGCGCATGCTCAGAGGTGATGTAGTTAAAGCTAACCCCCCCCCCCCCCCCCACCTCCCATCCCCAAGTAGCCAGACAGCCCGCCCGCCGACGCTGGCGTTGTGCTGTGCTGTCGCCCGGTGAAACCACGCGCCGTGTTTAGTTTAGTTAGTTCCCGAGCCGGCCACCAGGTGGCCCCTGCGGGTACTGGCGTTTCGCCGGGCCGCCTTGTGACCCCCACCCGCGTGCTGACACGTAGCAAGCGCGACGGGCGGCGGGCCGCGGCCCGGCCTCACTGGTACCAGTCTGACCCCGGCCACGCAGCACTATCACGCGCTACGCCAAGGGGTACTCTGTCAGACTGCACCACGTGACCACGCGAGTGGCGACCTCCGGTGCGCTGCGCAGACACCGCCGCGCGCAGAGCGGGCGGCGCGCTGTGACCGACCCTCATTGACCTCCATGACCCCCCCCGACCACGAGTTCAACGCATCTCCAAAAAATACCAGCTATACATATCCCGCCCCACCCACGTAGAGGCAACGCCCGGGGTTACTCTCAGGTCGCACTTGTTATTGTTTTGTTTTTTATTTGTTTATGAATTAAAAGCAGGCCGTTGTTGTTTATATGAAGCTTAAAATGAAAGCAGTCTGGTAAAGATTCATCGTCTGCAACTTGTAGACTGTCCGTACATTTGTACAACCGCTCACGGCATATGGGCTGGTCATAGTTTGCGTTGTGGACTGTTGAGTTATGCAGACTGCAAACCCCCCATGTTTATAATTCCGAGTCGCTCGAGCTGTCGGCGAACATCCGTCGAGTTTGAGCGACTCCCCACGTCCCCTTCAGCCGCCATTAAGCGCAGCCTGACTTCTGTCGCCTGCCGACACTTGCCTGATTTTGTTTTCTTCTGCTGGGATGTTCCTGCGACATTTCCCTGACGGAACCATCTTGGGAGCAGCATATCTGTCAGAACGCGTCCACAGTAGTTAGTGTAAGAAGTTAGTAAGATTCAGTTGTGTTTGACACAAATGTGGCCTGGGTTGACTTCTCAAGTCAGCAGTGCGCAGTCTTAGGTCTAAACTAAACCCAAATAAATCAAATAATAAAGGTATGAGTAGTAGTAATAATAATGGTACATTTAATCGCTTGTGGCACTTATTAATGATGATAATGGTACATCTAGTCGCTTGCGGCACTTAATAATAATAATGGTACATCTAGTCTCTTGTGGCACTTAATAATGGTACCTCTTGTTTGACATCCAATAGCCGATGATAAAATTCAATGCACTCTAGAGGTGTTGTTAAATTTTTTTAAACTGTGGTACCTCCAGTCGCTTGTGACATTTATTAATAATAATAATTGTACTTATAGTCGCTTGTCACACTTAATAATAATAAAAATAATGGTACCTCTATTCGCTTGTGACACTCTCCTCTCGTCATATCCATTGTTCAAAACAAGAAGAGAAATTATTCTAAATTTGCTTACAAATCCGAGCAGGTAAGAGTAGTACATTGTCAGCCGCTTCTTACTTTGCAACCAGAACTTCTCGTCTGGTGACTAAAATGTCAACATTACGAATGTCAACTGTCTTTGTAACCGTCCTAGACCACCACCGTTGTTTTGTGGTGCTCTGCCGTTTGCCTTTAAAAAAAAGATTTGTATAGATTTATACTGCCTAGCTTGGATAAGTCTGAATAGACTTGTTTTCATCATTAGAAAGCCCAAGCCTACACTTTTACCGACCCAAGGGATTTTGAACCTCCCACACCACATAGACATGGTATGAGAGCAACCTGCCTTTGATGACGCAGTAAATTATACACAGCGGTGGAAATCCAAATTGGCAGAGCCGATAGCATGGGGAATTGAACCACCAACCTTCAGATTAGGAGTCCGACCTAGAAAAAAGTCACTCTAACCGCTCTGCCACAGAGAACACCTACAGAGATATATAGGCCTACATTTTTTGGAAGCTTTGAAAATGTCAGTTAAGTTAGGGAGATTTCACCCGTGGACCGTGTTGATTGGCTGCTTCCCAAAGTTTGCCCTCCTTTGTTTATTTAATTCACACAGAGAGAACTAGTGTTTTTTAGTCTGCGTCTTGCAGACTGACCTCAGAGTGACCACCCCGCTGTCTTCTACCGGGTGCGGAGGGTGGGTGCCATCTGAGTTGTGTTCAACAGCTCCTTCGCATGCTGGTACCGGCTTGTTTACAATATGGGTAATGATTTGTTGACTCGCCGGCCCCAGTCTGTTTGCACTCTTAGGTGGCAGTGTGTCCAACAAGCCGGTGTTAGCCTGTCTACAGTCTGGGTAACAATTTGTCTACACGCTGAACCCGGCCTGTGTAACACACCAGCACCCAGCACCCCCTCGCCCCCCCCCCCTACCCCCCTCATACACACACGCCCCCAAAACACGCCATTTTTGTTTGCGGTTTGTGAAAACACCCATC
Organism: Branchipolynoe longqiensis; assembly: GCA_030323885.1. Classification (NCBI taxonomy): domain Eukaryota; kingdom Metazoa; phylum Annelida; class Polychaeta; order Phyllodocida; family Polynoidae; genus Branchipolynoe; species Branchipolynoe longqiensis. Next base: position 4,659,366 of record CM059190.1, read on the forward strand.
TGTTGCATAACATTTTCTATGCAAACCATCAACTGTAATGTTTGCACAAGAGTAGAACAAATTGAGCATGTTGAGAGAATGAAGCACACACTCATCACTTGTACATAAGAAAGCCTCTTATATTTATAAATAATGTATTTACATATATTTATACATCTTTTTTCACGTAACAGTATTAATGATAGATGCTCGTAGTTAGTTCCAGCTTCTAGACTAGTTGAACTTCAGGTCCCCTCTTTCCAATGCTCCACCCCGCTGTCCATTTGACATATTTCTTACAATATCAACTCCACCAAGGGGACTTCTATGAACTGCAATCACTATATAGAGACAAACAGGCCACCCTACACGTGTATCTTAGTATATTTTGGCACAAAGCCACACGTTTGCCATTCTTAATAATATAATTAACATTATAATATGAGTGGGATGAAAACATTAATAAACTTAAAGAAATTGAACCATCTGTGGGAAAACCACCACAGACTCATGCGGGAGGTCGGCGGGACCAAGTGGTCCTTAGCCGCTGCCGTATTGGCCACTCACGGTTTACACATGCTTTTCTTTTCAAGGGGGACCCTCCCCCTGAATGTATTGGGTGTCAGTCCCGACTTACACTCAAACACATTTGCTGAGTTCTGTCGATTTCTTGGCCCTGCGCCAACAGTTTTACACTGCAAGCAGCATGCACAACCTTTTCACAAAAGTAAAACAAGAAAACATTTTAGCCTTTTTAAGGATAACTGGTCTATATCATCACATATAGTCCATTAAACCAATTAGATCAATTAACAACCTTTAACTTAATTCTATTTCCTCTAGCCACAAATTATGCAACTGTGAGCTTTTTAGATCCACAGTGTACTGACACAAAATTGATTCTGTGCTTTTGATTTCTGTAAAAGCGATGGTTGAATTAAAAAAAAACAAATAATTCTCACTGTGAATATGGCCTGTGCTGCCGACACGGCGTAAAGAAACCACCAATCAATCAATCTATACAACTTGCAGATGTTCTTAACTATGAGTAATTGGTTTATTTCATTCTACCCAGCCGAGATTTGTGGTTGAACAAAATAATCGTAATATTAATAATAATAACAATAATATAAATAACGATACAAATAATACACCCAATATAATGATATTAAATGTATTAATCATCTCAAGGGCCTGGCTTTATTCTGTGCCCGACCACGTGACCACTTACATTGCTGCACAACGGTATTGCACGCTCTACTTCCGGAAGATACGAGGCCTGGTGGTAGCTCTTTTCTCCTAATAATAATAAATATAATAATAATAATCCTAGCTGTAATAATAATATGTATCATATAATGTATAATGTGACCTAATTAATCCTTAAAGACACGCCTAGAGATTACTCTATAAAGGTATAGTTCCATTTATGTCTATCCTACTTGTGACCAGGTTGCTCACACGAGACCCAGTATAGTGAAAGTAAAATGCTCAATAGAAGCAGCATGTGCTCAACTGTCGGCGGAGTGTGCCAGGTGTACCAGTCCCAAGGTGCACCTGGGTAAGTACTGAAGAACCAGGTAAACTGTTAACTCGTTTAAAAAAAAAAAAAGAATTATATTAATTTCTTCGTTAAACCTTTTAAAAATATTAGTGGACACAAAAAAACGCCAACGCATTCGTATAGAGTCCATTATCTTATTATAAAAAACCTCTCAGCCCTATATTGCGACTTCGGTATATATATATATACATACACACATAAATCCCAATTCATAATTGGAAACCTATATATGAAAATATATATATATACATATAAATCTATATATATATATAATACACATGCATACAAATAGTATATGAGATATTATTTCTCATTGTTGTGTAGCAGTTTAACGTTACTTAGTAAGTGTTGCCTGTACTCATTGTATATATTGTAAAAGGTTCGAGCTACGGGAATATCACCAACGTCGACGCGGCATCTGGGGACACAAGGGGCGACGGCCCCTGGGTGAGCTGTGGCTATAAGCTCATCTTTTCATCAAGGGGCACCCCCACCCCCCTCCCTCTGCCTCTCTTCTCGTGATATGTGAAGGTCAGAGTTAAGAGTGCGAACCGTAACTTTACGTTGCGACTCGAGCCTCCACTTGTCGCCGGCAGCCATTTTGGTTATAGTTCCTGCCCATCTGTTGTATCCTTCCGTTTGATTGGCTGACGAGTGTTAGTGAGAAGACCAATGGCAGTGCAGCCGTGTGGTCATGTGATCATTCCTTGGTTTGCCCACCCCCTGGCGGCAAGTAAATGTACTAAATAAATAATCGCTCTCTTAACCCATTACCATTTCCATAATAGTTGTGTGAGGGGGAAACAACCTATACCATACGCCGTGCATATATACACTGAGGTTAAAGACGAATGTGTGAATGACGCGTTGTCAAATGACCGAGAATCAATGCCTTAAATGCATTTGTAATGTAGATAACGAGAAACGTGTGTATATATATATACAACTCGCCGAGCGGTCCTTCTGTCGACACATCGGGGAGATGTGGCGATATAGGCCAGAGGACCCAAGCACAGACAGGCTGTCAAAACCTGTCACATATACTGTAATAACCTTTACGATAATCCCTTTGAAGTGGCTATAATTGTCAAAAACATATTTATTTTGGGCTTTGAATAAAGTCAAACGATGGTATAATCATTGATTGGCGTTTCGTGTTCTTTGCTCTCTCTCGCTCTCTTTTTGTTTCTGTGCTAACTGCAATTGTTTTCACTTTCAAGTTTCAGACAACTGGCCGCGTATGTGTGAATCTAGTCAGTTCCTTCCTGCCTTTGATTTGTTTCGCTTTTCAGACCAGATTTCTGTATGAATCTAGTCAGTTATGTATCAATTGTTTCACTTTCAGACAAGATTCTGTATAATCAAGGCAGTTATGTATCATTGTTTCACTTTCAGATGAGATTCTGAGAATAAATCTAGTCAGTTATGTATCCATTGTTTCACTTTCCGACGAGATTCTGTATAAATCTAGTCAGTTATGTATCAATCGTTTCTCTTTCAGACAAGATTCTGTATAAGTCTAGTCAGTCCTGTATCACTTTCAGACAAGATTCTGTATAAACATAGTCTGTTATGTATCAATTGTTTCACCTTCAGACAAGATTCTGTATAAATCTAGTCAGTTATGTATTAATTGTTTCACCTTCACACAAGATTCTGTCTAAATCTAGTCAGTTATGTATCTTTGCTTCACTTTCAGACAAGATTCTGTATAATGTAGTCAGTTATGTGTCAATTGTTTCACCTTCACACAAGATTCTGTATAAATCTAGTCAGTTATGTATCAATTGTTTCACCTTCAGACAAGATTCTGTATAATGTAGTCAGTTATGTATCAATTGTTTCACCTTCAGACAAGATTCTGTATAATGTAGTCAGTTATGTATCAATTGTTTCACCTTCAGACAAGATTGTGTATAAGCCTAGGCAGTCCTGTATCAATTGTTTCACTTTCAGACAAGATTCTGTATAAATTTAGTCAGTTAAGTATTGTTTCACCTTCAGACAATATTCTGTATAAATCTAGTCCGTTTTGTATCAATTGTTTCACCTTCAGACAAGATTCTGTATAAATCTAGTCCGTTTTGTATTAATTGTTTCACCTTCAGACAAGATTCTTTATAAACCTAGTCCGTTTTGTATCAATTGTTTCACCTTCAGATGAGTTTCTGTATAAACCTAGTCAGTTATGTATCAATTGTTTCACCTTCAGACAAGATTATATGTATAACTAGTCAGTCCTATGACAAGATTCTGTATAAATCTTATCCTGTATCAATGGTTTCACTTTCATACACAATTCGGTATAAATCTAGTCAGTCTTGTATCAATTGTTTCACTTTCAGATATGGTTCTGCATAAATCTAGTGAGAGTTCTAGTACAAGATTCTATATAAATCTAGTTAGCCCTACTTTTATTTGTTCACTTCCAGATAAGATTATGTATAAATTCATTGTCAGATCTTCTTTCAATTGTGTTTCTCCTTTACACGTGAATCTATCTGTATAACTTTATTGCCAGCCCAGTTTGAAATTGTTTCACTTTCAGACAAGGACTGCATGAATAAATCTCTTGTCAGTCCTGCCTTCTATTGCTTCACTTTGAGACAAGATTTCATCTCCGCTTTCGGGTTCATTGAGGCCGTATTCGATTATGGGGCTCCGGACCATTCGGATCATCCGAGTCGTCAGGATTTCAAATAGAACACCCCGAGCTGAACCTAAAAATACACAGGCCGTGTGCAAAGCGATCCGACCCCAATTCGGACAGGAAAGCCAGAGAGCGATATCAGTTTTTGGGAAATGGAGGTTTTATTCACATAACACTCTTATACAAACTTAGTCAATTTTAGGGTAGTTTTAGGTCATAGTTAGTTAATTCATTCAGGCAACCTCCTACATCTCTGCAGAGGGCAGCGCAGGTCACGGGTTCGAAGCCACCGAGGGGAAGCCCCGAGCCGAGCCTATTTAAAAAGAGGGTGGGTGGGTGTGGTCAAGCAAACGTTACAGGTTGGAGGAACCGGGCCGAGTGCCCGAGTGGCGGGACAGAGGCGTCCCTCCAGGTGTGTAGAATCCAGGGGTCAGCACTGGCCTTCCCGCCGAATTAACCACAATTTGAAATTATGTACCAATACCCCACGTCTTGCCTGGGGGTATAAGGAGCATTGCCTGCGCTGGTACCTGTAAGCCTACCGCTACCAGTACTACAAGTCCCACATGTTTTTTAAAGGTTTCTTTTTTTTAATAACCCAGATTAATGAAATGGACATATAACTAAACTATGCAATCATAAAATACTTAAAAACCTATGTTGCTGTAGTTATATCGGTTATCAAGGAGATTGGATTGAACTCAGAGTCCGCGTGTCGCATCCGTCATTGAATGCCAAGGTTTCTCGCCTTTCTGTCCTGGTCAGGCCCTAGTTTGGCATTTTCACGTGGTACGCGGACTTTTTTGATGATGGAATAAAATGATATTGCGATAAAGCGCGATGGAATAAAATGCCATAAAACATATATTTTAATATAAAAAAATATATTAGTTATCTCAGGTGGTACGCAGCTGCGTACTTGCGTATATGGAACCTAGGCCCCTGTTGGTTTTATAACTGGACTCTTAATCACTACTCATACAGTTTGCCTTATTTTCAAACTATTTTGTTATATCGTTTGTTTAGTGTGTAACAGAACTGGAAGACAGGTGACGCTGTCAACATGTAATTCAGAGGAATAAAATCCCCTGGATAAAAAATAAATAAAACAATTGTACATAGAGAATTATATCCATGTAAAGGCCCTGACGAATTGCATAAGCATATGCTGACGTGTGCGATTTTGCGCCAACACAGTGGTGTATGCTGAGACAAGTTATGGATACGTTTGGCATAAGTAGTATTCGTTAACTATACGGTGGTGTACGCTGAGACAAGTTATGGGTACATTTGGCATAAGTAGTATTCGTTAACAGTTTTGAGCATGTTCAAAATTCCTGCTATATGACAGCGTGTGTTTGCGCAAAATCACATACGTCAGCATATGCTTATGCAATTTGTCAGAGTGTGACAGGGCTGTAACAGAAGTCATCCTGGAGTCGAACCGATTGCTATTGGTATGTGTATTATGATTGTCAGATTGTGCCACAGAACAGGAAATTCTGTTATATCCTGACATTGAGGGCGTAATCGATTAATCAACTCGGGTCACCCGAGCCACTTTTTGGCTCATGCGCACATCATACAGACTAGGGTTGAATAAACGAATACGTTTCTCCGTTTTCGGGGTGGAAAAAATGGTGGCTTAATCTAAAACCTAATTATTTGTCTTAATAACCAATATAAGTACAGCAAAATAGGATTTAAAGTATCTTAGGATTCGTATTAGCTGACAATCTGGGTTATTTAAAAAAAAGCATTAAAACAACTTGTAGTGGTAGCTGTTATAGGTACCAGCTCAGGCATTCCTAGCAAACCCCAGCCAAGAGGTGGGTTACTGGCGTCGGGTCGTTTTGCACACGGCACGTGTTTTTGTCGACTCCACTCGCGGTGTTCGATTTGAAATTCCGACGACTCGGGTGACCCGAGTCGCCCGGGTGGTGTTAATCGATTACGGCCTGAGTGTCACAGGATGGTATGTGTATGCTTACAAATAGTGCCATAGTCATGGACATATTGTAGGGGTATGTGTATGCTTATAAATAGTGCCATAGTCATGGACATATTGTAGGGGCATGTGTATGCCCACAAATTGTCTGTTAGTTGGGGTTTTGCATCCTGGAAACATCTAAGATCATATCACGATCGGTACTGAATTTGTGACAGTGCACACCCATGGTGACTTCATAGTGCCGCCCCACTAGGAGACCAGATTGTTGGCACAATGACCTGATTTCCTTCCAGTTAGTCACATTATCCTGGTACTGAGCTAATACCCCAGTCACACGAGAGCCAGTGTTTGTCTACGACCTCCTTACGCCTAAAAGGTTGGCAACCACCCAGCGTCCCACTCAATACATTGATTCAAAATTTTGCTGACCTGACACCGACCAGTCGCCGAATGCAGTTGCCAACCGGTCGGCACCGACTGTTTGGCAACCGTTTTGTCGGTGTAAAAGCTGGGTGTCAGTTTGGTTTTTGTTGTCCACTCAGGACCTGGCACTGGCCATTCACGACCTGGAGCTGACCACATGGTGAGCGCAGCATTGCATGTGTTGGCACTGCCAGGTCAGTGCCAACTCACCAACCAAGAGGTTGGTGACCTGGCGCCGACTGATCGACACCAGGTTGCCAACCAATGGCGATATGGCGCCAATGGCACAGGACGCAAGGAGGTTGCAAGTGCAGCAGCAGCATCCTCCTTGCAACCAAAATTGTCAAAATGGACGCCGCGTGGTTGGCGACCTCACAGCATCGGCAGGTAAGGCGGATGTAAGTAGGACGTTTTGACATCGCGAATCGATTGTAAGCGAATGCAGGCCTCGTGTGACTGGGTCATAACCAGTTCTTGTCCTATACTAGGTAGCCGTAAATATCAATTTTGTAAGTCTTTGCTTTGACTCGACCACAGTTTGAACCTGCGACCTTCTGCGTGGGAAGGCGGTGCTCTGCTGATTCGATCTATCCTATTATTGCTGAGGTATGCCTACAGGTAGTTTCATAGTCACGGACATATAGAGGTATAATTATTTATGCCTACAAATAAGGCCATAGTCGTGGACACCTTGCAAGTGTGTGTTTACAAATACTGCCATTGTCATGGAGATGCCTTGTAACAGGTTGTACCCACCTCAGCAGGCAAGGAGTCATGCGCAAAGGTAAGTGTGGACGAGGTGATTGCATGAGGGAACCTAGGTCGCATATTGGTTAAGATGCTCGCCCTGGAATGGCCAAGCTGTGGGTTTGAGTCCTGCTTTAGGTGTGCTATACATTTATCCGCTGAGAATATATGAGGCTTTAAGGAAATCCCACTCTTTACTTATAAGCCGGGAGCCCATAGGGTTCAGCCTAGCTGGAAAGTTAACCAATTGTCTTCTGCATAGCAATAGGCCAGTTTTGTATGCCCGTGTAAGAAAATGGACATCTGCCGGGAACACGCTGGTGGGTGTGGTAAGGAGGGCCATGAGAAAGGGACCCCGAAATTGAGCTAGGTCAGCTTGTGAGGAACTACCTGAAGAAAGCTATTTGAAAATTATTTGAATGGCCACTACCAGAGATGTTCAGGGGCGGGGCGAGGTGTGCCCGTCAGACATAACTGGCATCCACAAATTGTGCTAGATCAGCTTGTGAGTTAAAGTTGCATAGTCCGATGGTTTTGAATTTCTGTATTTTTTCTGAGATAAATATATTAGATGGATCACTAGTATCTACGTTATATTAGTTCAAAGTTACTTTTATTTTAAATGGTAAACTTTTGAGATATTTTGAGTGCAAACATGGAAAATTAGCTTTGGCAAGCTTGCCAAAACTCTGACACCATAGACTTCTGCAGTTACAGGTTCTGTTGACTCAGTATTGCTTTCTATGCAGAAACGAATGCTTAATAAATTCATCAGTATCTAAGTTAGATATGTCAAATCAAATCCAGATAATTGGTTTAGTTTTGAAAATTTGCGGCATAGGCCCAGGTTTCATTAATGACTACTGCTGGACATTTTGAGCGGTAGCATACGAAGGTCATACCTGTCAAGTCTCCTGATTTGGGCGGGAGGCTCCCGATTTTAAGTACCTCTCCCGACCTTCCAATCAGGTATTCAATTTAAGCCCATCTCCCGCTTTTAGAAAACTGATGAGCCTGTGCCATGAATTTTATTTGCATTATTCATTTGTGATCCTGCTCAGTGGACCCATTTGCAGTTTGGGCTATTTTCTATTCCAACCAGTGGTCCACAACTGGTTCACCAAAGGCTGCGGTATGTGCTGTGTTGTCTGTGGGAAAGTGCATATCAAAGAACCCTTGCTGCTTATCGAAAAGAGTATTCCATGTGTTCCTCCAAATAAATTAATCAAAAGGGAGCTCAATGCACTGCTAGACTAACTAAAACTATATGTGTATATATAAATAATGATACAAATATATGTATAAATAATGAATATAAAAAAAATACACTGAATATCAAGGAAACTCTTAGAAGGTAAACCTGCTAAGCATGATATACCCAGGAGGTTAACTTTAAACCAAAACTAATGACTACTAATGCAAGCTGGTGCAGGCAGTCAGGGACATTAACGATAGGTAACGAAACAACTAACCAATTGTAGAATTAACAGAATCACAGAATGTGGGAGATGTGGAACAATGTTTACAAACAGAGAAAGAAAGCGTGCAGTAGATAGCTACACAACAACTGAAAGTAACAAAACACGGGGAACCATGAGACTATTACTGTCTAGCGACGAAAACAAGTCATTAGACTTAACCATTATGGGCAGCATAAATACACCATCACCCCCCCCCCCCCCCCCCCCCCAAATGACTATATGTTTGACGTCCAATAGCCGATGATAAAAATCAATGTGGTCTTGAGGCGTCATTAAATAAAACAAGTTTTTGTAGCCATACGCTAGGCTTACACTGCGTGCACGAATGGCCTAAAAACTGATTTCCCCCATAGTCTCCCCCATGGAATTTTCAAATGTTGACAGGTGTGTGGTAGTAGAATACATATGAGCGCTTCCATTCATAAGTTTACATGGGAAGAATGCTGTATTAAGGTTTTAATACAGAGCTTACAAACTTTGGTTAATTCTCTACGCTTTGCTGGTTTCATCAGTCCATTACGTTTTGTTTGTTGTTGTCTTACATCCTAGCAACATCTAAGGTCATATCAGGACTGGTACCGACTTGTGACAGTACGCACTCATGGCGATTTTATAGTGCTGCCCCATTGGGAAATCAGGCCGCCGGCACCATGACCCGATATCCCACTCAGTCACATTATCCTGACACCGAGCTAACCAGCCCTTGCCCTATCTTAATAATGCCGAGCACCAGGCTAGAAAGTATAAATTTTTAAGTCATTGGTTTGACTCGACCGGGAACCGAACTCGCAAACTCCCGATCTTCCGCACGCGAGACCGATTCGGCCACCGCGCCCGGTAGTCCATTACGTAACTAAGTAGGCTGGTGGTAATCAAGACCTTTGTATGGTGGTGCCACTGGTGGCAAATCTGGAACTATATTATTAATTCAGAAAGGGGAAACAAATTTACATACTACATAAATTTACACAAGGTCCACCGTTTTACACCATTAAGGTTGCATAGTCCGATGGTTTTGAGTTTTTGTCATTTTCTGAGATAATTATATTAGGTTGATCGGTATAATCTATCTTACTTTAGTTTGAAGTACCTCACATTTTAAATGGTTAACTTTTGAGATATTTGAGGTGCAAACATGCCAACTTAATTTTGGCAAGCACACAGGAACTCTGACACCATAGGTTTCAGCAGTAACAGCATCCATTAAACTGTCTCAGTGTTCCCTTCTATGTGGCAACAGATGCTTAATAAGTTGGATATGTAGAATCAATGGGGCTTGTCGGCGCCCGAGATAACGCTAGGTGGCGCTCATGTACTATCAGTCTGTCCGGAGAGAGGGAAGGAGGACAGTAGTGGGTTGAGGGAGAGAGACATGCAGAAAGGAAAGGAGTGCGAGAGGGACCTAGGGAGGGAGCCAAATAAACAGACAGGCAGGCATACATACACACATGCAAGCATACATATATACATACAGACAGGGAAACATGCATACATATAGGCAAGCAGGAAGACAGGCAGGCAAGCAGGCATATATGTAGGCAAACAAACAGTCAGTTATGTAAGAATGCAGGAAGACAGGCAAACAGACATACAGGCAGGCAGTCATATAGACAAGCAAACACACAGTGTATAACTATCCAGGCATGCAGGAAGACAGGCAGTCATGCAGGCAGGTAGGAAGACAGGCAATACATTCATATACACATGCAGGCAAACATACAGCCAGTCATACAGGCATGCAGGAAGACAGGCAGTCATGCAGGCAGGCAGAAAGACAGGCAAACATACATTCATATACACATGCAGGCAAACATACAGCCAGTCATACAGGCATGCAGGAAGAGAGGCAGTCATACGTGCAGGCAGGCAGTCACACAGGCAAACATACATTCATATAGGCAGGAAGACAAACAGGCATGCAGTCATAGAGGCAGGCAGTCATAGAGGCAGGCAAACATACATAGAGGCAGGCAGTTATACAGCCAAGCAGGCAAACATACATAGAGGCAGGCAGTCATAGAGGCATCAACCATACATACAGGCAGGCAGTCATACAGGCAAGTAGGCAAACATAGATAGAGGCAGGCAATCATAGAGGTAGGCAGTCATAGAGACAGGCAGTCATAGAGGCAGGCAGTAATAGAGGCAGGCAAACATACATACAGGCAAGCAGTCATACAGGCAAGCAGGCAAACATACATACTGGGAGGCAGTCATACATGCAGGTAAACAAACATACATGCAGGTCATACAGGCAAGCAGACAGTCATACAGGCAGGCAGCCATACGTGTAATGAAATTTGTATCGCATAACGGTGAGGTTTTCCTTTCCTTCACAGTACGTCCGAAATAACTGAATTAACGGGCTTATTTTTTCCTTATTGCTGCTCTCTATAGTGGCATTCCTGTAGACCTTTTGTGCCTCAGGTCCTGCCACGTACAAAAAAATCAAACACTGCACCTTTTCAGCTTTCGACATGACTCCCGTTGCTCCGGCGTATATCTCATACAAGCTTATCCACGCTCGCCAGTTCATGGTCATATGGTTGTCTAAGACTAGTGGTGCTGGCGGTTTAAGTTCGGCTAACACCATGTTTACTGTGTCTTCGTCTTCGTTTTCACTATCTGACACCATGTAATGAAAGGATGTGGACACGTTGAGATCGAGTGTAAGACTGGTTTATTCTTCTCTCCTCACGTGCCGGTGTCTCGTGCCTGGTCACATGACCAGCACGCCCGGTCTCGCATTCCATACATAGCCCACGTTATCGACATACCTTACAATACGTGCAGGCAGGCAAGCAGGCATGTCAGCAGTCATACAGGTAGGCAGGCAAGCAGCCTGTCATACAGGCAGTCATATAGTCAGGCAGGCAGGCAGTCATAGGACACACAGAGTACGGACTGATAGTACAGGAGCGCCACCTAGCGTTTTTTCGGCCGGCAAGCCCCATTCTAGACCATCGTTTTGGTTTAGAAAATCTGGTGCTTCATCGGACTATGCAGCATTAAGCAAGTTCCAAACAAGTATAACACAATTCAAGTTTGGAATAATAAACGCATCATGGGTGAGGCACTGAGGGGAGTGGCAGATGGAGCGGGAAGGTTGATTGATTGATTGATTGATTGGTGGTTGCTTTACGCCGTGTCGGCAGCATAGGCCATATTCACGGCGAGAAATGTTTGTTTTTTGTTCAAACCATCGCTTTTACATGTAAAAGCAGACAATCAATTATGTGCCAATAGACACTCATTAAATTAGAAAGCTCACAATCATATATTTGTGGTCAAGGGAAACAAATTCCCATAGAAAAAGAAAAGTTTTATTAATAATTGATAGAACCTATTTAGTCAACTATATGAGGTGGTACAGTCCAGCTGCCCTCAAAAAGGCTAAAATGTTTTCCTGTTTTACCTTAGTAAAGAGGTCATGCATACTGTCTGCAGTGTAGAACTGTTGGCGCAGGGCCAAAGAATCAACGCAACTTAGTAAAATGTGTTTGAGTGTCAGCGGGGACTGACACCCAATACATTCAAGGGGAGGTTCCCCCTTGAGCAGAAAAGCATGTGTAAGCCACGAGTGACCAATACGGCAGTGGCTAAGGACCACTTGGTCCCGCCGACCTCGTGCATGAGTCTGTGGTGGCTTTCCCACGGGAAAGTCATTGGAGGTCAGTGTGGCCGTGGGAGGTGAGTTAGGAAGTTGGGATTAGATAACTAGCACAATGGAGATTAGTTCTTAGTCGGTCAACAAGGCTAAAGCTGCATGGTCCGATGAAGCTTCAAAATTTCAACACCAAAACAATTATCTAGATTTGATTCTACATATGCATCTTAGATATTGGTGCACCTATTAAACATTTGTTTCTGCGTAGAAGACTTAGCCAATTTAATAGAACCTGTTACTGCTTCAGTTTAGAGTGTCAGACTTTTGGCGTGCTTGCCAAAACTAATTTTACATGGTTGCACTTCAAATATCTCAAAATTTAGCCATTTAAACTGAAAGTTACTTCAAACTAAAGTAAAGTAGATTATAAAGATCACTGTAATATATATATTTCAGAAAAATCACGGAAACTCAAAACTATCGGACTATGCAACTTGAATTGTTTGCAAATTGCGCATTCACAGCCACAGGAGCCAGAACGTAGTCATGTGAGGTTATTTTATTGCATAGCTTTTGTTTGATTAAATCATCTTAGGCAGTAGTTACAGACCTGGCTTTCTTTGCGTATTGAAGGAGCAGGACGTAGCTCAGGTGGTAGAGTGTCCACCTGTGAAGGGGTTGGTCATCTTATCGATCCTGCTCACTGGACCCATTTGCAGTTTGGGCTATTTTCCATTCCAACCAGTGGTCCACAACTGGTTCATCAAAAGGCTGTGCTATGTGCTGTCCTGTCTGTGGGAAAGTGCATATAAAAGACCCCTTGCTGCTTATCGGAAAGAGTAGCGTATGTGGCGGCATCGGGTTTATGTAAGAATATGTCAGAATGACAATATGTTTGATGTCCAATAGCCGATGATACAAAAATCAATGTGTTCTAGAGGCTTCGTTAAGTAAAACAAGCTTTTTTCTTTGCATATTGAAGGCATGTTGAGGGATATTTGCCTTCCCAGTTCCCCTCCCAGCTTAGTGGCATCAGGGTTAGTTAGGAGAACTAGCCTTTTCCATTTAAAGTTGCATAGTCCGATGGTTTTGAATTTCTCTATTTTTTCTGAGATAAATATATTAGATCGATCACTAGTATCTACTTTACACTAGTTCAAAGTTACTTTTATTTTAAATGGTAAACATTTGAGATATTTTGAGTGCAAACATAGTAAATTAGTTTTGGCAAGCTTGCCAAAACTCTGACACCATAGACTTCTGCAGTAACAGGTTCAGTTAAATTGACTCAGTATTTCCTTCTACGCAGAAACAAATGCTTAATAAGTGCATCAGTATCTAAGTTAGATATGTAAAATCAAATCTAGATAATTACTTTGGTTTTGAAAATTTGATATTTGATCAGACTATGCAGCTCTAAGTGACAGCATATAGCAATCCAGGGGGACAAGTGTAAGTCTCTGCGTCGTTTCATGATAAATGTATTTTCCAGTAAGTAATGGTTAAAAACAATAATGGAAAGAGTAGATGAGGTATTTTCTGTATAGAATTGGTATTCTTACACTTTGGGATATTAAAGGAATGAATTTGGAACATGGAGAATGTGGACTTTTCTACAGCCTATTAGACCTTTATTTTGCATAGAATATTACCTGTTAGTCTATAAACTAATAAAAGGACACTCTCACTTGAAATAAATGTTCATTTTGCATGCATAGGCTATATATATTTGTTATATCTAATATTCCATGGTGATTAAACAGGTTCTGGACATAACTGTTGTGTCCCCTGCTTGTTTTCTGATTGTTTTATCAGAGAATATGCTATTCTGTGAATACCAGAAGTTCAACAAGAAAACCCTTGGTACTGTTGCATGTGCAAGCATATTGTGGAGTACCATGACTAGTAACATAATATTCCAACTAAGCTGTATGAAACTAAATTGAAATTGAAGTCCCATATTACTTTTGGTGTCCCCTTCCATTCTGTTACATCCACAACTCAAAATTGGGCAGTAAACAATCACCCTATGCAGATTTCTTTACAGTGCATTTCAATACTTAGGGGATCACAACAGAGTTGCGGTGTATTCATACGGTGAAGGTGGAACAAATTGCTTGAGGCATATCTGTAAGTAAATAACACGCACGACAACTAGTATCAAAACAGTCAAACTCTATTTCAATAGGCAATGTTGCAATGTCTGAAATGTTGTGTATGTCTGGGTCTGTCGATTAGCTGTTGTGACCGAGTGACCCACACCAGCATGTGTGTAGCTGAGCATGTTGTTCAACTGACTCCGCTGTCTGTTGTGCCTAATTAGGGTGGTGGGTGGTGTGAAAGTACAACGTCTGAACACTTTGACTTCTGGATACTGAATGGTTTATTCACGTCCAGGGCTCGCTGAACCGCCGGCTAAACTTTCCATGACGTCATCTCATTTACATACTCCTTTGTCTCACTCACCGTCTAGAACCTCATGTATCTCATTAGCATATATTACCCACGTGTCTGGACGTCTATTACGCATATATCACATCCCCCCTTAAAGTATTTCTGAAACATGCAATGTTTCAAAATGACCATCAACATACACAAACATATCAGTCAAACGAATGCAACAACAAACATATATGCGTACTTAACTTAAACACAGGTCCTAGCGAATGTCTGAGCGCACTATGGCACTGAAGTCCTTTAAATGTCCGGCATCATAGCCTCCATGTTATACATCGTCCATAAACACAACACACGCCAGCTGCAGCTGAAACACAACTTAATCCTATCATGCACATGTGTCGTGTGTACACACCCAGTCTAACTGACCCACTACAGGTCTAACCTGCTCGCCGGCCTAATCAGTCGACCTGACCTACTTAGATTAGCCGCACTGTTTACATTCGGCAATGACGCTGACCTACTCTGCGTCTGCCCGACTGGTTCGGGCCGCCCCCCCTCAGGCGCCCTTATAACCTGAACTCGATTTCTATACAACATATTATCTGCTTCGTTCAAAATTTGATACTCTCTCCCTGAAATACCCGTACGACCTAAAATAACCCCTTTTTTCCATTCCTCTGCATGATTTTTGTATTTTATTTTGTCCCCAACTTTCATAGGTTTGTGCGGCTTACCCCGTTTCTTGTCATGAAACACTTTCTGGCTTTGCTGCCTTTTCGCTGTCTGCACTTTCTTTGGAATTTGTGTTTCGGGTATCAAAATTTCTTCCGCCATCGGCAACCTCCCTCTCAGCCTTCTGCTCATGAGCAGCTGAGCCGGAGATGCATTCAAGATGGGCAATGGAGTGTTCCGATAGTTCAACAAAGCTAACTGAAAGTCTGTATTCATTTTCTCGCACTTCTTCAAAATGTCTTTTACCATTTGCACAAACCTTTCCACCTGACCATTGCTGCGTGGATACTGCGGACTGGAATACACAGCTTTAAAACCATAGTGTTGTGCGAACTCCCTGTACTCATGGCTCTTAAATTGTGGACCATTGTCTGAAATGACCTGACTAGGAATACCGTGCCTTGCAAAATTATCCTTCAACGCCTCAATGACCGTGACAGACGACGTATCACCTAACAATGTTACCTTTGGATATTTCGTGTAATAATCTACCGTTATCAGGTAATTTTTTTTGTTTAACTCAAACAAGTCTGCACCTACTTTCTCATACGGTTGACAGGCTATCGGTTGATTAATCAATGGCTCATTATGCAAACTTTTGCGGTTGTTTTGGCAAGTGTCACACCGACTGACCTTATCCTCAATTTGTTTGTTTATGTTAGGCCAAAACATGCAGTCTCGCGCCAGCTGCTTGGATTTTGTCACGCCCAAATGTGTTTCGTGTAACGCCTCAATCATTTCACCGTGGAGACCCGGAGGAACCACCACCCGATTCCCTTTCATGACCAGATTATTTTCTACCGTTAACTCGTCTTTGTGTCGGATGTACTGTCTCAGACACGGCGGTGTCTGTATGCGTATAGTGTCGGAACCCATCTTCAATGTGCGTGATCAACATGGACATGGACACATCCTTTTCATATTCTCTGACAAATCTTACTCAACAAACTTGATTGCATGTCCACTGCGGCAATGCAGAACATGTCATCGAACAGGCTGCCATGACCTATATTGGCACTATGTGCCCTGGACAACGTGTCTGCAAAAAACATCAAAGAACCCTTCACATGACATAGCTGAATATTGTAGTTTTGCAAACGCATTCACATTCTCTGCATCTTGGCCGAAAGTTTGTGAATCGGTTTCTGCATTATTGCCACCAACGGCTTGTGGTCCGTTTGAATTTGAACCTCCTTGCCAAAGATATAGTCATGAAACCTCTGGCATCCGAAACATATGGCGAGCATTTCTTTCTCAATAGTGGCATAGCCACACTGCGCAGTTAATATGGCACCCAGACCAGACTGACAAGCATCTACTTGAATAACAATGGGTTTCTTGACATTGTAATACGACAACACAGGAGCAGTTCTTAACTTTTCCTTCAACTTATCAAACCCACCCTGCTGTTCAGTTTGCCAGTGCCACACGACATTCTTATGCGCCTGTCACATTACGGCGTATGGCGGAAGCATATGCCAGCTTATCGGCTTGCGTCACATACGCCATCATACGCTTCGCATATGCTTCACATACGCTTCGCATACGCTTCGCATACGCTGCGCATACGTCGTATACGCCCGGCGTATCTCTCATACGCCGTCATACGCGCAACTGTCCTAAAATTGTTTGGGCATGCTAAAAGATTTCAGCGTATGGTGACGTAAGGCTCATACGCTCCTCATGCGCTATGCATACGCTAAGCGTACGCCATCATACGTTGCGCATAAACCTCGGTGACTCTGCCAAGTCTGCTCCTGCAGACTTTACCGAAGTGCCCAATCTTCTTGCAGGCTCTGCAAGCTTTGCCTTTCGCTGGGCAGACTCCCCGGTGGTGTTCGTATCCACAGTTCTGACAGCGGACCTTGAACTCTCCTGCACCGGCACCACCAGAATTCCAAGATGGCTATTTCCAAGATGGCGTCGCCGATGACCGAACCGCCGGTGCACCGGTACGCGCAGTAGCATAGTTCCTAAGAAAATCAATTTCCTTACTCTCAACATCTGATTTGGTGTCCTCCAACAGATCCGAACTGAACTCACTCATTTCACACATACTCACACACTTCTCCAGAGTTAACTCAGCAGTTTGCAGCAGTTTGTTATGCAAATTAACGTTCCTTATACCAGCCACTAACCGATCGCGCAACAGCGACTCCTCCACTGTTCCATATTCGCAATCCTTTACCTTGTCTCTCAACGCCATGATGTACGTAGCCATAGTTTCTGTAGATTGATTATGCATATTAAACTTGTATCTTGTTATTATCAAACTGCACTTGCCTACACAATATGTTTGAAATGCTTCCGTAAGTGGTCCGATCCTGTCTCGATCAGCGAGAGCGATGTCCATATTGGCGAAAACTTTTTGCGCTTCTTCGCCAGCGATGTGAAGAAAGATGCAGCATTGCACTCGTTCCGTCTTCACTATGACACCTGCAGCAGTGGCATATATGTCATATGCTCTGATCCATGTTTTCCAGTTCGATCTCACGTTGTTGCTGAGGACAAGCTGACCAGGCGGCCGCAAACCCGGCAGTGTATTAGCGTGCGGCATTCTTCCTCATCTGACACCATGTGAAAGTACAATGTCTGAACACTTTGACTTCTGGATACTGAATGGTTTATTCACGTCCAGGGCTCGCTGAACCCGCCGGCTAAACTTTCCATGACATCATCTCATTAGCATAATCCTTTGTCCAAACCTCTGCATCTCGTTAACATATATTAGCCACATACCTATTATGCATATATTACATAGACTACATCACGGTTCCGACTGCGCATGCGCTGAAAGCGGCCTTGGGAGCAAAGCAAAGGCGTACAGCCATTGAGTTTCCCGATAAGCGCAGTGAAAAACGTCAGTTTTATTCTAAATTAATAGAAATCCAAAACCCTAACCTTATCAATTTAATATAATCTTTTTGTTAAACATGTTTTCTATATGTGTTCCAAGCGGTTTGTGTCTCGGTGGTGTGGTTTTATCAATATTTTACTTTTTGTGTATGGAGATTGCTCACTGCCATTGACAATGCATTGAGTACAGCATACGGCCATTGAGTTTGCCGATACTCATAGGGCAAAACTGGCATATTATTCAAAATAAATAGAAATACATAACAATTTGGCACAAAAATGGAGGGAAGGATGCAATATAATAATATAATGAATATGATTAAGACACAACTCTCCATAATTAAGCATTTTGAGCAAAGAAACATACAATTTCAGTCACTTTACAGGTTGATGTTTACATCACCATTGATTAGCCAGAAGTAATTCTTGGTCTAAATATTAAAATGTCAAATGTGTCAACAAAAACTTGTTTCAAAGAAATATATAACCAATATCTGATTAACCCTACTCATTTTCTATTTCTACATATGTCATTAACCATAGGATATAAATAAAAACATGAATAAAATAAGTAAAACTCACTCTGGCTATGGCTCTAACACCAGTCTGAGTGCCCAGATTTTTCTAAATCTAAATGCACATGGCATAAGATGTGCTGATTATATTGATGTAAATGCAATGCTGGATAAAAGATTAATATAGAATCGCACTACGCGAGTGCAGACACACGGATGCACATCTATTCAAAGTTAAAGAATTTCATGGATTTGTTTTTGTCGCGCCTCTGAAATAAAGTGGGATTGTCTTATTTTATGTGCATTCAGTCTGAATATGATGGTAATTTTTAATTGTTTTTGTCGTGCCTCTGAAATAAAGTGGGATTGTCTTATTTTATGTGCATGCAGTCTGAATATGATCGTAAATTTGTGTGCTTTCAATATTGAAATGGGGGTGTGTGCTTCTATTGGGACATATATACAGTAAGTCTTTTGTCAGTGCTGTCAATGCTTCGGCATTGACCAAAGACTTATTCAGCAGAGTAAGGCAAGGAGCCTGCCGAGTTTTGTCGGTTGGTTGTTGGAGTTTTACTTCCTGGCAAAATCTAAGGTCATATCAGGACGGGCACTGACTTGTGACAGTGCGTACTCATGGTGACATTATAGTGCTGCCCCACTGGAAGACCAGGCTGCCCTGATATCCCACTCAGTCACATTATCCTGACACTGAGCCAACCAGTCCTTGCCCTACACTAATAATGCTGAGCGCCTGGCTAGGAAGCGACAAGTATCAGTTTTGAAGTCATTGGTTTGACTCGACCAGGGTTCGAACCTGTGGGTTTGAATACCACAATCTACTAAAACGGGAGACGGACGCTCAACTCATTCCGCCATCCCGTTTGGTCACCAAGTTTGGTTTTCAGGGACCATGTGCTTAGGCCAAATAACAAAAAATTGGTGATCGTCCCCGCCTGTGCCTGAAAAATCGCCCGCCCCTGATTTATTTTGTTAACCGTTAAAAATGCGTCAGCCTAGCAACAATTCTACTTTTGTAACACAATAAAATTTATGTTTATGTATTTCCATTGAAATCATGTCATTCGTTGTCTGAAAACATGAAACCTACCTGCTCATCCCTGATTTGTGTGATCAAAAGGACGATCACCAACGTTTTTCCTTATATTTGGCCTTATGGATTCAGAGTAGAGGATCGGGACGTAGCTCAGGCAGTAGAGTGTCCACCTGTGAAGGTGTGGGTCATCCGATGGATCCTACTCAGTGGATCCATTTGCAGTTTGGGCTATTTTCCATTCCAACCAGTGGTCCACAACTGGTTCATCAAAGGCTGTGCTATGTGCTGTCATGTGTGGGAAAGTGCATATAAAAGACCCCTTGCTGCTTATTGGAAATAGTAGCCTATGTGGCGGTAGTGGGTTTCCTCCCAAAGAAATATGTCAGAAGCTTTTTACACCAGATGGAGAAAATCCCTTTTGTTGTCAACTTTAACAAATTATTTATTTAAACTAATTCAGTACAAACATTTATATAATAATTCACACTGTAGATGCGTACATATACTTCAAGAATTTGCTCAGATTTGTTTTTCCTTTAAAGTTGCATAGTCCGATGGTTTTGAGTTTCTGTAATTTTTTCAAGATAAATATATCAAATGGATTGTCATAATCTACCTTACGTTAGTTTGAAGTACCTTTTATTATAAATGGCTAACTTTTGAGATATTTGAAGTGTAAACATGTCAAATTAGTTTTGGCAAGCACACCAAATCTCTGACTCCAAAGGCTTCTGCAGTAACAGGTTCTATTTAATTGCCTCAGTATTCCCTTCAATAGCCGTGTTTACACGGGGAATTGTGAAACGATCTAGACAAAGCGATTTATATGAGGCGTTTTTGAGGCGCGTTTACACGGACAGAGTTTAAAAAGTGTTTTGGCGCCGGTAACCAGCAGCCTGTGGTGCGCCTGTAGCCGGCAAGCACTGCTATTTATTTAGTTTACACAAGTCGATTCGCTACGTTAATATCACTTGGAATTTAAGGTTAATTTAATTAAATTTCATTATTTGAGTATGTAATTCTGTTAAATATGATCGCATTCACTAGATTTCAGCCTAATCGGGCCCTAACACTGCCGGGAACCAGCTGAATCGCTTCATCTATACTACCTCGCGAGGTAGTATAGATGAGTCTTGAATCTTGTATGGTTTGATGTGTCCCGAGTTTACATACTCGGGACACATCAAACGATGTGTCCCGAGTATGTAAAATAAGGTCACAGTCCTTTTGATCACACAAATCAGGGATGAGCAGGTAGGTTTGATGTTTTCAGACAATGAATGACATGATTTCAATGGAAATACATAAACATAAATTTTATTGTGTTACAAAAGTAGACCTCTGCAGTCTACAAACCCTCATTTGTAGACTGCAGAGGTGTCTGATTCAAATTCTGACCTAGGCTACTACATTTAATCACTGCCTTGATTAAATGTAGTAGCCTGCGTTAGTTTTCCGGACGACGGCGACTGGATAATATTAACTCAAGTAGAATCGAATAATAAATAATTCTCCGAGCGTTTATATGTATATAATAGATTATATATAACATAACTATGTGGAAATGTTATGGTGCGCAGTGACCGGGATTGCGGTATGATGTCCGGATATTAAGATACAGTTATTAATTATAGAAATGTTCCCTCCATGCACCAGGAAGAGTGGAAATGGAGGAGCATATATTAATGTTTATTGTAACTGTATGACGACTACTTGTTACAACAGGACCACTGGGTAAGCACACCCAGCTATTCTGCATATATTAGGGACACCACCTGCACTTGGGTTGAGTAACAGGTGCCCCTCTTGGGCGCCACCCCTCCCAGGCTGCAGAGGTGTCTGATTGGCTGGCTGTATGAGACTAGTCACCCTTGTACTCCTTGCACTTGCTATGCAGACACTCTCACTCTAGAGATACCAAAAGAAGCAGTTTACCACTGAGCTGTGTGTAACACCCAGAGGACTTAGGTTCAATGGGCTGTAGGCACTGAATTAGACTGAACAAGCAGGAACCATGTGGGTCTGTGTGACAGGTTGTAAGTGAGTCAGGGTGGCAGGTCACTAGTAGATGAACAAGAGTTGTATCAATAAAGCTCAACCTTATCACTGTCAATCGTGCGCGACTTGTCTTCCCTTTCTTACTTATGAGTTGTTTTGGTATCTAGTGAGGGGGAGACTGACAGACAGTTGCCAGGATCCTCCTGATAGTAGTGAGTATAAGATGAATAACTGTGACGACCAGCAGTAATTCTTCTATGTGGCAAAAAATGCTTAATTAGTACATCTGTATCTAAGTTAGATATGGAGAATCAAATCTAGATAATTGCTTTGGTCTTGAAAATTCATCGAACTGTGCAGCTTTAATAAACATTGTCAGAAGGGTTACAAATCGGAGTTACCATGGCAACGCCCCATCACTGTAACCTCTGAAAACAATTGCTTACATAATAACAAGTCTTGAGTCAAATAAATGCATCAATAATAAGCTCAGAGCGTCAACAAAATAGGAAAATAGGGATTTTCTCCACAAAATAGGAAGACAATAGGTTTGATTGGTTTCTTTATGCTCTGTCGGCAGCATAGGACATATTCACAGTGAGAATTGTTTGGTTTATATTCTACCATCATTTTTACTGAATACAAAAGCACAGAATCAATTTTGTGTTAGCAGACACTGTGGATTTAAAAAGCTCACAGTTACATAATTTGTGGCTAAAGGAAATAGAATTTAGATAAAGGTTAAAGGTTGTTAATTGATCTAATGGGTATAATGGACTATATGTGATGGCGGAGACAAGCTGGCTTTAAAAAGGCTAAAATGTATAACAGCAAATATACCAAAATAGTGTATAGAGGCCATCAAATTAGCAGTGACTTCAACAAGTAGGAAAACAGGAAACGAACAATTAAAATTTGAATGCATGGTATGATCATATTGTGCTACTTGTTCAAGTCTCATTCTATTTGATTTGTAGTCTACCGCATTACCGAGCTTAGTAGGCAACCCTCGCTTAATAGGTGCCCCCCTATTTTTCTTGAAAAATAGACATTTTCCTGACAAAATATTGCAAAAGTGATATTCTCAAACGTTGTTTTCTAATAATCCAGAACAAATAGTATGCAGAGCACACATTATGGTTAGTTAGTCAGTGGTGATTGCTTAACACCGTGTCGGCAGCAAAGGCTATAATCACGGTGAGAATTGTTCAGATCTTATTGTCATATTATTATCAAGTCGTCACTTTTACAGAGAATGTAAAAGCACATAATCAACGATATGTCCCGAGATACTTTTGAAGTCAAAGGCTCACAATCATAATGACAACAAATTTGAAGCCAGGTAAAATACTAGATAAATTGGTGAAATTGTTTTATTGGACAAAACCAAGCGGTATAGTCCTGCCACCCTCAAGAAAGCTAGCCATAGAGCGTCATAAAAAAAAAGAAGGGAAAAGTAGGACACTTGACGCCCTGTAAGCTTCTTGCTTTATTAATGTGTCAAATTCGAAATCAAATATCAAAAACTCATGCACGGACGAGGATTTAAAGATTTATTTATTCTTACAATTTGAACATATTACCAGTTGGGATGGCCAAATGAGTTGAGCGTCATGCTTCCCGTTTAGCCGGCTGCAGGATTCAAATTCTGGCTGAGTCAAAATGAATGACTTTAAAATTTATAATCGTTGCTATCTAGCCAAATATCAGCATTACGCGGATAAGGCGAGGAGGAGTGGAAGGAGGAAGACCAATTGTCCGCGATTGAAATTTCCCCTGTTTAATGCAGCTAATGCAACAAATCAAACTTTTTTTTTTATTAAACAGTTTTAGTATGTAAATTATGATCTGAACAGGGCGATGAGAAAAAAGAATTATTTTAATTTGCGTTAAACAAAACAAAACATAGGAGCTTTTCCCTGGGTAAATTTCATATTTACTTATTCTGATTGGGAAAAAAAAAAGCAAAAGAATGATATTGGTTGGTCAGGATTCTCCCTATCCAGCATATACTTTGTATTGCCCACATTGCTAAAAACAATTATTATTACTATATACATGTACATTATAGTTATGTACATACATACACAATCTAGGCTGACAAAAGCCCACCACGCTAAGCCGATAGCTGACCTAGATAGCTGACCTAGATAGACTGGCAGCCTCGGCCTCACCCCAACCCAGTGCGCAATGGGCTGGGGAGGCAGAAGCCGGTAACACATGCCCACAGAGTAGATTTTTAAATGTTCATTTTAAATTGAGGCGGCATATCCTCAAGAAGCATGCCAGGATGTAGGAGCTGGGAACAGCGGTGCCAGATGCTGAGGAAAGCGCTCCAATGGCGGTGGAGACTTCTTCTTCAAATTATTACTTATGCTTCTGTATAATAACCTTAAATAAATGTAGTAGCCTGCATTAGTTTTTAATGAATCCCCACAGAAGGGCGCCACCAGCATTAAATCACTACAGCAGGGCGCTACGCACATTAATGAATCCCCATAGGAGGGCGCCACCTGCATTAAGACATCATTGCAGCAGGGCGCTATGTACATTAAATTAAAGGGATGAAAGTGGTCTCCGGGGAAAAAAAGCAGAAATTTATGCTGATATTTTCCCATAGGTTTAGCATTGTCAGGGAATCGCGGAAAATTCCCGGAAGTCGGGTTTCCTACATATTGGTATATGCTGATAGTGCTGCGGCTTTTGAACAATGCATTAGCATGCACTTATAGCTACAGGAAAAAATCTAGGAAATCCGCGATATCGCGGCGATCTTTCATCCCTGATTAATGAATCTCCACAGGAGGGCACCACCTGCATTAAGACATCACCGCAGCAGGACACTACATACATTAATGAATCCCCACAGGAGGGCGCCACCTGCATTAAGACATTGCAGCAGGGTGCTACGCACATTAATGAATCCCCACAGGAGGGTGCCACCTGCATTAGGACATCATCAAAGCAGGTACTATGTACATTAATGAATCCGCACAGGAGGGTGCCACCTGCATTACATCACCACAGCAGGGCACTACGTACATTAATGAATCCCCACAGGAGGGTGCCACCTGCATTACATCACCACAGCAGGGCGCTACGTACATTAATGAATCCCCACAGGAGGGCGCCACCTGCATTACATCACCACAGCAGGGCGCTACATACATTCATGAACCCCACAGGAGGGCACCACCTGTATTAAGACATCGCAGCAGGGCGCTACATACATTAATGAATCCCCACAGGAGGGCGCCACCTGCATTACATCACCACAGCAGGGCGCTACGTACATTAATGAATCCCCACAGGAGGGCGCCACCTGCATTACATCATCGGAGGCAGGGCGCTACGTATATTAATGAATCCCCACAGGAGGGCGCCACCTGCATTACAGCATCGCAGCGCTATGTACATTAATGAATCCCCACAGGATGGCGCCACCTGCATTACATCATCGGAGGCAGGGCGCTACGTATATTAATGAATCCTCACAGGAGGGCACCACCTGCATTACAGCATCGCAGCGCTATGTACATTAATGAATCCCCACAGGAGGGCGCCACCTGCATTACAGCATCGCAGCGCTATGTACATTAATGAATCCCCACAGGAGGGCGCCACCTGCATTACATCATCGGAGGCAGGGCGCTACATATATTAATGAATCCCCACAGGAGGGCGCCACCTGCATTACAGCATCGCAGCGCTATGTACATTAATGAATCCCCACAGGAGGGCGCCACCTGCATTACATCATCGGAGGCAGGGCGCTACATATATTAATGAATCCCCACAGGAGGGCGCCACCTGCATTACAGCATCGCAGCGCTATGTACATTAATGAATCCCCACAGGAGGGCGCCACCTGCATTACATCATCGGAGGCAGGGCGCTACGTATATTAATGAATCCCCACAGGAGGGCGCCACCTGCATTACAGCATCGGCAGTCAGCAGCGCTATGTACATTAATGAATCCCCACAGGAGGGCGCCACCTGCATTACAGCATCGCAGCGCTATGTACATTAATGAATCCCCACAGGAGGGCGCCACCTGCATTACAGCATCGCAGCGCTATGTACATTAATGAATCCCCACAGGAGGGCACCACCTGCATTACAGCATCGCAGCGCTATGTACATTAATGAATCCCCACAGGAGGGCACCACCTGCATTACAGCATCGCAGCGCTATGTACATTAATGAATCCCCACAGGAGGGCACCACCTGCATTACAGCATCGCAGCGCTATGTACATTAATGAATCCCCACAGGAGGACGCCACCTGCATTACATCATCGGAGGCAGGGCGCTACGTATATTAATGAATCCCCACAGGAGGGCACCACCTGCATTACAGCATCGCAGCGCTATGTACATTAATGAATCCCCACAGGAGGACGCCACCTGCATTACAGCATCGCAGCGCTATGTACATTAATGAATCCCCACAGGAGGGCGCCACCTGCATTAAGACATTGCAGCTGCAGGTGACCACCTGTATTAATGCAATCACCATGCCTTTATTATATACACGCACAAAACATGGTTATGTTATTAGTAAAAGTATCTTTAATGGGTAAGAAAGATGAGTGAACATATATACATGATTGTAACTATGAAGATGCATAAAGGCGCCCTCAACAGAAAGGCAGTAAATACCCGACGCTCTCATTCCTTAGTGTTCGCACCACATTCCCCATGGTGTAAACGCAGACGCATCCATTGTCACCGCTCACCATTCACACCTACATGCACAACACCCATGTGGGTGGTTGGTCGGTTGTTGGCGTTTTACATCCTGGCAACATCTAAGGTCATATCAGGATGGGTACTGACTTGTGACAGTGCGCACTCACGGCGACTTTATAATGCTGCCCCACTGGGAAATAAGGTCGCCTGCACCATGACCCGATATCCCACTCTCCTAATGGTGAGCTAACCAGTTCTTGCCCTATCCTAATAATGCCGAGCGCCAAGCTAGGAAGTGACAAGTATCAATTTTATAAGTCATTTTTTTACTCGACCGGGAATTTAACTCCCGACCTCCCGCACGGGAGGACTGGTCCCATGTGGGAGGTCGTGGGCTGGAACACACGACCGAGTCAAATAAATGGACAAAATTTATACTTGTCACTACCAAGCCTCGCACTCGGCATTAATGGATAGGACAAGGACTGGTTGGCTCAGTATAAGGATACTGTGACTGAGTGGGATATTAGGTCATGGTACCAGCGGCCCGGTCTCCCAGTGGGGCAGCACTACAAAGTCGCCATGAATGCGCACTGTCACAAGTCGGTACCAGTCCGGATGATATTAGATGTTGGTAGGATGTAAAACCCCAATAAATAAGCAAAAACATGCTCATCAACATGGAGTAGTCACCCAATGAGAACTGTGTGGGTTTACTACTCTTTTTAAAAGTTTTTTGGTTTAACAAAAATTATTTCCTTTGAGCAATTTACTATAATTATGGTGCCATAGTGGCGCCCTCTAGAGTAGAGTGTGGGAGAACTACCTGGTAGCAGTAATGCAGTGATGAACCGACAGGTGGTGATGCGAATGAATTAAAGTATGAAACAGATGGCTGCATCATCCTCTTAATGATTCACAAGCGATAGCTTTTATTTTTCTCGAGGAAGATTCCCTCCATCCCCCCAATCAACGTGCAAACAGGAAAAGAGCGAAGAAAATGGTCATGTTTTAAAAAACGAAACCTGAGGTGATTTTATACATGAATTACATATAGCAAACAGTCCATCCAAACATCTCAGAATTATTATACCTGAATAAAATGGACCGATTGGAAAATCTGCAAATCATTTGTAGATAAATTATACAAGTCGCCCCCATTATGATAGCCATAAGTTAGTTATATACATTAATGAATGTTCTTAAATACAATAAAATTGGCTTCCCAAGATATAAAAATTGTTGTCTTGGATATTCTTCGCATTTCACGCATGCACCTGCATCATATGATTATGCTCTTTGAGATGTCGCAGACGGCTTCGTTAGAGCAGCTGTGGCTGGAGGCCAATGCGACGTATCGTCTCTTCGGGCATGCAGAACACCGGGTTCACCAACTTGATCTGGTCATTGCCGAGCAGCGAAAGGCCAGCGACACCAAACAGCGTGTGGAATGGGTCCACCTGCAAGCGGACAAAACACGCCTTGCTTATCAACTAACACCATACGGGATGGCCGAATGAGTTGAGCGTCCGTCTCCTGTTTTGGTAGATCATGGGATTCGAAGCCACAGGTTTCAACCCTGGTCGAGTCAAACCAATGACTTATAATAAAATTGATAGTTGTCAATTCCTAGTCAGACGCTCGGCATTATTAGGATAGGACAAGGACTGGTTAGCTCAGTGTCAGGATAATGTGACTGAGTGGGATATCAGGTTATGGTGCTGGCGGCCTGGTCGCTTCACTGGCCCCCCCCCCCCCAGCACCGAACGATAGAAGTATACAGCAGAACAGAACAATTATCTACATTTCATTCTACATATCTAACTTAGATACGGTTAAGCATTTGTCACCACATAGAAGAGTTTACTAAATCAATTTAATAGAACCTGTTACTGCAGAAGCCTATGGTGTCAGAGTTTTAGTGCGCTTGCCAACATTAATTTAGCATGTTTGCACTTCAAATATCTCAAAGGTGAGGCATTTAAACTACAAGTTACTTCAAACGAAAGTAAGGTAGATTATAGCGATCAACCTAATATATTTATCTCAGAAAATGACAGAAACTCAAAACCATTGGACTATGCAACTTTAATAATATGCGCATAAAATGTTATGACAGATAAACCATATTCTACCTCCTAGTAGGCATGGAGCTGTTTGTGTGCACTATCATCTGACTATGTTCATCAGAAAATGTTAATGCTCCGGTAAAATAGCACGCTTTAGCTTATATCAAATGTCCAGTTTTACTACGCTAGTCAACTAGGAGCAAATAGAAACTGCTGTCTGTATTGCGCCTCTACCCCGATAACCACCATGTGGGAGTTGCGAAAGACGGAAGACAAATCACTAAAAACTGAGTTCTCCATTGCCAGGGTTCCCGCGGATCCTTAAAAAGTCTTAGATTGATTAGTCAATTTCCAAGGCTTTGAACAGTCTTAAATGTAGTAACTTTTCTGTTAAAGGTCTTAAAAAGGTCTTAAATTAGATTTGGCCACTATAATATTTGTTCAAGATGTTTTACGAGCTATCTTCACGAAGCATAAATGCCGTGTTGAAGTTGACGCTATAGACTAGACTGCCCAGCAAAGTAATCGTCCACATAGAGATCCATAGATTGCATCACCTCACTAATTTCTGTTAATATTTAATTAAATATGTACATTACATCTGCTGCGAAAATAGACCTGTCTTAAATTGTATGAGAATTGGTATTAACAACTCTTTAAAAGGTCTTAAATGTGATTGGCTGCTAGGTGCAGGAACTCTGATTGCGAATAAGTAGACACTGCAGCGAAAAAATAGTCTCACCATGTCACCAGGTCGGTCAGCAAAGCCGCCAGTTTCATCGTCTTGCGCAGCATGGATGAAGCGAACCAACTTTTCCTGCGTGATATCCGAAAACATTTGATTAGATCTGTCATTTGCATAAGTTGGTCGAATATGAGGGATGAGAGCCTCATCCAAACAAAAGGAAAAGATAAAGAGAATAAGGAGGAGGAAAAGAAGATGAAGAAGGAAAAGAAAAAGAAGGAAAAGAAGGAGAAGAGGAAGAAGATGAAGCAGCTTCGCAAATCTCTAGTTTGACCCAGTTTCATAAATCTTTGGTTAAACTCAGTTTCATACATCTTATGTTTGACTCAGTTTCGTCAATCTTTAGCTTGACTCAGTTTCGTCAATCTTTGGTTAAACTCAGTTTTGTAAAAGTTTGGTTAAATTCAGTTCCGTAAATCTTTATTTATTATAACTTAGTTTCGTAAATCTTTGGTTAAACTCAGTTTCGTAAATCTTTGGTTAAACTCAGTTTCGTAAAAGTTTGGCTAAACTCAGTTTTGTAAATGCTTAGTCTGACTCAGTTTCGTAAATCTTTGGTTAATCTCACATTCATAAATCTTTGGCTAAACTCAGTTTCGTAAATCTTTAATTTGACTCAGTTTTGTAAATGCTTAGTTTGAATCAGCTTCGTAAATGTTTAGTTTGACTCAGCCGGGGATCAATCAATCAGCCACATGACCTCCTGCGTGAGAAGCGGAAGCTCTACCAACTAGGCCGTCGAGTCCGGCTTAATTTAAACTACCTTGTCTATCCAGTGTATCCGCCCGATGATCTTCAGTGATGCCAACACCCACCACGAGTAGCAAACATCAGGCAATTTCTCCGGGCGGCCTACAAAATCAAACAGCGCAATCTGGGGTTTCTTATTTTTTTTATAACAAACGCTTTATTCCGCTCCAGGCGCGGTGGCATAATCGGTAGAGCGCGGACCTCGCGTCCGGAAGGTCGGGAGTCCAGGTTCCCAGTCGAGTCAAACCAATGACTTATCAAAATTGATACTTGTCGCTTCCTAGCCTGGCGCTCGGCATTAATAGGATAGGGCAAGGACTGGTTAGCTCAGTGTCAGGATAATGTGACTGAGTGGGGATATTGGGTCATGGTGCCAGTGGCCTGATTTCCCAGTGGGGCAGCACTATAAAGTCGCCATGAGTGCGCACTGTCACAAATCGGTACCCATCCTGATATTACCATAGATGTTACCAGGAATTTATCTCAGAAAAATGACAAAAACTCAAAACCATCGGACTACGCATCATTAAGCTGCTTTGTGCCTTCATCTAGTTTGAAAGCAATCCGCGATAGGTAACCTGACACCTGAATAGCAGAGACAAAAGCCCTTTAAAAGTAGGAATGTTGAATAATGCATACCATTAAGTCCCCCGGAGGGAAGTTGTCGTTCGCACAGCCACCAACCGAGCCTGTCTGCGTTTACCTGATGAAGCTGCTTCAGAAGCGATAGCATCCCAACGCAACAGTAAATCTGGAACAGAAAGCTCAGCATCAGGTACACCACACACGTCTCTACGGGTTAAAAGTAAAGCGTGTTTTATTTAACGATGCCTCTAGAGCACATTCATTTTTATCATCAGCTTTTGAACGTAAAACATATAGTCATTCTGATATATTTCTTTGGAGGAAACCCGCTGCCACCACATAGGCTACTCGTTCCGATAAGCAGCAAGGGGTCTTTTATATGCACTTTCCCACAGACAGGACAGCACATACCACAGACAGGGCAGCACATACCACAGCCTTTGATGAACCAGTTGTGGACCACTGGTTGGAATGGAAAATAGCCCAAACTGCAAATGGATCCACTGAGCAGGATCGATCGGATAACCCACACCATCACAGGTGGACACCCTACCACCTGAGCTACGTCCCGCTCCTCTACTCTGAACCCATGAGGCCAAATAGAAGAAAAAAAGTTGGTGATCGTCCTTTTGATCACACAAATCAGGGGTGAGCAGGCAGGTTTTATTTGTTAGTCTCGTCAATCACATTCACATGCCTACACTGAAAATTTACACAAAATTCCGGTCAGATCTGTGTTCAATGATAGAAAAAACCGTTTCTGATGCAATTTTGAAGTGGTTAGACTTGTGTCAACTGACAGTGATAGATGGAGAGATGTGTAGATAGATGGTTGGTTAGATAGATGGTTGGTTGCTGGAGTTTTACATCCTGGCAACATCTAAGGTCATATCAGGACGGGATAGATAGATAAATAGATAGAGGGATACATAGATAGATAGAGGGATATATAGATATATAGACAGATAGATATAGAAAGATAGATAGACAGAGATATAGATGAGGGTCTGTACACATGTGAAGATATGGAATTCAAGACTATTTCAAGGCTGTATTTGATAGGAATTTGAAATGGCAATTTCGGACTAATTTAAATCAGTGGGGACAGTTTAATGGAATTCAAGGATTTTCAAGACTATTTACCCAAAATAGGTTCAAGGCCTTGAAATGGGGAAAATGAAGTTCATGACTTTTCAAGACTTTACGGATGGACATGCTCTGAACTACGCAAACCTGGGTATGTACTCACCTGACCAGAGTGTGACTCACTGCCTGGCCGACATCCAAATCCACCGTCAAAGTTCATACACGACACAACAAATTCAACTGCCTTGCCTGTGTCGATAACATCCAGTCTGCCCTAAATACACAACATATTGGATATTATTCACCTACAGGAAGAATAAACCAGACAGGGTGGCCGAATGAGTTGAGTGTCCCTCTCCCGTTTTCGTAGATCGTTGGATTCCAACCCATGGGTTTGAATCCTGGTCGAGTCAAACCAAGGACTTACAAAATTTATACTTGTCGGTTCCTAGCCAGGCGCTCAGCATTATTAGGATATGGCAAGGGCTGGTTGGCTCAGTGTTGGGATATTGTGACTGAGTGGGACATCAGATCATGGTGCTGGCACCCTGGTCTACAAGTGGGGGGACCGGTACCGACTTGTGACAGGGCGCATTATGGTGATTTTATAGTGCTACCCCACTGGGAAATCAGGCCGCTGGCACTATGACCCAATATCCCACTCAGACACATTATCCTGATACTGTGCTAACCAGCCCTCACCCTATCCTATTAATGTCGGGCGACTGGCTAGGAAGCGACAAGTATCTATTTTATAAGCCATTGGTTTGACTCGGCTCAGACTCGAACTCCCGACCTTCCACACTGGAAGCCTGCGCTCTATCAATTCGGCGACCGTGTCCGGTGGATATAGTTGGCTGGTTGTTGGAGTTGTATGTCCTCACAACATCTAAGGTCATATCAGGACGGGAACCGGTGGGTATAGTATAAGTACAGTGTAAGGGAGTATTGGTAGTGGTTACACAACCGCAATTAATAGCAAATAAATAGAATCACTTCAGTGTAAATAATTATTTGCCTAATATATTATACCCCACGGCAGTTAAATGTGGTTATTTTGGTTTATTAACATTGCTTTATTTTAAAACTTTGCGGCATCACAGGTCCAACATAGAGATTTAAATGCAATTATTCCAGCCAAACCAGTGTTTGTACTAAGGCAGAAATAAAAATCCTAGGTGAGCGCAACCAAAATCTTAGTTTCCCACCAGTACTTAAAATATGAAAAAACAAAGCTGTCAGACAATGAATGATATATATTCTGAATAAAATAACTTATTTCATTAGCATTCTAAAGAATTTATGACATTCAAGTTAAGTTTTGAACAACAAATGTAAGCAAAATCTGATGGATTCATCCAACGATAATGCAAGATTATTGAAAATCTGACTTTATCCAACAAATACGTCAATATCTGATGAAAGTTGGATAATCTGACTCTGTACAAACACTGCATACTGTATAAAATAAGTATTAAATAAAGAACTGATTAAATCCACATGGTGACACTTACCAGTAACGACAAGCAGGCGACCGCGCAGAAGGAGAAGCGTGTGTCTATCTCACCTATTTCGAAATATACCAAATTAATTAATTAGGCTGGAGACACGCCCGCTCAAACACTGAGCGCTCAAACCACTTTCCGCTAAATGTCACTCCCACCATCAGCGCCACCTACAGAGTGGCTCAGTACCCATCTAGTTACTCCCGCAGCAAATAAACAAGGATGCTCATTTGCTTGTTTCTTTGAGTTTTACGTCTAGACAACATCTGAGGTCATTTCAGGACGGGTACCGACTTTTGACAGTGCACTCATGGTGGCTTTATAGTGCTGCTCCACTGGGAAATCAGGCCACCAGCACCATGACCCGCTATCCCACTCAGTCACATTATCCTGACGCTGAGCTAACCAGTCCTTGCCTTATCCTAATGAAGCTGAGCGCCAGGCTAGGAAGCGACAAGTAATAATTTCAAAGTCATTGGTTTGACTCGACCGGGAACCGATCCCAACCTTCCGCATGCGAGGCCCGCGCTGTACCGATTAGGCCACCGCGCCTGGTACAAGGATGCTGAACTACCACACAGAAAACTTGTCAGGTAGCTAGTTCAATCTCCAATCTAACCAGCTTCGTATATTCTTCACATCTTCGTATCTTTTATAGCCCGCTAATTTTGAAGCGAAGAATTGATTGAAATCATGTAGATTAAGCAACATTGAATGGAGAGAATTCAATGGCCGCTATTTTGGTATGGCGGCATTCTCTTCCAGTTCAGCAACTCTACGCCAATAGAAATAAAAGAATGCTCTCTGGAATCAGCGCCTTCACAGGTTGTTTACAGTGGACCCGTACCAAAGCGGTTTTTGCTCAGATTTAAACATGGCCGCCATTCACCCTTACGGAGGTGAATACTTGATCTAGGTAACAACTAATACTGCTGAGTCACCAGCAGACTAGATAAAAGATTCACCCCATATTGCTGTGGTAGCCACAGGAGGGGTGACGAACAACCCTATATACAAGCTGGCGAAACATTTTGACATGCTGGGTAAATGAACTGAGCTGATAAATTCTTAATTTAAGCAAAATATATTCTTTATATATGTCTTCATATATACTCACTACTTGGAGTTGAAAAATATAATAAAACATGTACTTTAATGAACTTTAAATGTGAAATCAATGGCATTCGATCGTCGCCATCTTGTCTTTTTGCATTCTCTCCAAATTCACCAACTCTGTGCCAATATATGTATCCATTGGATACTGGAACCATAGATTCCACTTCCTGTTCCATACTAAAGCCATTTACGCCTGTATTTAGACTATGTTGTCGTTGACTCCTACTGTAAGTATGGAGTGAATCTTTTAACTATTGGCAGACATGCTTACTGAAGGTGAACCTACCCCATTTATCGCCCACAAAGCTGCCGTCTTCCTGCTGCAGTCCCTTGATGAAACTGACAACTCGCTCAATGTCCACTGTGTCGAGCGTGTCATACAGAACCAGGATCTGCACAAATAGCCGTAATTGTATGCAAGAACACCGCGTGTGAGTACACTGCATGTGAGTACACTGCATGTGAGTACACCACATGTGAGTACACTGCATATGAGTATGCCTACACCACATGTGAGTGCACCACATATGAGGACACCCCATTTGAGTACACTGAATGTGAGTACACCGCATGTGAGTAGGCCTACACCACATTTGAGTATGCCGCATGTGAGTACACTGCATGTGAATACATCACATTTGAGTACACCACATGTGGGTACACTGGATATGAGTACACCAGATGTTTGGTTGTTGTTTTATGTCCTAACAACATCTAAGGTCATATCACAACAGGCACCGACTTGTGACAGTGCGCACTCATGGTGACTTTATAGAGGATTTGCGTGTGACGTGGGCATCACACTACTCCTGCTTCGTGGTAGGATAGAAACAGTTCATTCTGCTAGCAAGTGAATGTAAATAAAACAAAAAGCACAAATCTATTTGCTGCTACGATCTAATTCTGTTATTTAGAACCATGAATATTTAATCGGGGGTTGAAATAATGTTATTTATGAGAATAGCTTACTCAAAAAGTGAAATTTGGTCAAATCAAACCCAAAATCCAAGCGATATTAACGCCGCCACCACATCGGCAGTGTTATGCTGTACTTTCTATCCAACCATGATGGCCGATGAGGCACTAATCACGTGGTGCTAATTGTTTGACGCAAATCCTCAATAGTGCTACCCCACTGGGAGACCAGGCTGCCAGCACCATGACCTGATATCCCACTCAGGCACATTATCCCGACACCGAGGCAACCAGTCCTTGCCTTATCCTAATAATGCAGAGTGCCTGGCTAGGAAGCAACAACTATCAATTAAGTCATCGGTTTGACTGGACAGGGTTCGAACCCACGAACCCATGGGTTCGGATCCCCTGATCTCCCAAAACAGGATGTAAAATATTCCGATTTAATGCATTGGTGGGGGAATGCAAATGTTCTATTACTGATCGGGTATACGTGACCAGGTGCATGTATGTGTATGTGTAGGTGCTGGTGGTGCCTGAGTTGAGATGTAAATAGACATAGTGGTGCTGGCAGGGCTGTGTGTAAGGGGCACTCAGAGCCCTACACAGGGCACTCAGACCCCCTCCCCCCTCTGCTAGTCAGCATCACCACACTCAGGCTCAAGGCAGGTGGTGGCCAGGGGAGCCACACAACTTGGTGGTGGTGGGCAGATCACTGGTAACCATGGGGACCAGGAATGCTGGATCCCTATTGGTAGAGCTAAGAATGCTTGTTTCCCATTGGGGGAAAAGGGTGGGGTAATACTCCTCAATGAACACGTGTACCATATAAATAATAAACCAGAGGGCTTGACTCTCTCTCTTCTTTCACACTTTATACTCTTCCTTTCTCTTTTTCTGTATTGATTTCACTATAGCCTGCCTACACAGCCACAGATTTCAGCTTTAGCCATTCTACAAGGAGATGGACGCTCAACTCATTTGGCCATCCCGTCTTGGTCCACACTGAATGTGAATACACCACATTTGTGTACACTACATGTGAGCACACTGTATGTGAGCACACTGTATGTGAGTATACTGTGCACACTGTATGAGAGTATACTGTATCATTATGTGAGTACACTGCATATAAGTACACCGGATGTGAATACACCACATTTGAGTACACCGTGTGTGAGTAGGCCTACACCACATGTCCATGTCACACTTCAGTGCCCAGTTTCAGAGAAAGGCCCATATACAGTAAAGCCCCTCTAAATCGACCGACCATGCGACCGACTTTAAATGGTCCATTTAGGGAGGTGGTCGGTTTAGGGAGTTTAAAAAAAATCATTACAATGGTATTGTATGGGCGATCGTTTGGCACTCAAACAAAGCGATCACTATAGGGGAACGGTCGATCTGTGGAGGTGGTCGGTTAGAGAGGTATACGTCTGTTCTCACCTGTATGGCGCTTAGCGTATAAAGTATATGTTGGTCATGACCGATGCTCGCCCCAAAGCCACCTCCCTCTGTCTGACATTGGCGGACAAAGTCGAGCACGTCATCCTTGTCCATCAGGTGAAGGCTGTCCATGAGGTCCATAACCGTCAAACCCCAGTACATCCCACTCAGACGCAGGTATTCGGTCATCCGGTAATCCTGTGTGCAGCCAAGCACAAAGTCTTCAGTCATTGGGTAAGCGACAAGTTATTAACAGGTCATGGGTTCATACAGCTAGCTATTCAGCAACCAGATTTAAAAAGGCCTTTTCAGGTAATAAATATATTTTTAAGGCCGAAAAATATGACATTATCAGGGATGAAAGTGGTCTCCGGCTAAAATCGCGGAAATCAGGCCACTAACGGCAAATTTCCACGATAACGCGGATCTTCTCCCATAGACTTAGCACTGTCAGGGATTCGCGGAAAAATACCGGAAGTCAGTTTTCAACTAACCTTGTTGTGACTGTATTATCGCCCATACCAGACTGGCTCTTGTTTGGGTTTGATGTTCTAGCAACATCTAAGGTCATTTAAAAATGGGATTCGAACTCCCCCAAGTGTTGTCATATACATATCATTTTTTTAAATGTTTAACGTTAATCGGTAAATATAAATAATCGCGGAAATCCGCGAAACCACGGAGATCTTTCATCCCTGCATTATAATGATTACATCAGGCATGACTGATTGATTGGTGGTTGCTTTACGCCGTGTCGGCAGCATGGGCCATATTCACGGCAAGCATGTGATTGAGTGCAGGAAAAAACCTGAATTTGTTATTAGGTTATCCCACTGAGTCGTGAGAGGGATGCAAATAGTGTATTTCAGAGGTGTTTCGGTGGCCAGAAAAAAACCCCGGAATTTACAAAAAAAAACGGAATTCCGGTTTTGGCGGACAGAAAAAGAAAAAAAATTCCTGTTAAAACCGGATAAATCACATGCCTGTTACATACATGTCAACTCTTTCGGGTCTTACTTCACCAGATTTCTGTATGGTATTTTTATAAAGCAGAAGAAGTATAGGAGCTATGACGATGTATCGCTATCACGATTCTGTCATTGGTCGATGTTTCAATGATGCAGCTGGTAATGAAAACAAATGAAATCGCAGCTGCTTTCGAATCAGACTGATAAATCTCAAAATTTGTTTGGCACATTTGGTCAATTTTCAAGGCTTTTTCAGGGTATTTTCAAATGTAAGGCCTTTTCAAGAGACACCTTCAAATTCAAGACCTTTTCAAGATTGTGCGAACCCTGAGGTCTGTTTTTGCATACGGCTTAGCCCATCAAAGATGCTGTTTGCATTTATGCATTTTTTTGGCAACAGGATTTGTTGGTACATTAGTTGATTAAGCAGGGGAAATTTCAATCGTGGACAATTGGTCTTCCTCATTCCACTGCTCCTTGGCATATCCTAGTAATGCCAAATGCCAGGCTAGGTAGAAACAAGTATAAATATATAAGTCATTGGTTTGACGTGGCCAGGGCTTGAAACCGGGGATTTGAATCCTATGACCTACCAAAAGGTGAGGCGGACGCTCAACTCATTCGGTCATTGATTGCTTAATTGCTGATGGATTAACGCCATGTTGGCAGCTAAAACCACTCATTTTGAAAAGTTAGTGGAATATATTACTTCATGAAAAAATAGGCTTACATTGAAATTTAAAATTAAATCTTAACTTTGTGTCAAATGAACCAAATTTGAAGTGGTTAAATTTGTTTCAAATGACAGAAAGATTTAAGTCACAAAACATCGTTAAAATTATAATAGGGGATACGGTGCAGCTGTTCTAAGGAACTTCAAAAATTAGTTTGTGCTTCAGCAGCAAGAGAAAGCCAGTACTTACGTGATATGATACCGTCTTAATCTATGTAGGCAGCTAAAAACAATTTTAAAGAAGAAAAAAAAGAAGTTATATCTCAGGGGTCCCAGTGACGAAATTGTTTAAATCCCTGAAAAACTAGGAGGATCCACAGGTATGCCCCCACCCCCACCCCCGGAAATATTTTTTAACCCATGATTAAAATGGCGCAATCTGGCACCTACTTGGACATATTTTGGCCTTGAAATTCGAACTGTTTCAAAGACTAATGTCGTGGGGGTGATGAAAATGGGAAATATTGCGCCTAGAGCAGGACTCGAACCCACATCTCTTTGCATTCCGGGCCAGTGTGCTAACCATTACACCACCTAGGCTCCGTGATATCAACACACGACCCACGCCTACCTGTCTATGTGGTTACTTGCCTGAGAGGTCAGTGCACACTACTACACTCGTCCCCCTGGAATTGTAAGTCTTTTAATGCTTACAATTACATACATACAGGCAATGCACTTACACATACATACACAGGGTAGGTTCAACAACCATACAGCCCGTAGCTTGGATAGGATCCTGGTCACGGCAACCAGTGTCGTGGGGGGTGATGAAAATGGGAAATATTGCGCCTAGAGCGGGACTCGAACCCACATCTCTTTGCATCCCGGGCCAGTGTTCTAACCATTACACCACCTAGGCTCCCTGATATCAACACACGACCCACGCCTACCTGTCTATGTGGTTACTTGCCTGAGAGGTCAGTGCACACTACTACACTAACAAATAAGTAAAAGTAAAAGAAAATTCGGGGACAGGATTTTTTCCCCAGCTGATTTTGGAAACTCGCTGAAATCAGTAATTTCGCTGAGAAATGGGATCCCTGATATCTATCAAAAGTTTGGATTTAAACGACGGGGTGACCGAATGAGTTGAGCATTTGCCTCCCATTTTGGTCGCAGGATTCAAACCCCCAGGTTCGAACTCTGGTCGAGCCAAACCACTATGACTCAAAAATGTATACTTGTCGCTACCTCGCCTGGCACTCAGCATTACTAGGATAGGGCAAAAGGAGCAGTGCAATGAGGAAGACCAATTGTCCGCGATTGAAATTTCCCCTGCTTAATCAACTAATATCAGGCATGTGACTGGGTGCAGGGAAAAAAAAAATGAATTTTTTTTAGGTCATTGTGGGGACACACAGCATCTCACACAGTCATGAGAGGGATGCAAATAGTGTATTTCAGAGGTGTTTCGGCAGCCAGGAAAAAAAAACGGAATTGAAAAAAAAGCGGAATTCCGGTTTTTGCGGCCAGAAAAAACGGAATTCCAGTTAAAACCGGAGAAATCATGTGCCTGTAATATACAAAAAAACAACTGCATAATCTGATGAAAGCATCAAATTTTCTAAAACCAAATCACTTGGCTAGATTTGATTCTACATATCCAGCTTAGATACCGGTGCACTCATTAAACATTTGTTGCTGCACAGAAGGAAACAGCACAAAATTTAATAGAACTTGCCACTGCTGAACCCATTGATGTCCAGAATTTTGGTGTGCACACCAAAATTAATTTCCCATGTTTTCACTGCAAATGTCTCCAAAGTTAACCTGTTAGTGACACAAATATGTTGTCTACGCCTTTATGAAATACTTCAATAATATTGGAAGTGAGAGTAAAAGCGGCCTGCTGGCTGTGACTCCAGAGATGGGGAGAAACACCGCTCTTACTTATACCCCAGTCACACTAGGCTTGGAACCACTTTGCGACCAAAAACAACGGGTGGTCGGAAGTGCAGGGTCCGTACACATGTGAAGATATGGAATTCAAGGCTATTTCAAGGCTGTTTTTGATAGAAATTCAAGACTATTTTCATTTGGAGGGGGGGGGGGGGGGGGGGGAGAAGAAACAATGCCGAATGGGGATTTTGGACTAATTTACATCAGTGGGGACAGTTTAAAGTAATTCAAAGCTTTTCAAAACTAATTACCCAAAATAGGTTAAATTCAAGGCTTTTCAAGGCCTTAAAATGGGGGAAATGAAGTTCAAGACTTTTCAAGACTTTCCAGGCCTAGTAGAGACCCTGGAAGAGGTCACAAAGTGCAAACCAGCCGCAAATCAGTCTGCCCTGGCCGAGCTCGGCATTAAATTACTGTGATAGGGCAAGGAGCAGTGGAACAAGGAAGAGCCAATTGTCCCCGATTGAAATTTTCCCTGCTTAATCAACTAATGTACAACAACAAAAAAGAGAGAAAAAGAGAAAGGTCACGAATGACTGTGGGGTTTGTGTTTAGGGGAGGGGGTGTCGCAAGCCTAGTGTGACTGGGGCCTTACATAACCGTCCTTCTGGTTGCTGTAGGCAGAGATGAACTTGATATGCTTTTCCAGGAGCAGTCTAGTTGAGGCATTCTCTGTGATGAGAACATCCTTCATTGGGGTCCCCTGTAGAAGAAAGTTTGTTTAATGACACCTTTCAGCACATTGACTTTTATCATCGGCTATTGGACGTCAAACATACATGATCCATTCTGACATATTTCTTTGGATGAAACCCGCTGCCGACACATAGGCTACTCTTTCCAATAAGCAACAATTATATGCACATTCCCACAGACAGGACAGCATATACCATAACCTTTGATGAACCAGTTGTGGACCACTGGTTGGAACGGAAAATAGCCCAAACTGTAGAAGAAAACATAAGCTACATCACCCGCTCCTCATTTGGTAGTCTATCGTATTAGGATTAAGTACTGGCAGTAATTTCTTTTAGATCCTTAAACTGGGCAGTTAATACAAGTTGCATAATAAAATTACAGTACCAGGTTATGCCAACCACCCGAGGCCACCATCTTGAGATTCCTTCAAAATTAATGTCGCATAGTTCGATGGTTTTGAGGTTGTCATTTTCCACAGATAAATATATTAAATTGATTGTTATAATCTACCATACTTCAGTTTGAAGTAACTTTTATTTGAAATGGCTAACTTTTGAGATATTTGAAACGCAAACACGGAAATGTAATTTTGGCAAGCATGCCAATAGTCTTGAGAGTGACACCATAGGCTTCTGCAGTAACAGGTTCAGTAAATTGACTCAGTGTTCCCTTTTAAGTGGTAACAAATACTTAATAAGTGCATCAGTATCTAAGTTATTTATGTAGAATCAAATCTAGATAATTGTTTTAGTTTTGAAAACTTGATACTTCATTGGACTATGCAGCTTTAAGGTTGTTGTTTTTTGGGGGAGGGGGGGTGTTGGTGTATTTATGCTGCCCATAACGGTTTTAAGTCTAATGGTTCAGCACCGAGCGAAACAAAAGCGCTTACCCCCTGTTTGCTATGAAGTAGCAACATGTGGCAGCACGTTAGCAAGAATCAAGTCTCCTTTATTCCTCAATGGGAGTACGATTGGTTGGTTGGTTGTTGGAATTTTACGTCCTGGAAACATCTAAGGTCATATCAGGATGGGTACCGACTTTTGAAGTACAACTTTATTGGGATATCCCACTGGGAAATCAGGTCACCAGCACCATGACCCGATATCCCACTCGGTCACATTATCCTGACACTGAGCTAACCAGTCCTTGCCCTCTCCTAATAAAGCTGAGCACCAAGCTAGGAAGCGACAAGTATCAAATTTGTAAGTCATTGGTGTGACTCGACCGAGACTCGAACTCCCGATCTCCCGCACGAGAGGCCTGCGCTCTACCTATTCGGCCACCGCGCCCGGTAGGCAAAAGGACGCGGTCCACCAGATAAACATACAAACCATGTCTGAAC
Source organism: Branchipolynoe longqiensis (assembly GCA_030323885.1). Lineage (NCBI taxonomy): Eukaryota > Metazoa > Annelida > Polychaeta > Phyllodocida > Polynoidae > Branchipolynoe > Branchipolynoe longqiensis. The sequence continues at coordinate 4,701,882 of CM059190.1, forward strand.
GCCCGGGGTCTTCTCCCAACAAGGTCAATCGATGATCCTGAAAAAGGAAAGAAAAAAGAGGAATGGTAAAAATAAATTCAGTGTTATATCCTGACAGATTCCAGGTTCTGTACGCATGTGAAGAATGGAATTCAAGGCAATTTCCAGGCTGTTTTGGGTAGGAATTCAAGACTATTTTCATTTGGATTTAGTCCGAAATCACCATTCGGAATGACGATTTCAGACAAATGAAGATCAAGACTTTTTAAGAGTTTCCAGGCCCCATATGGACCCTGAGATTAGGAACTCTCAAGGGCAAATTCTATCTAGCGGTCAGTGACTCATGAGTCGATTTTCCAGAAGACATTTTTTTTTAATTGAGTCGTGTTTCGGATTGTTTTTTTAAAGGTTTAAAAAAAAAATGTAATCCTCACTGACACTTGACCCGTTGACAAATATGTTTTGTGTAAGGTGTTTTTTTTGTTTAAAGCCTCTTTGACACTTGGCCCTTTGTCCAATATTACACACCTGATCACTAACTCAGGTCCTGATGACCTTAGATGTTGCTAGGACGTAAAACAACAAACAAACACTAACTCAGGCTACTGGAGGTGGTTATTTTATTTATCTAATACTAGTCCAATGGCAATTCTGTAAATTTGAACTTTTCATTGAACTTTTCATTGATGTACTCAAGGACAGTTCAAAATGTGAGGCTAAAAATATTCAGGTATGCAAAGGATATATTTTGCTTCTTAGATTGAGAAATTATCTTCTCATTTCATTTCCTCACATTTTCGCCAGCTTTTATATAGGGTTGTTCTTCAGCCCGGCCCTACTCAGGCCACTTCAGTATGGGTTGAATCTTTTATATACGTACACCCCGACTTACACCCCTAAAGGATTCACCAGGTACTCGCAGTACACGGATGAACGACAACATAGTGTAAATACGGGCGAAAATAGCTTTAGTATGGAACAGGAAGTACAATGCCTGGCTCCAGTGTCAAATGGTTACATATATGGGCACAGAGTTGGTGAAATGGGAGAGAATGCAAAAAGACAAGATGGCGGCCATAGAACGCCGTCGATTTCACTTTTAAATCTTATTAAACTAGATGTTTTATTTTTCAACTCAAAGGTAGCGGGGAAATATGAAGACATATACAAAGAATAAATGTTGCTTCTTAGATTGTGAAATTAGGCTCTCATAAAGACTCATTTCATTAGCCCAATTTTTCGACCGTTTTTATATAAGGCTGGTCTTCACCCGTGTACTGCGAGTACCGGGTGAATCTTTTATCTACATACACCCCTACTGGATGTGAACATTTTATCTAGAGTGACGACGACGACCCTGTTTAAATTCCCATAATCAGCAAGACGCTAGTAGATAAATGGTTCACCCTTACAGAGTCGTGGGTAGGGCCCTAGCCTAGGCAGGCTAGGGGTGAATGTTTTATCTACTAGTAAATAGACAGTAATAGATAATTTAATAGTAATACTAATCTAGAGTAGACGCCAGTCGTTACAGAAAAGGGGGCTAGGGCCTAGGGCTAGTCTGCCTGAGCCAGGCTGAGGCTCACATTTCTGTCACGGCATTTTACCATTTAAATAAAAGATCATTCCGTAGGCGTAGGCCCTACTTCAAGTACTTGTAGTACTATGTAAGTAGAGGTGAATCTTCATTATCTACAAGACAAGTTGAATCTAATAATCTATGACTAAGTCTATGTACAGGGTGAATATTTTATCTATCATTCTAATTTCTATGCCTATGCATGTGACATCAGACATGTATCATTGTATGCGGCATTATTTAATCCCATTAAATCCTGTCAGTTTAATCAGACGGCTATGTAGGCACGCCTCTGATTACAGTCTACATTGTCAAGTCATTTGACTCAATGATTAAATATAGCTTCTAGTTGAACAGGACCGACCAAAGCACCCAATCCATGTAAACTGTTGCCAGTAAATGGAGTAATGAACTGGCTTTGTTTTTGTTTGGGACACTTCCACGACATCTATTATCGCCCACACTCTAACGTATGTGCATCAACTGATGTTCAATCGTGCCTTTTTTACTCCTCTGCAAATCATCGAGTATTCTTTTATTAAGAATCCTATGTTGGTAGATAATGAGTACTCTAAAAGTGTTTTTCATTTTTTTTACACAAGTGATAGATTTCTGTAGTGGGTACAACAAGAAATAGTTACCGTTCACCGTTGGCTAAACCGGAAGCTTTGCCACCGTGTCCTCCCAGGAGGCGTGGTGGGTATTGACCAGTACCGAAAGACTCCATTAGGTGGCACCACCAGACACTACCCTCGCCTTTTGATCTAGGATTCGGATTATTCTACCATAAGGATAAGTTATCCACAAACTAGTTAAGATATTCACCCCAAACCATAATTGAGATGAGCGGCAGCCATATATGTTTAAATCCCAGCAGAAACTGATTTCCTATTAACCAACTATAAACAATCTACAGAGTCGTTGCTTCCAGCGCGCGGTGTTTGTGTATTTTGGTGTACACTGGAGGAAATAGGAGAATAGCCTCAATAGGCGAGAATGCAACGAAAACAATGGAGCGGCCACTGGAATTCCTTTATTTTATTGTTGTTGTAGGTAGTGTTTTTGGTTTGCATAATAGTTGATTAAGTAGAGGTAATATTCAATCATGGACTTCCTCATTCCACTGACTATCCTAGTAGTGCTGAATGCGAGGCTAGGTACCAACTTTTATGTGATTGGTTTGAGTTGATTAAGCAAGGAAAATTTCAATCGGGGACAATTGGCTCTTCCTTGTTCCACTGCTCCTTGCCCTATCACAGTAATTTAATGCCGAGCTCGGCCAGGGCAGACTGGTTTGCACTTTGTGACCACTTCCAGGGTCTGTACTAGGTCTGGAAAGTCTTGAAAAGTCTTGAACTTCATTTCCCCCATTTTAAGGCCTTGAAAAGCCTTGAATTTAACCTATTTTGGGTAATTAGTTTTGAAAAGCTTTGAATTACTTTAAACTGTCCGCACTGATGTAAATTAGTCCAAAATCGCCATTCGGCATTGTTTCTCCCCCCCCCTGAAATCCAAATGAAAATAGTCTTGAATTTCTATCAAAAACAGCCTTGAAATAGCTTTGAATTCAATATCTTCACATGTGTATGGACCCTGCACTTCTGACCACCCGTTATTTTTGGTCGCAAAGTGGTTGCAAGCCTAGTGTGACTGGGGTATAAGTAAGAGCAGTGTTTCCCCCCCACCTCTGGAGTCACAGCCAGCGGGCTGCTTTTACTCTCACTTCCAATATTATTGAAGTATTTCATAAAGGCGTAGACAACACAGTAATTACATTTGTGTCGCTAACAGGTTAACTTTGGAGACATTTGCAGTGAAAACATGGGAATTAATTTTGGTGTACACACCAAAATTCTGGACATCAATGGGTTCAGCAGTGATAAGTTCTATTAAATGGTGTGCCGTTTCCTTCTGTGCAGCAACACATGTTTAATGAGTGCACCAGTATCTAAGCTGGATATGTAGGATCAAATCTAGCCAAGTGATTTGGTTTTCGAAAATTTGATGCTATTCCCCCAATGAGAGACAAGCATTCTTAGCTCTACCAATAGGGATCCAGCATTCCTGGTTCCCATGGTTACCAGTGATCTGCCCACCACCACCAAGCTGTGTGGCTCCCCTGGCCATCACCTGCCTTGAGCCTGAGTGTGGTGACCCCGATTAGCAGAGGGGAGAGGGGGTAGGCTCTGAGTGCCCCTTACGGTTACACACATCCCTGCCAGCACCACTATGTCTATTTACATCTCAATCAGGCACCACCAGTACCTACATATACACATACATGCACCTGGTCATGTATACCCGATCAATAATAGAACATTTGCATTCCTCCACCAATGCATTAAGGGGCTGTCACATTAGGGTTTTTTGCGGGAGCGTATGGCGGCGTAGGCGCATTACGTCATATACGTCGGCATACGCCGTATACGCTACTCATACGCTACGCATACGCTACTCATACGCTACTCATACGCTGCCAGATGCCGCCAGATGCCGGCTTATGTGATGCGTATGAGGCATACGCCGCCATACGCTTTCATAAATCCGTCCGTCCAAATTTGTTTGTGCATGCTCAAAAAAAACTCGACCTATGAGGGCGTATGGCCCATACTGTTAAAAAATGTCACAGCACGCTCCCATACGCTCCTCATACGCTCCTCGTACGCTCCTCGTAGGTTCCACATACGCTCAAAACCACCCGAAAGGTCACCAAATGTCATCATAGGCCGGCACGCGCAGGACCTACGTTGGTTTTCAATACGCTCCCGCCATACGCCGTAATGTGACAGGGCCTTTACATCGGAATATTTTACACCAGGATGGGCACCGACTTGTGACAGTATGCACTCTTGGCAACTATATAGTGCTGCCTCACTGGGAAATCAGGCTGCAACCACAATGATTCGATATCCCACTCAGTCACATTATAGTAGACTCATTATCCTGACGCTGAGCTAACCAGTCCAAGCACCAATATATGCAGCGACAGGTATCAATTTTTGTAAGTCATTGGTTTTACTCAATAGGGAATCGAGCTCCCGATCTCCCGCACGGGAGAGAACTGTTCTCTACCAATTAGGCCACAGCGTCCGTTGGTTGGGTAGTAGTTACTCCCGCAGCACTGTGAATATTTATCTAGTTGGATAGTTATGGGGCTGTCACACTACGACCTATGGCGGCGGCGTATGCGTAACATCGCGAAATAATTTGAAAATGATAATAGGTCGAGATACGCCAACCTTTTTGCACTCCAGTGATGTATGAAACGTATGCGTAGCGAATGCCTGGCGTATGGCTACAATATCCCTACCATATATCGATGTATGCAAAGCATATGACGACGTATACTCGGCATATTGGGACGGTTGGAGGCGACAGGACCAGCGTATGAGTAACCTATGCTGACGTACCCCTAACCTATGCATAACCTATGCTGGTAGACATCTAGCGTACATCTAGAATATGAGAAATGTATGAGTCATACGCCGGCATTGGTTGAAAATTTTGAACATGCACAAACATTGTTTTGGCGGCTCGACCATGCCGATGTATGACTGCGTATGAAAAGCGTATACGACCTATGCGTAACGTACGTCGGCGTATCGGTCGAAAATCAAATACGTTGGTATACGCTGAGGCTATACGCTGTAGTGTGACAGCCTGTTTACAGAACGTTGTGAGTATGCCAGAGACACCCGGAGGGTGTCGGTTCAACGTACGGCTAACCTATGCCGACCTACCCCTAACCTATGCGTAACCTATGCCAGCGTATGTATAGCGTACGTCTAGCGTATGAGCCATACGCTGACAATTTTGAGCATGCACAAACATTTTTGGACGGACGGGCGGAAGACGCAGTATGGCGGCATATGATGAGCATATACGGTGTATGCCCAACCTATGTGTAACCTATGCATAGCGTATGACGGCATATGACGGTGTATGCGTCAAAAATCGCACACACCGGCATACGCTAACGCCATACGCCGACAGCCCCATAACTTAGCACCGTTTTGTGGAAGTATCTATCGTATAGAGATCTACAGGTCGGAGAAAGACCTGGAAATACGGGTTGTCCTTTTAAAATTGTAGGCCCAATGTCTCTTTCTACAAGGATAGCTCCAAGTGGAGCTGGCTTTAAGCCAATTGGACCAATTGCTCCCAATTGGGCCCTGTGCCCAAGGGGGCCCCATGCTAGAATAATCTGCCCCTGTCTTGTCAATCATCTCACTAGCCTACACAGACCGTGGCTGTGAAACTTGAGGCCCCGTCAAAAATGTTCCCAACAGACCAGTTCGTAATTCCAACTGCACATGCGCCGAACACGGCATACTAAGCAAAACAAATACTGTCAGGATAATGTGATTGTGTGTGACATCGGGTCATGGTGCTGGCCACCTGATTTCCCCGTGAGGCAGCACTATAAAGTCGCCAAGAGTGCACACTGCCACAAGTCAATTCCTGTCCTGGTATGGCCTGGGGTCTTGCTGGGGCGTAAAACTACACCAAACCCCCAGCCTCTCACATCCCTCTCAGAGGATTGTGGTTGGGCTCTTAGGCTGCCTTTTCCCTTACACCCCCCCCCCCCCCCCCCTGCCCCCCCCCCCCCCCCCACGCTTTTAGCGGTGCCCATACAGGGCTTCAGATTTGCAGCTTTCAGCGCGCAAAGCGACTGAAAACTCCCCCAAAACAAACAACACTTGGTGAGGTGAACTAATTCTGGCCACCCTACAGCCAACCACCCCATACTGGGAAGGAGGGTGTGTGTGTGGGTTGAGTTATGGGGGCTGGGAGAGTGTAGGTGGTTTTTTAAAAAGAATTATTTATTTATTTTATTTATTTTATTGAGGCTGTATTTATACTGTCCATAGCATATAAGCCTGGGTATTCCAGCTTGTTTTCAATGCTGGCCAGCTGTCGTGTTGGTGTTATCTTATCATACAGTAGCTGCTGATAAGGTATTTGATTGTCTGCATTTCAGTAGCAGATAGATAGTTGGGTGTTATGGTTAGTAGCCTATGTTAGTTTTTTTGGATTTTCTTGGCAGATATGTGTTTTATTTTTTCTACTCTTATTACTAGACTATCCTACTCCTATTTACATATCATAGGCTTGTACGTAGTTGTGGTGTGCTATCTGGCTACTTTTGGCATGGTTAGCTTCGATTGGGTGTCCCGCTGGTGGGCCGTGACATATCACATGCCCCTTTGCAGTGCAGTTTAGTGGGGGCTTCCTAGCCTTATTTTGCACAGATATTTTTTGTATGTTTTTAGGTCAGGAATTTGTCGTTCCTTTACCGTTTGGGCATTCCACACTAGGCAGCCATTTCCAGTGTGCTTCTTTCGTGGGCTTTTATTTGGCGTCTGGTCTACTTTAGTAGTGGCACATTATTTGCTCTAGTAGCCCTTTGTGGTTTTGTCAGGAGTCTATTGTTTTGACTATAGCTATATGCTAATGTTTTCAAATGAATTATTCTATTCTCTAGTAATTTTACTTTGGTTCTTTTGTGTATGTCATAGGTTGGTTTCAAGGTTATTATTGCCGGAAGTGATAGTGAGGATAAGCTCTCACTACCTATAAAGTACTTTCTCATGGCATGCGTATCAAATAGCCTCTGATAACCAAGTCCAACTCCCGGCCTTCACGAGGCGAAACTGTTTCTACTGACGGGAGAAGGGGTAAAGGCGGATCTCTGGCGCCTCAAAACCAGATGCTTTGGGCAGGTGGGGCTCATCAATCTTGGCTGACTGCTCATCTAGGAGAAGGTAAACTCTGATTTAAAACCCCCGCTGCCGTGCGGCTAGTCCCATTTATGGGAAGACCAGAAGTTGGTAGTGCACACCAGCGGCCATACCGACTCAATTGTCGGCCTAAACTAAGTGCGGTGCACATCAACTTTGTTGGTGTGGTCAGGGGATGTCACCCCTTCAAGTGCATGAAGACTGGAGCAGCAGATGAGTTAGAAGATCAATAGCTTTGAAGGTGTAACAGCAAGATGATGTGGCTCATCAGGGCACACTCTGACAAAGATGAGTAAGTGGCCAGTCACCTTGGAAAGGAAGGGAAACCTACCAAGTATTTACCCATAGTAAGCAATGGTAATTAATGGAAGCAAATTTAGAGATGGAGACAACTCTGGTCCCTCTCCGGGGAAGCCTTCTAATAGCTACAGTAGAGGCACCTTTCCTTCAACTATTAAGAAACACTTGTAAACCCAATGTAAACCCAAAGCCTAAAATAGGAAGGTATGCATCTGATGTCAGGCAACTGAAAACTGGAGGAAAGGTGCTAAAGATTGGAACATGGAATGTACGAACATTGTACAAACCAGGCCGATATGACAACCTTAGAGTGGAAATGCAAGCGCTAAACCTTGACATCCTAGGTATAGCTGAGACGAGTTGGAAGGGTGACGGGAGGATAGGTGATGGTGAGGTAGATATGATATATTCTGGAGATGAAAAACATCAGTATGGCATTGGAATTATGATGAAGAAGTCCATTGCCAACACAATGATTGGATTCTGGCCAGTATCTGACAGAATTATTATGATGAAGCTGAGGGGAAAACCGTTCAATATAAACATTCTGCAAGTTTATGCACCAACCTCAGATCACGATGATGAAGAAGTCAATGAGTTCTATGACAGCATCAAAAAGGTAATGGAATACACCAAGTCTGGAGAAATAACAATTGTTATGGGCGATTGGAATGCGAAAGTTGGAGAACAACATGAATATCCAGTAACAGGAAGATTTGGCTTAGGTGAGACAAATGATCGTGGTGAATACTTGATAAATTTCTGTTTGACATCAAAACTAGTAATTGCTAACACCTTATTTGAACATCCAAAGAGAAGACTATATACATGGAAGAGCCCTGGTGATGTATGTCGGAACCAGATCGATTACATTCTTGTCAACCAACGATATCAAAATTGTATCAAACAGGCAAGGACATATCCAGGTGCTGACATATGTTCGGATCATAATCCAGTAGGAATCAGTATGGTAGTGAAATTGAAACAGCAGAACAAAATTTAAAACAACATTCAAATGGATATGAACATGTTAAAAGATGCAAAATACAGAACTAAGTGTAATTCTCTGTTCATAACATATTCAGTGTACTGATGAATGAAGAAACTCCTCAGAGAGAGTATAACAACATTGAAATGGAATGGGAAGCTCTCAGAGAAAGCATGGTCAAGTCAGTAGAGGAGGTGTTACCAAATAAAAAACTAGAGACAAAGCAATCATGGATGACGCAAACCATACTAGAAAAGATTGCAGAAAGGAAGAAAGTGAAAACCACTGATCCACTTAAATACAAACACCTGAAGAATGAAATAGAAGATGAATGCAAAAAAGCTAAAGATGAATGGTGGAATAAGAAGTGTGAAGTAGTGGAACAACTTGAGTCTTAACATCGTTCAAGAGAGATGCACAAGAAAGTGAAAGAGATAACAGGTCAAGGATACAGACAGAGAAGCAGTAAATGTATCAAGAACAAAGACAGCAAAATGCTCTTTGAAGAAGATGAAATAAAGTCCAGATGGGAAGAATATGTAAACGAACTATACAATGATGACAGAGGGAACCCACCCACAATTGAGAAAGAAGATGGGAATATTATATTAGTATCAGAGGTTGAGAAGGCTATCAATGATCTAAAGTCAGGTAAGGCTCCTGGAAGTGACCAGATAACATCAGAAATGATAAAAGGACTAGATGAAGTGGGGATTCAAATCATTTATAAGCTAGTAAATGACATCTATTGAATATGAATGAATCCATATTTGTACGACTCCCAAAGAAGCTAAAACCAACATTGTGTACTGAGTACAGAACACTAAGCCTGATGAGTCATATGTTGAAGGTGATCCTGAAAATAATTTTACTGAGAAACAGACAGAAAATTGAAGAACAAATCAGTAACGTACAAAGTGGGTTTATATCTGGAAGAGGTACACGTGAAGGGATTTTCAATATGAGAATGATTTGTGAACGTTATTGTGAAATGAACCAGGATGTTTATGCCTGCTTTATTGACTATGAGAAGGCCTTTGACCGAGTCAATCATGAACTGTTAATCAAATGTTTACAAGATATTGGTGTCAATGGCAAAGACATTAAACTAATTGTGAACTTATACTGGACACAACGTACATTTATAAAAATGGAGCAGGGCCTATCGGATGAAGTTATGATTAAACGAGGAGTTCGACAGGGGTGTGTATTGTCACCATGTCTATTTAACCTGTACACAGAGATGATTTTCAGACACATTGAAGATTGCAAGGGTGTGACAATAGGTGGCATGAACGTCAACAATCTTAGATATGCCGATGACAGTGTAATACTAGCAGACAGTGAAAAAAACCTACAAGATATAGTGAATAGAATCAATAAAGCTGAAATACTATTCAACATGAAGATGAATGCCAGAAAGACCAAAACAATAGTTATAAGTAAAACGACAGATAAACCAAATATCAATATAACCATAGATGGCACAAACATAGAACAAGTATCCGAATTCATATATCTCGGACAAAAGATTACAAATGAGGAAGAAATTAAAAGAAGGATAACAATAGCCCGACCAACATTCTCCAAAATGTATAGAGTGTTAACATCAAGTAAGATATTAACAACAAGGAAGCGTATTCTTCAGTGTTATGTGTGGTCTACTCTAATGTATGGGGCTGAGACATGGACAATCTCTAAGAAAATGTACAAACGTTTAGCAGCATTTGAGATGTGGACTTATCGAAGGATGATGAAAATATCATGGACAAAGAAGATCACCAACAAAGAAGTTCTCAGAAAAATTAAAAATAAGAAAAGCTTGTTTGCCACTATACAGACAAAGAAACTTATTTATTTTGGCCACATCATTCGTCAGAGTTCAATATACCATACATTGTTGGAAGGGAAGGTGAATGGCAGCAGAGGGAGAGGGAGACCAAGAACATCATGGTTTACAAATATTTCACAGTGGACAGGCTTGAATTATTCACAGTCTATCAGAACAGCACACCATCGGGACAAGTGGAGAACCATTGCATCCAACCCTCGACTAGAGGACGGAACTATTGATTGATTGATAGGTGGGGTGCAGCTTGTCTACTTTGAGGCAGATTTTTAGGGCTCTGTTCTGCAGTATTTGCAGTTTTTTTAGAAGTTCTTTTTTCGCACCCATGTAGTTTGCATCTCCATAGTCAAAATAGGGGAGCACCATGCCTTTGAAGATTTTTATTGACATTTCTTGCATCATGTAGTCTCTTGGCTTTGCAAATAGCCACAGTTTGTGGTTTACCTTTTGGACAATTTTGTTTATACATAGGTTGTAGTTTAGTTGGCTGTCCAACTCAAGGCCTAGGTATTTGTAATGGTCTACATTTTCTAACGTTTGGTTTCCTAGCTTACAGTGTAGTTTTCTTTCTGGCATTTGTTTATGCGAGAAGAGAACTGTTTTTGATTTGCTTGTGTTGATGGTTATTTTGTTGGACTCACACCACTCGTCTAGTTTTAGTAGGAGCTTATTTAGTTTTGTCATTACCTCCTCTTCTGTGGTGCCATTTGCATATATGACTGTGTCATCTGCATATAGTTGTAGGCATTCGGTTTGCAACCATTTTTCAAGATCATTTATGTAGATTATAAAGAGCAGTGGCCCTAACACTAACCGTTGGGGTATACCACACGTGACAGGTTGGTTGTCTGATAGTGTATTGTCTATTTTTGTTTTCTGTTGCCTGTTGTTCAGGTAGCATTTTATCCAGTCCATGATTTTGGATTTTATGTCCATGGTTTTTAGTTTTTCCAGTAGTATGTTGTGGTCTACTGTATCGAATGCTTTGCTGAAGTCAATGAAGGCTGCTCCTGCTAATTGTTTTTGGTTCATTGATGCCAGTATGTCATTTGTTAGGTTAGCTATTGTTTTTGATGTGGAGTGCAGTTTCCTGAAGCCTCCTTGTCTTTCGTATAGTATATCATTTTTTCCCAGGTGTTCATTTATTTGTCTATGTAACACTTTTTCAATGAGCTTGCCTGGGGTTTGAAGAATTGATATTGGCCTGTAGTTTCCCATGTTTTGTTTGTCTCCATTTTTGTGAATGGGGGTGATGGTTGCCATTTTCCAGGCTGAGATAAAACACCCCTGTTCAAAAGAGATGTTGAATAGGTCTACTATAGTGGCCGGGATGGCTTGGAGTGCCTCTTTCAGTATTTTGGTTGGGATTTCATCTATTCCACTTGGTTTATTTGTGTCTATGTCATTTATTAATTTATTATGTCATGAATTAATTAATTTAATTTTTTTACTTCTATTATGTCTGTTTTGCAGGTGGTGATTTCGTTCTGCACAGTTCCTGATCTATTTTCCCATCTTTTATTGAATTTTTCTGACAGCTTTTTCCCTATGGTTGCAAAGTGTGTGTTCAGTTTATTTGCCGCATCTTTGTCTGTGAGCATTGTCCCTTCGTTATCTTGGAAGTTTGTGTGCTCTTCTTTCTTACTTTTGGGGAATAATAGGTGTACATTCTTCCAGAATTTGTTTGTATTGCTTCCCCAGTATTTGTCCTGCTTTATTATGTATTTCTTTTTTGCTGTTCTCACAGCTTTGAGAGAGTTGTTTCTGGCGATATGGTAGGCCAGTTTGTCTTCTATACTTTCTGTGTGCTTTGCTTTATCACCCAGCTTACTTTTGGCTACGATGAGTGTTAGCAGGTCATTGTCTACCCATGGGTCCTGTTTTTTTTGTATTTTCATTTTCTTAATGGGACACATCTCATCAGCTGATTTTCTTATTTCTGTGATGATGTTTCCCCAATAGATATTAAGATCATCTCTGTTTTGTGTGATGTTGTTTATATTTTGGTGCAGATGTTTTTTTAGTGCATCTTCTGAGTAGTTTTTTAGGGACCTGCCCATCTTATATTCATAGTGATTTGTGTTTTTTTAGTTTTTTCCTTGTTACATATATTAGCTCATGATCACTTATACCCCAGCTTCTGGTGCCCCATTTAGTGGCATGGTTTGAGTTGGTTAGTATTAGGTCAATTGTTGTGCTATTTTTACTTAGCCTTGTTTTTTCAGTGATGAGCTGTTGTAGGCCTAAGATTTTGATTGTGGTTTGCAGCATTAGTTTATTTTTATCATTGCTGCTGTAATTTCCATTAAAGTCTCCTAGTATGAAGATTTCTGCCTTAGTCAGTTTTTATGGTGTTTATGCTCTTCTCTAGGGCTTCAATGAAAAGTTCAATTTCCCCTGATGGAGGTCTGTAGAGGCTTGCTATGGCTATATTTGCTTGTTTTTCATTTTTTATTAGGCACCATAGTAGTTCTATGTGCTCATTTGATAAGTTAGCTGTTTTTAGTGCTTCAGGATCTAGATTTTTGGTGTATTTATAGTAAAGGGCAACACCTCCACCCTATTTTGTTTGGTTTAGTGTGTTATTTTCCTGTCTATCATTACATACAAGCCTATCTCCATTTATGTTAAGGGTGTTGTTTCTATGGTTGTCAGTGAACCATATCCCTACAGTATATGTGTAGGTAGCAATACGGAATGTCGTATAAGGAAGGCTAAGGGCTAAATATATATATATATATATATATATATATATATATATATATATATATATATATATATATATAGTGTTAATATAATCAGAACATCTTATGCCATGCACATTTAGATTTAGACAAATCTGGGCACTCAGACTAGTGTTACTGTTAGAGCCATAGCCAGAGTAGGTTTGACTTACCTTATTAATGTTTTTATTTATATCCTATGGTTAATGACATATGTAGAACTAGAAAATGAGTAGGGTTAATCAGATATTGGTTATATATTTCTTTTAAACAAGTGTATGATAGATAAGTATGGAACCATTTATTCAGTGTGTTGAACAATGATGACGGTCATCTGAAACATACAGTAATACAATGTATAAGTACTAGTACTATTGCTAATGAAATTAGTGAGAACACAGTCATAACCCTCTATCTCCCCCTAGTCTTTGGTACTGTTAATCATAACGATTAGATGGTAAAGACTGACTTAACTACACAAATAGATTACACATGTTATGCTAGGCTAAGTCAAACTTATCTAAGCCAGATATGTGTAATACATACTATATGACAAGCGAAGCTTATCTAATGTGAAAATATACTATACTGTACTGACACGTATGCTAGTTAACAGGTATGAGATAGGAAGAGTAAGACTGAACTAATATTTGAAATACTGTCTTGAATAACGTTGCAGCGTGACGACTGTTCATCCTCAGTTATTCACTTGTCATAGTCCGAGATCCATGCAGGCTCACGGGTATCCCGTCCCGATCGTCTTGGGCCGCCGGTGGTGTTGCATCAACTGATGGCATCAGAGGTCGCTTTGAGGCAATGCCACCATCTGGCGATACCTGGGTGCTTAGCGGACTGCCAGGCTGTGAGGCCGTGTGCCCCAATGGAGTGGTATCATCGTAGACCAAATGGCGCCGCCTGTGATCTGTACTACATTCAGGATGCGTTCCCGATTTAGGAGTTGCAGCTGGTCCAGTTGGTGTGCGAGGCATGGGTGGATCACTTGTGGTACTCGGGTTGTGGTCGCGTGGCATGAGCGGCTGTGGTGTGGCTGGTGCCTCGCTATCTGGAGGCATCCTTGTTGCTGTCGGTATCCTGGGTCCGACGCTCATCTTTGGTGGAGGTATCTGGATGGGGATGTACTTGCGAAGGAATTTTCTGTTGCGTAGGGTGACCCTTCCAGATCCCTCAACCTTCACGACATACTTGTCAAACTGGCGAACCTCGATGACAGTGCCGGTTTTGTCCCATTTGAGGGGGTTTTGGCCTGCCTGATTCTGGAGGCGCACATGATCTCCAACCGCAAGTGGTGCTAAGCGTTCTGCGGCTCTCATGTGGCGGTTATGTAGTGCCTCTTCTCGAGCGAGCAGGGTTTCGCGCCAGGTGTTGTGCAGCTTGTATCTGCCTGGGGGGACTGGGATGAAGTCTCTGATTGGGTGGCCTAATACACACATGGCTGGTGAGAGTTTTGTGTCTCTCTGTCAGGTGTGTTTCAGTTCTGGAGCATTGCATGCTGGAATGAATCAGTATCAAGATCTCCATTTGTAGCGGTGTTGTCAGTGATGAGACGTTTGACTGTCTTAACTCCAATTTCAGTACAGCAGTTGCTGTGTGGGTAGGCCACAGAGGATAATCTATGGTGTACACCCCAATCTTTCAGGAAGTCCCGTGTGGCTGTGGAGGTGAATTTGGGGCCTCCATCTGAGGCCAGTTCGTTAGGGATACCAAATGTGACGAATGCTCGCCGCAAGCATGTGATGAGTCCATTAGCGCCATTGGATGCGCTCTCTACAATTGGCCAGTTGGAGTAGCGGTCTACCACAACTAGGTAGTTGACGCCTTTGTAGTGGAAGAAAACAGCACAGACATGCTGAAATGGGTATTCTGGCGGCGTCAATGGGGTCGGTGGTGGATTTGGCTGTGAGGGGGCCATGAGATTGCAGTGGTTGCACCTGGCACGATAAGCAGTTATGTTCGGAGTGATGCCAGGCCAGAACACAGACACTTCGGCTCTAGATATCATTGCCGTGACACATTTGGCATTTTAATATTTAGAATAAGAATTAATAATGCTGATGTGGATATCACTGATTGTTTTGTGTGGAATTGTATGTTTCTTAGCTCAAAATGTTTAACTATGACTAGTTTTGTCTTAGCTATATTCATCAGATCATTATATTGCATGTGTGTATACATGTTTATGGCAAATTGCTATGTATTTCTATTCATTTTGGATAAAGTCTAAGTTTTGCCCTACGCGTATCGGCAAACTCAATGGCCAGACGCATTTGCTTTGCTCTCAACGCCGGTGTTGCGGTTTCCGAGGCATACCAGTTTGCCAGGGACACATCCATTCAAATGCATTGTCAATGGCAGTGAGCAAATCTTCATACAGAAAAAGTAAAATATCTCTCAAATTACACCACCTAGAAACAAATCGCTTGGTACACATATAGAAAACATCTTTACCATAAAGATTATATTAAATTTATAAGCTTAGGGTTCTTGATTTCTATTAATTTGGAATAAAACTAATGTTTTGCACTGGGCGTACCATCAAACTCAAGCCGTCAAGGCATTGTCAATAGTCGTGAGCAATCTTCATACAGAAAAAGTGAAATATCTCTAAAACGACACCACCTAGAACAAATCGCTTAGTACACATATAGAAAACTTATTTACCAAAAACATTATATTAAATTTATAAGGTTAGTGACGATGCTGTTCGATTTTGACGCATGCGCAGAAGCGATGTGTCCCTGGCAAACTGGTGTGCCTCGGAAACCGCAACACCTGTTGGGTGATCTCATCTATTCCACAAATCTTCAGTTTCGTATTCGAGGTAGGGGGCGCTGCACGGCTTGACCGCCCATCCTGTTCCCCACGCCATACAAGATGCTATCACCATAGTAACACACTGAATTTTCCTGGTCCCCACGCCATTTAAGACATGGCTAACACACGGTCCTACAAGCCTACAAAGTTCAGTTGCTGCCGCTCACGTGAGTAAGTCTTTGTCCGTTGTTGGTGTGTTTGGTCCTCTTTATTATCGATTAAATGCACTAAATTGCCTGGCAGACGATACAATGTTCGCACAAGGGACCAAGTTTCGATTAGACCGAATCTTGAAAATGGTTTGTTGGCTTTCCTTTTGTCGATTGTTAGATTGTCAATTTTTGGGTGGTGACTGCATCAGTGTTTTCCCGCGCAAACTGAAACGCTGTTAGTGCTACTTGTGAGTGGTCATGTTAAAGCTTGTCTTTTGTTAATTTACGCAGCATCACGTGTTGTTTTAGACACTTCCCAGATGCTTAGATGTTTTCATCTTTTATTTTGTTGAATGATGCTCTAAGTGTTCATAGACACTTCCAAGATGTTTTCAGCTTTTACTTGGTTTCTGTCGCACAGCGTCGGATGTTCTGAAGGCCAAGACATTTAACCGTCGGGCTATTCCACCCCAGCTTAAGGCGAGCCTTCCTGTTAAATTTATATAATTATCTCCATGTGAATTTCCTGGGCCTGCCGCGGGCCGCCGCTGCCTCTCGTCCCGTCTGCAGGTAGTCCGTCACCGTCGTTGTTTTAACCGTCGGGCAATTCCACCCCCCGCTTAAGGAGAGCCTTCGTGTTAATTTATGTAATTATTTCCTTGTGAATTTCCTGGGCCTGCCTCAGGCCGCCACAGCCTCTCGTCCCGTCTGCAGGTAGTCTGTCTCCGTCGGTGTCCGCCCCGTACTAAAGGCTGCCAGCCAGAGTTTCGTCTAGATACTGGAATTTGCCTTCACGCGCATTTATCGGCCTAAAGCATATATATTTAACCGTTCGGCTATTCTTCCCCCGCTTATGGCGAGCCTAACGTGTTAATTTTATGTAATATTTTCCATGTGAATTTCCTGGGCCTGCCGCGGGCTGCTGCGGCTCCTCCTCCCGTCTGCAGTTAGTCCGTCGCCGTCGGTGTCCTCCCCGTGCTAAAGGCGGATAGCCAGAGTTTCGTCTACATATGCAATTTGCCATCGAGCGCATTTATCGGCCTAAAGCATCTCTAGATCTATAAATTAGGTTATTTCAACTAACTGGCTGTCCCCTTCGCTTTTCGGGGTATTATGTAGGTTACTGAGTGATTCCAGAAGTACGCGTCCAGCTAGAGATGCTGCCACTGTCACTGATAATCAGTTCTAAGTTAAAGTCTTTAATTTCCGCCCTAAAGTAACACTACGTTAATTCTGTGAATGTGTTGTCATTATATTCCCGCAGATGGGTGAGTAACTGCATAAGGCTTGCTTAGGCTTAAGGCCCTTAATTACATATAAAGCAATCGAATATCAGGTTTCCCATAGCGGTTAATCTACAGTAATACTGGAGGATAGTAAAGAATGCAAGGAACGTCTCAATCCACCTTCACAAGAGCTCACGACTTTATTCTTACCATAACTAATTTAACCGTCCGGCTAATCCGCCCCCGCTAAAGGCAAGCCTTCGTGTTAATTTATATAATTATTTCCATGTGAATTTCTTGGGCCGGCCGTGGGCCGCCGCTGCCCCTCGTCCCATCTGCAGGTAGTCCGTGTCCGTCGATGTCCTTCCCGGGCTAAAGTCGGCCAGCCAGAGCATTGTCTAAATACAGAGGTTTGCCCCCCTCCCGTATTTATCGGCCGAAAGCAATTACTTCGTTATTTCAACTAACTGGCTGGTCTACTCGCCTTACGGTGTATTTAATGTGTTTAAATTGATTCAGAACTAAGCAGATGTGCTACTGTCACTAACACTGTCACTGATAATCAGCCTAAGTTACTGTCTTATTTTAGCCAAAAGATCTATACGTTAATTCTGGTAAGGTGTCTGTTATAATCTCCCCGCAGATGGGCTAAGTTGCTGCATAAGGCCTAGTTAGGCTCAAGGCCCTTAATTATATATATAAAGCAATCCAATGTTAAGTTCGACCATAGCGGTTTACTCCATAGAAAACTGGAGGACAGTAAAGAATGCAAGGAACGTTCCAATTTACTTTTCCAAGAGCTCACAGCTTTGTTTATTCTTATCCAAACTAACATTCGATCAGAGCACATAGTGTAGAAACATATTGCAAACCCTTCCCCTAATGTTTAATGTCAAACAACTTTAGAATTTCGATAATATAGGCCTAAAAACTCGGCTAAAACATCAGAGCGTCATAAAGTACGTCTGATCGGTCTGGGTCCGAACGCCCGACCTTCTTCCGTTGCCAGGCGAGTCGCAGTTTGCGTCTCCTAGCAACGCTTTACGGCCGGAAACCCGGTTGCCCGTGAATGTTTGGCATTCGCGGTCTGCCATGGCGAGTAGCCCGTATTTCCGAATACGGGTTAATCGGCGCACGCCCGTGAATGCCACAAGGCTAGCAGTCTCGCCCACTTCACTGCTCCCCCAGACGAACAACAAGGATTGATGTTCGTCTAACAAAGGCAAAGTGGGTGCGACTACAACGGTTTGCGGTCGTAGCAAAAGAACTAATTATTCCCGTGAAACAGCCCCGCGTCCTGCAAGCAGTGCAGGAGGCAAGACGCGTACCTGACTTCTCGTTGTGTTTTTGTACCTGAAAGGAAGAGGCCAGGAACCTGGTCACATAGTATTGACATAGCTCATTACGATTAAAAGAATTTTACTTGTATATTTCATATTGTGTTTTATTATGACTCCTAACATAGTGAAATTTGTTAACGATAAGTTAAGTGATGAAATTACTGATATGGCTTTAAGAGCTATCAGAGATTTTATTTATATAATGGAATAAATTCAGCATGTATTCGGCCCTACGAGGGTATACAGCTCATCATTAAATATTCCATTATTTTTTATTTTTTTATTATATTTTGGTGCTCTGATAGGTGTGTAGTATTTTCCTTGTTTTCACACCATTTTTTTTTAGTATATTTTTTTCTTTTTTTTGGTGCACTGATAGGTGTGTAGTATTTTTCTTCTTGTTTTCAGATCACCATTTTTTTTTTTTTAGAATAAATATTCGAGGATATATATAGCGGGGAGCCGTGAGCTCGGATAACGACTTAACATTAACAATCACCCCCGCAACTCGGTGCAAGGGGCCATCCACTATATAACAGTTGGTTCCCACCGTGCCGTCTAAGCTATACAACAAGTAGCACCTTTGGCAGGAGTGCTCTACTTAGACACGGTGGGACTACGCTAAATGAATAATAATATTTACTTTATATAAAGACCGTGTCAAAATGACTAGTTGCGGTCGTCCGATACTCTGCAGCACTAGTTACCTGCAGTAATGAGTAACGTTAAGTTACCGTGGCTTTCTATAGCATATATTTACCTGAGAGTGTCGTACTACGACATTTACATTGTGTGTCCAAGATTTTTAATAAATATTTCTAAAACCCATATGCACGCAAGTGCGATTAATTTACGGGCAATAGATATACCTGGTAAGGTCGTACTAAACGACATTTACATTGTGCGTCCAAGATGTTTAATGAGTATTTATACCATGCGTACCCACGCAAGCCTTTTAACTCGCGGGCCGACTCTGTCGGAGCCTGTCAAACTGGGTAGTCCTAATTTTACGGGCAAATTAATTGGTATCTTCTACTCCAACTAGCGACCAATGGAAGAAAATAACGTGGCCATTTCCAAGGTTGAAACCATTTATTTCTCATCTTCCCCAGGGGAAGGAAATAACGTTAGCCAGTTCCAACGATGAAGCTAGTTATTTCTCCCCCCCCCCCCCGGTTAGTACCCGGACTAGTTGGTGCCCCCCATGGCCTGTATGCTTTTACATTATATGTAAAGGCGATGGTTGAATAAAAAACAAACAATTCTCGCCGTGAATATGGCCTATGCTGCCGACACGGCGTAAAGAAACCACCAATCAATCAATCAAAACCTGGAAGAACTACCTAGAAATTTCCCGTGCCCCATAATATTCCGACCCTACATACCCAGTTGACCCCTGGCTACCGACCAAGTCGCGA
The DNA here is from genome assembly GCA_030323885.1 of Branchipolynoe longqiensis. Lineage (NCBI taxonomy): Eukaryota > Metazoa > Annelida > Polychaeta > Phyllodocida > Polynoidae > Branchipolynoe > Branchipolynoe longqiensis. The sequence goes on from CM059190.1 coordinate 4,722,009, forward strand.
CCACAGTAATACTGTTACATTAAGTATTATACTGAGAATCCCCATACCATAGCATATCACAATTAAGACGACGAATAACATAAGGCAAGATGGGTGAGTTGCACATGGGAAAGGGCAAAATATTATGGAAATTTACGAAAGATCAAGATGGAGATGAAAATACGGACCTCCGGCAACCCGTGCAATGTTGCAACGAGCTGCGGGTTGTCTTTGCTCTTAAGAATTCAAGAGAACTATTTGGATTACACAGTTGTCTGGGGGGGGGTGCCCTGCCATGGTTGAATAAACCCGACAATAACAGTTTGTTGACCTGAAATTTAAATTTTGGTTAATGGTTTATTACCTGCCTAAAGACGGCTTGATATATTCTAAAGTTAAGTTTACTGTATGAATAAAATCACCCCAAAACCCCAATTACTAGTTGTTAGATTTATATTTAACATTGTGAATACTTAGTGGGTTAATACTTGCCGAGACTCAGCCTAATTTAAGTTAAATTTACGTTTTATGATTTTAAATTGCAATCCATTAATCCCAACGCGGGTGGTTAATCGCCTATTGCGGCCTAATTTTTTTCTAAATTTACTAGTTTAATTTTGAGTTTAATTTAATTTAACTGCGTGGGCCGCATATCCACGCAATGGGCAAAATAGCGCAAACGAAAACCCGGCCGTTGCAGTAAAATTTCCCGAGTGTTCGTGGAAATTCACGCTTTGGTGTTGTGGATATCCACCTGTAAACAGTGTCGGTTTTGACCCAATATGGTGCCAACGCACGGACCGTGAAGCACCCGGCCGTGGTTTTACTTACCATACACAACAGTTGATAATATCCGGGGAAGGGGCGTGCCGTTTTTTCTCTGCTTCAAAGGAAAAGCCAAATGCCAAACAATGGATGCGGTAATTAACTCGCAAATGATATAAGCCCGCGTATATGGAGAAACACACATATCGATTGCAAGTGATGTCCCGGTTTCGGAGCGGCCGACACCTGGTAATGGACCGGGACGCACCGTAAAAAGTCAACATTACCAGAAAAATAATAGGCTACTGCGGGTACCTAAAATTAGGTCCTAGCGGGACTAGTGGGACCTGATCCACGCTTTTAGGGGATACCCGCCGTCTCAGAAGGAGATCATCACAGGGCTGATGGGTTTTTGTGCAGTGCTCTCTGTTTCTCGCCAGCTAAGCTGCCTGGCAAATTGGTGCCAGACAGGCCAGGACCTTAGAGCGACTGCCGTTAACGTCAAAGGACGGGCAAAAGGCATAATCCGTGGGGCCGCTGCTCACATCCCCATAAACCAGGCATATTTCCATGAATAAACCGGAAAGAAGGTCGTTTACTTAGTTAATGTCAATACTAATTTTACGTTAAAACCGCTTTTGAATCAAATAGATTACAACTTCTCAAAATTGTTGATAACTTTAAGTAATATGCTGGTATGTGATAATACAAATATTAAAATTTCTTCGAACAATACGGGGTGCTATTATGGTATCAGTCGTTCGCTATACTGTGAATAATATAATGCTGGACGTCGCGATATCCCTAATCGCGGGCGTAGCCGTTTGGTACTTTAACCGTTCGGCTAATCTGCCCCCGCCTAAGGCGAGCCTAATGTGTTAATGTTATGTAATATTATGTAATAATTTCCATGTGAAATTCCTGGGCCTGCCGCGGGCTGCTGCGGCTCCTCCTCCCGTCTGCAGTTAGTCCGTCGCCGTCGGTGTCCTCTCCGCGCTAAAGGCGGGCAGCCAGAGTTTCATCTACATACGCAATTCGCCGACGAGCGCGTTTATAGGCCTAAAGTTTCCCTACGTCCATAAGTTAGGTTATTTCAACTAGCTGGCTGTCCCCTTCGCATTTCGGTATATTAATTGTGTTACTGAATAATTCTAGAAGTACGCGTACGGCTAGGGATGCCGCCGCTGTCACTGATAATCAGTTCTAAGTTAATGTCGTCAATTTTCGCCCTGAAGTAACACTACGTTAAATTCTGTTATAGTTTGTCATATTCCCGCAGATGGATTAAGTAACTGCATAAGGCCTGCTTAGGCTAGGCTTAAGGCCCTTAATTACATATAAAGCAATCGAATATCAGGTTTTCCATAGCGGTTAATCTACAATAATACTGGAGGATAGTAAAGAATGTTTAACCGTTCGGCTAATCTGCCCCCGCCTAAGGCGAGCCTAACGTGTTAATGTTATGTAATAATTTCCATGTGAAATTCCTGAGCCTGCCGCGGGCTGCTGCGGCTCCTCCTCCCGTCTGCAGTTAGTCCGTCGCCGTCGGTGTCCGCCCCGCGCTAAAGGCGGCCAGCCAGAGTTTCATCTACATACGCAATTCGCCGACGAGCGCGCCTATAGGCCTAAAGTTTCCCTACTTCTATAAGTTAGGTTATTTCAACTAGCTGGCTGTCCCCT